>JAOTOL010001529.1:40000-585000 GCA_034440575.1 Imbricaverruca yamaguchii | reverse complement strand
GATCAGGGCCGCTGCTGGCAGAGCATTACATGTGGTGCTGCCAGTCGTGTGACCACTGATCAGGGGCACTGTTGGTAAAGCAGTATAGGTGGCGCTGCCAGTCGTGTGACCACTGATCAGGGGCACTGTTGGTAGAGCAGTATAGGTGGCGCTGCCAGTCGTGTGTCCACTGATCAGGGGTGCTGCTGGCAGAGCATTACATGCGGTGCTGCCAGTCGTGTGACCACTGATCAGGGGCACTGCTGGCAGAGCATTACATGTGATGCTGCCAGTCGTGTGACCACTGATCAGGGGCACTGCTGGCAGAGCATTACATGCGGTGCTGCCAGTCGTGTGACCACTGATCAGGGGTGCTGCTGGCAGAGCATTACATGTGGTGCTGCCAGTCGTGTGACCACTGATCAGGGGCACTGTTGGTAGAGCAGTATAGGTGGCGGTGCCAATCATGCGACCACTGACCAGGGGCGCTGCTGGCTGACCAGTATAGGTGGTGCTGCCAGTCGTGTGTCCACTGATCAGGGGCGCTGCTGGCTGACCAGTATAGGTGGCGGTGCCAGTCGTGTGGACAGTGACTAAGGTCCTGCGGCGTGGGAATTGGATGGATGCAGACACCCTGATACGAGATACGTGCTGGTCAGCACTGATACTTCGCATCTATCTGGGGACGCTCCAGCACCACAACCTTCTTTTCAGCGCTACCAACTTTTTCACTGAGCACCCAAAGTTTTTCAGCAGTCATGGCTAGATGAATTTAATATCGCATGGGTGTATGCCGTAGATATCACAATAGCCTAGTCCTTGACTGCCGTTGGCTTTCTAGGTGGGTAAGAGTACCTAACGAGTTGCGGGGTATCTGAAAGGCTTTCCATGTAAAGTCTGGTTTTGAAACTACGATAGAGCTAATTTAAGATACTTACAAAATATAAATCATTAAACAAGTAATCTACATCGTCTACAAAATACGAAAGCTCAACGTAGACACTTATTTTTCAATTGCAAGGTGTAAACAGTTCTGATGTAAAGTCGAGAATAATGGAGCTGTTTGATAAAGCAAACGAGCAAAGTATGGTTCTCACACATCAAAGTGCTGTATTGCTTACACCAAGCATGTCAGCTTGCCAAACCCAGACAGGTCACACGATCTGACTTGGCCGGGTTACACGTTGCAAAGCGCACGGTCATATGAATGGTGGCAATTGCACCCCAACGGCTCCCCTGAAGCGCTGCATCGGGCTCCAGCATCAGAATTATGGCCTGGTTGCAGCGGTGCAGCAGGGGCCAGCGGTGCCTTGGACCCTCCCGCAGCGGGCAAATGTTGCCTTCTCCATGCAGACCCCTCCCCTCGGCCGGTGAACGTTCTACGATGTAAGACATTCGCGATGCTATTAGATGCTGCGGCTGTTCGATGAGGCAACTGGCCGCCATCTCAATGGCGCTGAAAGCCAACGCCAGCAATCCCGCTGGTTGTCAAATCACAGAACATTCAGTCTTTATTCCTGGAATGCAGCGCAATTCACAGTGGGGTTCTTCAGTTCCGGTGGTATTTAGTACCATGGACGGATTTAAGAATGAGGGCACAGGAATCACCTGTCTCTCCATCCCACTACAGGAAGACTGGAAAAGACGGTTCCCCTTCAGGGACGCTCGAGTATACTTATCATTTGATTTTGTTTCAGCGCAAGGTGCCCCTACGGACGAGTTCCTCTGTCCCCCGATCAAAATTTCTGGGTACGTCCATGTGCAGCACTGAATGCAATAGTTGGTACAAACCAACGACTCTGCCACGGCTGCCGTTGCTACAATGAAGGCATGCCAGTGGGAGAGCAACCACTCGCATTTTGCACCATCCAGTGCTTTCTTTTGATTTCGAGTTTAACTTGTGCAGCAGTGCAAGAGACCAAGACAGCCTCCCAGTCATGACGATGTTTTCAGACACGCATCCTAAAACAGCTTCAGACCTGGGCACAACACCAGACGAACCTGAAGTTGAAGCTCTGTGGAACGAAGTGTACTAGAGCCCCAACCACACCACACACCTGCTTCGTCGGCTGCTGGCATCGACGTGGGTCAGACCTGGACTCTCCCGGTGTACCGGGTCGGACCAGGTCAACTCACATGCCCGCCAGGCTAGGCGGCCAGCGCCGTGTCGTTGCGGTCGGCCGTGCCACTTCCCCCTGGCCCACGGTGCAGTCCCACCAGCGCCGACACCCATGGACCCAGTGCCGGTGGCGCACGCCGGCTGGCACAGGCTGGCCGGCAGCGCTACCGGCAAGTGGATCATCCTGTGGCAGGCGAAGGTGGGCGCGCAGGCGCACGGGCCGGTCGGCGCGTCCACGCAGGTCTCTTCACCCACCGCTCCAGGTGGCCGCAGGCGGGCGCGCACCGCCTGCGGCCACCTGCAGCGGCCGTCAGCGTGCAGCCGGCACATCTCGCCCGGCTGACAGTCGGCCGTCAGCGTGCAGCCGGCACATCTCGCCCGGCTGACAGTCGGCCGTCAGCGTGCAGCCGGCACATCCCGCCCGGCTGACAGTCGGCCGTCAGCGTGCAGCCGGCGCATCTCGCCCGGCTGACAGTCGGCCGTCAGCGTGCAGCCGGCACATCTCACCCGGCTGACAGTCGGCCGTCAGCGTGCAGCCGGCACATCTCGCCCGGCTGACAGTCGGCCGTCAGCGTGCAGCCGGCGCATCTCGCCCGGCTGACAGTCGGCCGTCAGCGTGCAGCCGGCACATCTCGCCCGGCTGACAGTCGGCCGTCAGCGTGCAGCCGGCACATCGCGCCCGGCTGACAGTCGGCCGTCAGCGTGCAGCCGGCACATCTCGCCCGGCCGACAGTCAGCCGTCAGCGTGCAGCCGGCACATCTCGCCCGGCTGACAGTCGGCCGTCAGCGTGCAGCCGGCACATCTCGCCCGGCTGACAGTCGGCCGTCAGCGTGCAGCCGGCACATCTCGCCCGGCTGACAGTCGGCCGTCAGCGTGCAGCCGGCACATCTCGCCCGGCTGACAGTCGGCACATCTCACCCAGCTGACAGTCAGCCGTCAGCGTGCAGCCGGCACATCTCGCCCGGCTGACAGTCAGCCGTCAGCGTGCAGCCGGCGCATCTCGCCCGGCTGACAGTCGGCCGTCAGCGTGCAGCCGGCACATCTCGCCCGGCTGACAGTCGGCCGTCAGCGTGCAGCCGGCACATCTCGCCCGGCTGACAGTCGGCCGTCAGCGTGCAGCCGGCACATCTCGCCCGGCTGACAGTCGGCCGCCGTCCGGCACCGCTTGGTGGCAGAGGCGGCGCCGCAGCTCAGCAGGGTCAGCGCGGCCAGCAGGGTCGAACGGGGCGCCATCGCGCCGGGTCACGCTGGTCACGTTGGGTTATGTCGGGTCACGCCTGATCAGACCGGGTCACGTCGAATCAGACTGGGCCACGCTGGGTCACACTGGGTCACGTCGGGTTACGTCGAGCCACGCCGGATCGGCCTGGCTGACGGTACTGGATGAACTGAGTTGGTCACGACAGCCCGGCAACACACGACCGCGCCTGACACCGCTGACCTTTCCGCGGGAAACCCTGCCTTGACGCGTCATACCCTGCCGCTGTCCTTCAGTGGAGGGGCTGGAGGGGTGGAGATGGTGGAGTGTGGGAGGGAGGGTGATGCCAAAATGTCACTTCCATGAGTTGTTGTCAGTCGGGGTGCAAGTATGGCGCCCAGCACCCGCCGGCATGTCTCTGGTGTAGCCAGGAAGCCGTGAGCACGAGATCACGTTATCCTAAGAACGATGAATTGACCGTTCAATATTTCAATTATGAAATATTGAATGTAGTGGCCAACGAGGCGCACGAAGCAGACACCCTATTAGCTCTACGTATACGTAGCACCAGTCGTACGTCTTTCCGTGTGGAGAGATGAGTTCAAAGCCGTTTCTGCACCACCAACTTGGTGTCGATTGGTGAAATGTTGGAGGTGCACCCAGATTCGGTCATTTAATACAGCTGAAAAAGATGCATCAGTTGCTGAGATCGGTAGACCGCTGTCTTTACCAGCCTGGCACCCGTGTTTGTGCTTGCCTACAACTAGACCTACGCAGTTCGCGCATGTTCAAGTGGCTATTACGGCTTCTAAAAATAGCCCGGAATAAACCACCTCCACAAGCCATGATGCGCTCTGAAAAGTAGGCATTTCGTCAAAATGATACTAAATAGGTCAGCTTATCGAATAATCGGGATGGACTCTGCAAAGTGCGAACGTCGTCCTCGTAGACAACATCAAGCTAATTATGATTTAATGTGAAGCCAGATCCAGTCCATGCAAATTCATGTATATGCATATCAGTGCACTGGCAAAGGTTCATCAACAACATTAATAAAAGATCATCTGAGCGATCCGACCCGACCAGATCCGACCTGACTCGATCCAACTCGCTTTGCCGTACTTCAGCGTTACATCTTTCAACTCCTTACAACGTTTTTGTTAGAGTTTGCAACGGAATCTTATCACTTCCGACTTCCGATTCTACTTGGAATTTGACCGGCTTTCACCATGGCGGTTTCTCTTTAGTATTTGCAACATTTCTGAAAAGAAGAGTTTTGTGGCCGCAATTTTCGAGCACACGCAGGTAGCCACATGAATCAGTAGAGGATCGGCAAGCTGGATGATCATTGGTTAAGTGCAGACTGCACGCGCTTCCACATGGATTGGAAACGCGTATGAAACTTGGGGAGACTACTTTGAACATAAAGCATCAGCTGATCGGGGTAAAGGTACGGCGCCTGTGGGATTATACCGACTTTTTGAACGACCCTGGTATATATGAATATAGATGAATATATACACACACACACATATATATATATATATATATATATATATATATATATATATATATATATATATATACATATCTCTATACATATACATATATGTATGTATATTTCTTTCTTTCTTTCTTGATGTATATGTATAACAAGCGATAGCTTCACATAGCGATGCATGCAGTTTAGGAATACATTGTACTATGGTGCACACTTGGTACATACAGCTGTTGTCACTACCGTTTTTCCACAGGACAAGGCACAGCCACAGATGCCCGATATCCGGGATATCATGATGTGGTCTCCCTGGCACGCTGACGAATTGGCTGACGAAGTGGCATGGGCACGGGCCCAGTGGCATCCCACCGGTTCCGCCCATGGAACCGAACGAGAGCTCACACCTGAGCACCTTCCTCAGCTGGCTCCGAGCAGAGTCGGCGCGGGCAGTGCAGGCCAGTCCAATGCGCAGCCATCGCTACGCTTCCGGCCAAAATGAAAACTATAGAGCGGGCCGCGCATGTACGGCTCATTGCGTGACTCGCCGCGATCGACTAATTTTCGGGTGGTCGGTCTGAGACTGCCAGAGGAAGGTGAATGGCTGAGTTGTGTCCCCTACATGCTCTTCACAAACGACCTTGAACTGTGCGCAACGCATGATCTTGAATGACCTTGAACTATGTGAGTCTCACGACGTTGTGATTGTGCGATTTGCCGACGACACGCAGGTGCTTGCCACCGAGACAAAAATTGGCATTAAAAGCATGATCATAAAGATGGATTTGGTTGGAACTAACTTTAACCCGTCCCGTCTCGGGGGGTCTTCAACCACCCCCTCAGGTTTTTCGCGGATAGCGGGCGAACCCCGCGCGGTAGTGAGCTCAAATTTGGCATACCTTTTCCCACATTAATTTGACATGCTGATTCAAAATTTTTAGGTCAGGTCATCTAGGGCCAACGACGTAGTCAAGGTCAAGTGAGGTCACCTCCAAAAAGTTCAACCAGTCGTCACGCATTAATGGATGCAGATATTTTAATAAAACTTTCAGCGTTTGCTGATCTTTACGGATGCAATAAAACGTACGAGTGGAATTTGTCATTTTTTTGTTTTTAACTACATATAAATTTTGCGTATTTGCCAAATTGTTGTTCAAATACAGGATTCTGGCTAAAGTAAGGATTTTCATTAGTGCAAGTTGACTTCCAACAACGTTTCTCGGTCTGTTCTACCCATTGGAAAAGGAAAATGTATAAAACTTGAAAACTCAAAATTTTGAAATTTTGAAATATTTTTTTGTTTTGTGTGGGGGGGGGGAATTATTGCCCTGCTTGATTTCGCTGTGCTTTTCTTATTCCAAATACTTTTTTTCATGTCTCCCAAAATGAACTCCCTAGAGTCAAAAACATAATGTAGGTCGTGAAAAGTCGTGAAAATCTAGCCCCCCTGGTGACGTCACTTTTGGGGGAAAATTGTTTTAGAGGGTGGACCGGGACCCTACTCGTCGAGCGCTTTCCGATGACACCGCTTTCATTTTCGTGCGACGCTTAGATAGGATTTTAGAGGGGGGTCTTCAACCGCCCCCCTCCCCCCTATCCCCGAGACGGGGTGGGAGGATTTGACCGGATACATGAGATTTCGCCAAACCTTCGTGCGGAAACATAATTAGAAAATTGTAAACATTTTGATGTTGTACATCTCAAACTCAATCACCAGATCCATATTTGATCGTCATCGTGTTTTGTCCTACACGAAATGACAGAAACGTGCAGCAGAATCATCGTGTTGGGGTCACGCCATGATAGTCATGCCAAACACACAATACATAGTTCAGATTACCTGAATGTCAATAGTCAGGTGTCGCACTTGAAAATTCAGATCTCATACTTTGTATCTTATATTTTTTGCACACATGTCGTCAGTGGCACGAGGAGATATCATCATCGTTCGGGCGCTCTTAAACAGCTCAACTGGATCATAGCGAAAGGGTTGGACCTATACCATCAAAGCCGTTGGATCTCTTGTATGCAATACCGATGTCTCGCATAAATGCTGAGGCTAGTGGTGGGACCGCACAGAAAGGATGGTAAGCAGAACTGGAATGGGTAGTGAAAAGGACTGGAGTGGGTTGTGAAAAGAGCTAGAGCGGGTGATGAGAACAGGTGGAGAGCATGCTGAGTACTACTTGAGCGGGTGGTGCGAAGGTACATGCTCACCGAGTAATTGATGTCGGAAGCCAAGCGGATCGACAGTAAAAATTGCTGTCGACGATCGGAGAATCAATATAACTCTATCAAAATAGTCGAAAGCTAGCATTCCTAGCCCGTAAATCCTGGTGCACGCAGTGGTCAAGATAAACTTTATTTTTGACTGGAGATCACATCTCTGTACGGCCCATTTACCATTTTTCCGAACTGACATACTTGTATTTAGTTACATCGCCAGCAATAATGATCAAATTTATAGTGTCTCAAAGCACTCCATTCATGTAATGTACAGCAATTTGTACGTAACACAACACTGTCAACCCGATGCATCTGCCTCTAAACACTTGAAACTGAAAATCCTCGCGTCATGTGCCAACAGTTCGTTCGTCTTCTGGCTATGTAATGTACGTTAGTTTTGTCCAAGAAAAGTTGCCACGAAATTCCTAGACCGTGGCGGTCGATCCACATGGTGCAATGACTGTGTGAGACGCGTTCGGTACACACCGCACAGTGGTGTCGCCGCTGAATTTCGCGAGCAAGTGGTGTACTCGGAGTTCAACCAACAAGTTCATATTATGGAATGCGCAAAGAGAGACATGCTGTAAAATGTGAAGTAAAGAACAGGATATTTATCGTTGTCCTGGCCTTTTCATACCGTACGGGCGTATTTTGCGTACTTGGTGTATGTCGCGGTGAAGTAATGGGCCTTGCATACGACCAAGACATGATATCTTCGGTATTTGTACGCTCAGTACTCACCATAAACCTTCAAGCATTTGAGCCATCCGAATGATTTTCAAAAATTGGCATCCCTGCCCTCCAATCTACGGTTTGTTGGTTGGTTATTGGGGTTTAGGGGCGCATCGACTGCGTCGGTCATGTAGGGCCCACCTCCAATCTACGGGAAACAATTAATTCCAGCACCGTGTGTCTACATCTTGCATTCCATTTGTGCCTTTGTGTGTACGTGTTTCATCACCGTATAAAATACGGAGCCATCATGATTTTTTTGTGCAAAATATATGCAGGTATATGTTTGTGCTTACGCTCAAAATGGATGGTGCACCGACGAGTCGCGAAAATGTATTACCTTGAGAAGTTGCGCAGACATGAAATTGTCAAAGGCAACACGTCTCGGGCGAACACGAAATACGCATATTCTAGGAGAAAGGCGCAAAGCACGATGAAGATATTATGAAGTAAGCGGGAAAAAAGAACCAGTAGGTCCATAGCTCATCATACTTCGTCGGCATGGTGAATGCTGAATACGATTGGTGATGCTGGATCTTCGGGTTTCTGCCTCTATTATCTGGTCGTGTCGTCTATGTAGGTATATCACGAGGTATTATAATGTTCAATGAAATGCTGAAGCAACAGGTTTACTGACGCTCCTGCCGTGTTACAGCACGTGCATCATATACGTGGTGCACGACAATTCGCCACGGATAGTGGCATGCTATATCGCGACATCGGAGGTGTGCTTGGGAGGGGGCACAGCCATGCACCCTTATCAGCAACATCTCGCAGCGACGGCAATGACCCAACGATGGCGCCGTAGTCTGTTCAGAGCCGGCGGCGAGCGTGCATTTCGCGATTGTCCTCGAACACTTCCAGTGTTTTTGGACTCAGCTCAAAATCGGAGGTGCCCGACCACTGGATGGCATAGTATAGGCGACCCAGACAAGTTGTGGAATCTCCTGAATCGACGGTGCCCAACATTCTACATCGCAAGGTAAGTGGTCTGGGCCGATGTGAAATCTGAATCGACAGTGCCCGCTAGTGTTCACACCGCTACGTGTCAGCCCGATCAGTACTGTAACGGTTAAGATCATGTTTCAGGCCAGAGCATCTATGTCCCTGGCCGCATTACTCTATCGACAGTCAATCATTATACTAGATTCGCATACGCCTTAGCAAAACGTGTTCAAATAGATTGTTTTGTACTTGTCTATCGTTATTGCATTACCTAACGTGGTATCCGATGGATTTCGCAGTATACATTTTTTTTTTGCGCCACGGATACAGCCCGAAGGGCGACAGATAGGACGGTGGATGTTGCTGGGATCAGCTGACAACAGGTCTGACCAGTTGTCGTGCAGGTCGCGCAGCGCCAGTGCCGATAGCCAACGCTTAGCACGCAATGCAAGTGGGCCGACATCCCCATTGATTTGACATGAGGTTGTGACGTTTTTCACTAAAACGCATGCTGTACATGTTGAGGCTCGACTGGGCTGGCGGGCCGCCATGTTTCACACAACTTGGCTTCACTTTTCAGCAACAAATTGTGGGCTAATTTTTTGGCACGGAGCTTAACGAAGCGAACATTGTTTTTTTCCTAATGTCGACCCCTGTGTCGTATGCAACAGCCTATCCTATTTGGCTACACGCACTGCTACCGGTTCGATTGCTATTGGGCTTTCCTATCGCCAACTATTCCAAAGTTAGGACAGCCAGCTTAGGAATGCATCAGGATACCAATACACATGTCATCTGTCTCCTCATACCTACAGTTCACTATAACTACTTGCATCTTTGTATTTGTCTTTTTTTGCAGATAGGCCACCACCAGTTATTAGTAGAAGTTGCCCTAAGAGCACCTCAACTAGGTAGCAAGCTAGCAATGTTATATTAGAAAATAAATTGTATGAAGTCTGTTTTAGACTTGGTTCTTCGGTACGAATTGAGCGTCAAGTCACGCTTTCCCCGACTGACACCGGCACATACCTTCGCAGGTTCATAACACAACTGTCACGATCCAAACACAACCGAGCAGCACTGGCGAGCGGCATGAAGCTGCCGCGCCGTCTGGTGGCCTTCCTCGCTCTGCTTCTGCTGCTGGCGGCCGCACACATCGTCCACAGGAACTGGAGCCTCCCGGCGTCGACGCTGGCCACTGCCGATACCAGCCAACCAGCTAGGTCCACGTCGGCGCCGACGGGGTACTATAGCGTTTTCGAAATTGTACCCCATGAGCAATGTTGACCTACCACGATGATTTGTCATTGCTTTTTGGATCCGCCATTGGGTGCTCTTCGTGAAGTTTGTAGAAGAATAAAAATGTAAGTCAGCGGTTTTGCAGCGCATAGTTCTTGTTATTTGAGCACTAACATCTCCAATGAACCATCTTTAATTTCCATCAGCTTTTCTTCAAGCATCACATCCTGGCCATGCCCGTGCGCTGTGTGCATGCTATTACACTCATGAGAACTTCACGCCGAATGCCGTCATTAGCAGTAATGTGCGCGTGTACTAGAAAGGCCACACAGCTTCTGTTTCAGAGGAGTTATACTGTGACAAACATAGATGCAATATCTGGGTGGCTGGAGGGGGCGGGCATGCCCCCTCTCCCTTCCCCTTAATATTCAACATTGTCGTTTTGTCTATCAAAAATGTATTTCGTGCTCCAAGCCTCAGCTATTAAAATGTACTTATATGATGGCGGCAAAATGCTCCTTCGCCCACCCCGTTTCAGGGGGGGGGGGGCATTTTACCCTTAACTAAGGTTTTCCTCGTGAAATAACGGCGCACGAGAGCACGCCAAAGTTTGACACACCTCTTCCCTACATCAATTTGGCATGTTGTGTAAAATGCTATAGATCATATACGGTAAGCGAAGTATTGCGTCATCACGCTTTAACGGATAGAGATATTTGAATGAAACTTTCAGTGTGTAATTATCTATAGGGATGCAACAAAACGCAACAGATGAATGTTTCGTTTCTTCGTTCTTGATGACGTCTTAGCTTTGCATATTCGCCCATTAGGACTAAAATCGAAGATTTTTGGTAAATTAAGCATACTTTATGAGGACAAATTCACTTAAAAAAGACAAGTTTCGTCGTCTTTCGTTTTACCAATTATAAAAACTAAAGAGAATTGGAAATCCAAAATTGAAACAAAAAAATCAAAAAGCTGACGTTAATTTTTGAGCGGACAAACATTTTAGGGCCTTGGTCTATTTCGCCTTCGTTTCTTAATTCAACGTGGCTGTTTTTTTTCACAGCATGAGGATGATAAGGAATATAAATAGTTTCCAGGGTCAAATGGAAGCCGATTTCTCCGATCGCCTCATATTTTTTTGGGCGTTTTCGCCTAAACCTACTTAAATACAGTATCAAGCGATAGCTCATGGTGAATAATCAGGCAACATCATAAACCGAGACATGTCATGGTTCAACCTCAAGGTCAAAGGTAAGGCTTAATTTGTTTCGAACTCTTCGCATTTTATCGTTATGGTTTTCGTTTGCACCAAGTGGGTGTCATTTGACGTAGTTTGGCGTACGACACCAGCAAGTTGTTCAATCTAAATAATTTCAAAGGACAAACGTTAGGCTCATTTCTCGGCCGATTCGCCATTTTACCTTATTCGCCCGAACCTATCCAAATATGAAATCAAGCGATGGCCCGTGGTCAACACTGGAGTAACATTTCAGCATGAAACATGTCAAGGTCAAAGGTTTTCTTGGGTTCTTCGATGGCTTCTCGTTTCGCCGTTGACATTTTTTTGCTAATACTTGATTTTTTATTAAACTTTTTTTTTATAACGAAATGGGTGTCATGCGACGTCGCTTGTGATATGCCATTAGAAAGTTGTGAAGTCGAGATTATTCCGAGGAACAAAGGTCAAGCCTATTTATTAGGTCGCCTCGCATTTTTTCGTTTTCGACGAAGCCTACCCATATCCACTACCAAGCAATATACCGTGGTGAACGAAGCCCACTTGAGCAACATGCTTCGTATGTTGAAGTTGTGGGTGGCTAAGTTGAAGAGAGAGGCTACTTTCCTAATTTTTTCTCAAAAAGAAAAGCAAGAGGATGTATGTAGGCATTTGGATCCTGAATAAAACATAACTGGTGGGCTCGCACGTAAGGGAGATTCGGGTGGCAGGACCGGGCTTTCAAGCTTTAAGGGTTTTATTGCAGTTTAAGGCAGTTATAAAGTATTCCTGAAATAGGGTGGAATGTACCACCTATTGAACAATGAGAAGACATCCTTCCCAAACAACTATCGACATCTTGCTTCTTGATGTGTTTGTGAAGTCTTCATATCTCGTTTCTAACCGTGGTGTGTGTGTAAGTATCATGCTTATGCTTACCATTATAGATGTTGATATATATTGTACCAAACGCGATTTCAAGTAGAGATTACTCATGATATGGTCTACTCTTGAAGATAATTTTATGATATTATGTCATTCTTATCGCTGTCATTAGCGTAAGTATCCCTATAATAGGTGTCTCTAAAAATCAAAGAAACACATGCACATGCAAAGGCTATTGGCTCAAAATTGAGTTTCCAGGACTTAAACGATATTTTAAACGACATCACTTCCATGGGCGAGATCGACATCTTCGTGGACTCGTTTCGACATCTCACACCTAACAAAACAAACAAAACAATATTTTAACGCTAGTTTAATGTAGGCATCTATGCAACACGTTTTGCACATATACCCTCATGAAGCAAACACATAGGTTAGGGTTGGTTAGGTTGGGTTAGGATAGACTTCTGTTTTAAGTTTAAAAATACAATTTGGCATTTTTTTCCCAAGAAACTTATCCTTCAAAAATTGGTCCGGCTGGGCTAAGTTAGATTAGGTTTTTTAAGTTGAATCTTCTTGCAAAAAGTCGTTTCCTTTTTTCTTCATTTTTTTATAAAGCAATTTGTTTTCTTGCATGGAAGGTTAGGCTAGGTTATGTTAAGTTGGCTATATTTGTTTACTTTGAACATCACTTTTAATGCTATATTTCCCAAATCCAAGCTCCCTTTTGGTGTTACTTTGCCTCCCAACTGAAAAATATGCACTTCCAGAGGAAATGAGTGGTTGCATCATATTGGCAATATTTATGAGCATTGCATCAGAAAAAGAAATTCCAAGACCTCAAAACTTACTTTACACTGCAAGTTTCCCACTATGGTGATACCACTATATAATTGTATGATGATTTGGAGGTCCATACTCATCCTTGATGCCCGTTTCGGAGAATTTAAACAGAATTACAGCGATCCAGATCAATGACAATCCAAGCCACGCAAAACCAGACAATTTTGACATGTTGATCTCTTGACCTTGAAGATATTGATCCTAGGTCATGAAATCTGTACGCAATAGAGTTTAGTACCGTACCCATCACCCTGCGAATATCGTTGCTCCATCTGTAATAGGAGCGGGATGGAAGGGGATCTTAAGGGAATGGGGGCGGAATCCGCCCCCGTCCAGTGCGCGTAATCTTCATAGGTCCTCCAGTGCGCCTGTTAAGATATCCACAAAACATGTTTTACACATTTTACCTCGATGAAGCAAGCGTATAGGGTTAGGTTTGGTTCAGCTTGTTTAGATTAAGTTAGGTTAGGTTTTTCTTATTCGTGGAAAAAATATTATCAAAAACTTTTTCAAATACATTTTCGAAATAAATTTGTTTTCTGCAAGAACAGGTTAGGTTTGGCTAGGTTTTCGTCCATTTTTCATTTGCCTTTTGAGATTAAAACAAGAACAATTATTTGAACAAATTCTGACATGGAAGATTAGGCAGCAAATTCATGCTTAAAGGCGTTTTATGAATCCTTGGAATATACCTTTCCAATGCAATGTTGTGGTGTGGTGTTCTCCGATGAAGTGTTGAACGCTATTGTGTCCAAGTTTCATGACCTTAGGTCAATACCTTCAGGGTCAAATGAGGTAAAAATGTGAACAACAAAAAATTGGTTTTGCGTGGATTGGCTTCTCATTATTATGGATCACTGTGTTTGTGCTCAAATGCTCCAGAATGGACATCAATGATGTTTTGGACATTACTAGTGATGCAATACGGATACTAGAATAGGCATTTAACCTCAGGTCACCTATATAGCAGGACTTGCAAATTGACATGAATCGCATGGCCGTCATTTTCGTTTATGACAACATTCCAGTTGACCAAGTTTGGTTTCAGTAATCTGTCATGGACCTGACCTGACTTGACCTTGGTGACCAAGCATGACTTTGAGACTATATAGCATAACAATACACGTCAAATAAATAGCTAGTGTCGCCAACAACACTTCCCTTTTGACAATTCACTGGAAGTGCATCAGCGCCGATTGTTGTCCTCCGGTGCTGCGATTATTGTTTAGTTTTAACGGCCTCTAACTCGGAATATTTTCGGCCGGTTTCCGTTTTCTGGCCCTAACCAACGTCCCGGTCATTTCCAAACAGCTACGCAAGTAATGGCATAAATCGGCTGGTAAAATATGGAGCTATGTGTGAAAAACCGAAGGGGTGGGTGGATTTCGCCCCCCCTTCACGGCTCGTGCAAACCTAGCCTAACCTCCATTGGAGATGTAATCATGGATTGATAATAAAATGGGGTATTTTGATAGATGGAAAACTGTGTTGTTCTTGTTTTTACAGGATAATTGTCGAAACTAAGATGTCTAGGAATAAAATGCTGTGAACTCAAAGGTGCATATTGAAGTATATGTCTGTCCTTACTTTCAGTCTGGATTCTCAATCTCAATCTTCCCCTGAGGGGGAAGATTGAGATTGAGGCTGGGGCTTCTGCCTCCAACCTCTCCTGTCCAACCTCTCCTGCCCCAGCCCAGCCTCTGCCTGCTGAGATCCAGAGTTGCACCATCCTAATGAGACTGAGACCGAAATACTGGACCTAATGAGACGGAAATCCGATTGATGTAGCATACATTGACTTTAGTACGGCCTTTGACTAGGTAACTCACAAACGGTTAATGATGCAGCTTCAGGTTCATATGAAGTAGCATCCTACAATGGATGGAGTTGTGGCTTTCATATGGGCAGCAGAGAGTGATGCTATATGGTAAAAAGTCATGATGGCAAAATGTTCTAAGTGGAGTGCCCCAGGGGTGAGTACTGGGGCAACTACCGTTCATTATGTTTGTAAATAACATGAAAAGTAGCCTAAGCGATGCCATTTTTAAATTTGCGAATGATTTGAAGGTCTTTAGAGCAATAACAGGTCACCAGGAGCATATCTCGCTGCAGAAAGACTTCGACGAACTTGTGATGTGGTCCGAAGAATGGCAAGTGAAATTTATTTGTGATAATTGCAAAATCATGCACGTAGGGTGGCAGCATATCAAGGCTCCATACTTGGTGGGTGGCCAAGTACTATCGATGACTAATAGGAGAAGGATTTGGGTATTATTCTGAACACAAAATTGTGGGTATCAGAACAGACCAAGGAAGCCAGGAAGAAGGCACTGAGAATGCTTGGGGTAATAAATAGGAATGTTTCATACAGAAGTGAGGAAGTCATCAGGAAGCTTTACTGTGGATATGTCAGGCGACATTTGGAATACTGTGTCCAACCTTGGTCTCCCAGTTATGACGAAGATTGTTGGCTTTTAGAGAGAGTACAAAAGATAGCAGCAAAAATGGTTAACGGTATAAGCAACCCGGCATACGAGGAAAGATTGAAGAAAACGATTATGTTTTCACTTAGATATGGAATTCTGATAAAAATTTCATCGAGTTCGTTAAATTTGTCCACGGTCAGAAGGGATATCTGTTGAAATGTTTGAATTTAACTGAAATGATGCAATAAGAGGACATCAAATCAAAATTAAAGTTAACCTTGTTTAATATGCCATGCTTAATTGGCCAAGAGCATGTAGAGCATGTTTAATAGTTCAACAAAATCATGGTAGATTCTACTACAAATCTCGTGCATTCCTGCTTATGTCACTGGAGCTGGAACTAGAAAACATACCATATTCCGTTGTACCCTTTAGTTTAGTGCACCTATAATTCGATCATCACTGTGATTTGCAGTTGGGAGGCGGTGGCCGGCCTGTTTGAATATTTAGGTCAGGCCCTCACGAGCTAGCCTTCTATCTTATGAACATTACACGAGTCATATATTGGATTGACGGACACGGGAGAAGGTATAGTGTAGTAATGATGGTAACGGTTGTGCGTTTGAGGGCAAGCAAGAACCTAAAATTGAATCGTATAAAGCATGGACCATTCTACCTACATACCTATATGAATGTGAGTCAGACACATTTTAGCTGACGACAAGTGCACAATCATTAAGTACACACAATTACGATAAACTGATGTGGTGTGATGTGATAGGCTTATAGCAACACATTGCAGGATTACCAATTGTGCTCCCATCATCTGGTTCAGGAGGTACCTAGTTCATGTCTAAATGAAATGCTACTTGAAGCTGGAAGTAGTGATTTGGAGTGCTCATGATTGTGATAGCAAGATAGGTACCTAGGTAAATTTGTAGCTCAGAGTAATTTTCGATTTCGTCTAATATCTTTTTATAACGCAATGTTCATGAATGTGCTGAACAAGATCGTGATGTGACAACCAATTTCCTCTGCAGATGCATAATTTCCATTTGGGAAGAAAAATAACACCGATGGAGGGGCATAGCATTCAAAGTAATGTCGAAAATTAGGAAATATGCAATATAATCTAACGTAATGTAACCTTCCATGCAAGAAAATGTTTTGAATGGAAAATTTCTAAACATCTTTTTATGGATAATTTAGCAATTAAGAACCCATGAACTAAGGTATCTGAACCTAACCTAGCCGTTGTTGAAGATTCTTTTTCTAATGCATGACTTAAACTGACTTAAACTACCGTAAACTGCTTTTGAAGAAAAGCAAGTTCTAATTTTTATATTACAAATATTTTTTAAAAAACATTGTTTGATGTTTGTTTTCCAGCTATGAAAAGAACCTAAACTAACCTAAGAAAACCTCATCCATTTGTATGCTACATGAAGGTAAACTATGTAAGCTCATTTCTTGGTTAATTTAAGCCGCGATAATACTACATACAGGGGTGTATAATTTTATGTTTTGGAGAGGGCACTTGCCCCCTCCATAAAAAAAATGTTGGCTGTCCCCCACCCCAATAATTCCAACCTTTAACATGCGACCATTAAAAATATTACAAATTTTCCTGTGTTTCTCTCCAGTATGCAAACACGCAAATTCATAGAATGCTCGTTTAAATAAAATAATTTTTAATAAGAGGAATACGAAAACATGAAAATTACCAAAATTTTGACAAATTTCCACGAAAGCGAACTGTTCCATCACCTTCATAGTGCTCAGAGACGTGTTTGTACATCTTTTCTTGAAATGCTGTTTGGTCAAAAGGAGAAAGTTTAAACGAACAATTGAACCAAACCTAACCCTTTGTTTGCCTTATGGAGGTGAAATGTGTGCGAAACGTATGTTGTAGATACTTTAAGCTGGAATAATACTCTTTTAATTTTAATGCTTGTTTAAAGCAAGAGCCAAGACTAGACAAACATTTTTTTGTGAAGCTTACCTTCATTCTTATTATCTCTTACCCCACTTGAAGCCCCACGTTTTGCTATTATTTTCCTTGCCAACTGAAAAGTGAGGTGTATACGAGCGCCGGGGTGGCTGAGATGCAACATGTTGGCTACCTTGCAAAAAGCTAATAAATATGAGTCAAATATATTTTGTTTCAAAATATGCGTGTCGTACATCGTTCCATACTGTTTGCATGAACATGCTCTGGAAAGCCCAGTGGAGTTTAAGCTGATTCATAACTCCCATCGGGGTCTGAGCTTCCCCACTGGGATTCCCCAGTGAGAATTTCCGGACAATTTACACTGCGAATAGTATAAAATCCATTGTAGACGTATAGGAATCCCATGGTACTTTCCCATATGGAACCGCATGGGATTCCCACATGATCGTCTCATGGGGAATGTTTCATATCCTGAAAAGGACAAACACATGAAATTTGATGGGTCAATCCCATGGGATATTTTTACTACGGGAGTGCAATTGGGCGTGCCGCGAGGTATTCTAGGAGACTGTTTAGAAATAAAATTGATTTTCAAGGTTATGGATAGAACTCATGTCTTCGGTTGCCTCCCGCTTTTTCGCATTCTCTCTAAGCTAACAAATTGGGCCCCATTTTTTGGGAGGGTTGTCACTGCGGAACTATCTGGAGGAGTGGCTGAAAAACTGAAAGAGGGTGCACTCGGTCCTTTCCAGGGAAGGGTTTTTCTCTCAGAGGGGCGCCTATGGTTGATAAAAACGTGGGAGAGGAGAGAGAGGGGGGGGGGGTACGCTATAACTTTTTCGGAGGGGCGCCTTTTCCCGGCCCAAGGGACGCCACATTCCATGATAGGGGCACATGTCTCCAGTGTCAACACATGCATCCGCCCCTGGTTGCTATTGCTTCAAAATGTGTCCCCATAAGACATGATAGCATGGTAAAAGTTAGTGTGTAAGCCCATATTTACTACAAGAAAACCATCGTCCAATGTATTCTGTTTGCTTGTTACAAGAGGGCAACGCTTAACATAAGTATACCAATGTTCCGTGGTGATTGTGAAATCGGGCCTGGCGCACACGACATAACGGTAGGTGTTTATTGGCAGTAATTCGCAGTGGAACTCACCATATTTGGTGGAGACTTTTGTCCCAACAATGTATCTGAAAACCACATCTTAAAAGTGATGTAGTTCAAATCTGGGGAGTTCTGTTTTGGTGCGGAGGCTTCCCTCTCTATCCTACCCAAACGTTTCGTGTCCCTGGTGTGTGCCCCGTCCCCATTTGAAGACCGTAGCTACACCCATGGCCACAATCACTAAGTTTATTGATCATGTGACCTCTTTTTATGCAGCACGTCGAACACCGCACAGAGTCGGAGCAGTTCCACACCTCCAGTCGAGTGTCGACCCCAGATCAACGTCGGCTTCCTCAAGACGCACAAGTGCGCCTCCACCACCGTCCAGAACATGCTGTTCCGGTTCGGCCTCAGCCGCAACCTGACCTTCATGCTGCCGGAGAAACACAACTACATAGGCCAGTTTAAGCCGTTCCGCGCGTGGCTCGTGCGTTCGCTGCCGTGGCACCGACTCGGCTACAACATCCACGCCGTGCACAACCGCTGGAATCACGCCGATCTGGCCGCCGTCATGCCGGCCAACACGACGTTCGTGACGACGCTGCGCCAGCCGGTCGCCGTGTTCCGCTCGCTGTACGCGTACGCCGAGCACGACCGGGTGCAGCCGCTTGAGCGGTTCGTCGCGAGGCGGCCTATCAGCGACGAGCGCTTCATGAACATCCTCGGCCGCAACCAGATGCTGTGGGACCTGGGCCTGCCCCAGGCGTGGATGGACGACCGAAAGGCGGTGGACCGGCTGATCGCCGCCACCGAGCGCCACTTCCACCTGGTGATGATCGCCGAGCGGATGGACGAGTCGCTGGTGCTGCTCAAGCACCTGCTCTGTTGGCGCACCGCCGACGTGGTCGGACTGCCGCTCAACGCGCTGCGGCAGCTGCCGCGCGCGCCCCTGTCGAGGTCGGTGCGCCAGCGCCTGCGTCACTGGCAGGCCGCCGACCACCGGCTCTACGCGCATTTCGCGGCGCTGTTCGAGCGGCGCGTGACGGAGTTCGGCGCCGAGCGCATGCGGCGAGAGGTGGCGCAGCTGCGCGCCGCCAACCGCGCCGCCACGGAAGAGTGCGGCATGGAGCGAAGAAAGCCGGTGGATGTGGACAAGGATTTCGCCATGTACAGTGGACGAGTGTACAGCTACCAGCCAAGGACGCAAAGCCAGTTCTGTGTCAATCTGGCTCGGCCGGAGGTGCCGTTTATTGACCTGCTGCGGCGGCGGCAGCTGGCTATGGCCCGGCGGAAGCGGACTTAGCCGGCCAAGTGGTGACTTCAAATGGAAGTCAAAGAAATCACACGAGCCCAGCTTGCATCGTCGTGTTATGTATACGAATCTAGGTTAGATTACCACGGAGCGCCATGCTCAATAGCTCAATACCATTGGACTCAATAGCCGGGTGACCAAGATTTGCAAGGAGGAAAACTTGGTGCAGTGTGAATATAAGGGAGACCTTTGGTAATCGTATCCACAATAAAATACACCTTTCCTTACATGTTGGAAGTGTAGGAATCAAGAACACAGTCAATCCAAAGTTTGCTAAAGGGAATTACAATTCGTTCCGGATATTCCTTAATTGAATTCATTGGGAACAGTTATTGATGGGCTTAGATGCCTATGAAAGATGGAGAATGGCAAAAGACAAACTGTCTCAGTATCAGGATTGGCTCATTCCCAATAGACATATTAAAGTAAGCAATAGACATATTAAAGTAAGCAAGGCTAATTAAACATATTAAAGTAAGCAAGGCTAAGCATTCTTCATGATTGACGGAAGGAATAAAACATTTACTGGAATCAACGAAGCAGGCATTTGAGAAACTAAGAGATCTGAACTCTGAGGAAAATCTAGAACATAGAATATCTAGAAATAAGGTTAGGTTCGTTAGGGCGTCTAAAAGACTAGCTGACATTATACTACATCGAGAATGTTCAACAGGCAATGCTACAAGGTTCTTTAGCCTCCACATGTTTAAGTATGCAAAATGTAATATAGGGCCACTGAAGGTAGATAGTGCAATAATAAATTAATAATTGATGATTGCGTTGTAGTTGAATCCTTAAAAAAGCAACTCTCATCAGTTTTTAATGAACATAAATCTGACACATTGAAAACAACTGCATATTACGTCATGGCCTGTGGTAAGTTGGGAGATCTTACAATAACGACTGAAGATGTGAAGAACAATTGCATAATATTAAACCTTATAAAGTTGCTGGACTACATGATGATCTTACGATCTTAGAAGGGTGTGGTCAAGCCTTTGAGGTTCCCATAGGTGTCACTTTCAGGCGGTCTATGGAGTATTTTGAAGTACCTGAAGCTTGGCGAAATGCAAGTGTAGTACCAATTTTCAAAAGGGAAGAATGAAGTGTGTAGGAAACTACAGGCCAGTCAGTTTGATCTCCATAGTTTGCAAGGTACTTGAAAAACTGGTCAAACAGAAAATTATATCTATATCTCGATAAGCACAACCTCATGCAAGCTTGTACATTACACACCTCGCTAGATCTATTTCTGTTTGCATCCCGAACTGAAATATGGTTTAACGTCTCCGATCAGTTAATTTTCAGAATTCTGGATTGCCGTTTACAAAATTAGGCAATCAGAAAAGCACTCTAATTTTCGGAATGTTAAAATTCATGCATATGCATTTCAGACCATCCGCCACCCTCAGAAAAGTCTTCGCGACCCTTAACAGGGTCGCGAAGACCCTTAACAGGCACTTAACAGGATTTGGGCCGGGGCGGCATTGCCGACCTATGTGTCCTGTCTTCGCGGATTTGATACAGATCGGCCGACCATCGGTGGTCCATTGGAACGATGGACCGGGCAGATTTGGCTGTTGTGGCCTCCAAACTCTGGGGCCTACAGGGGGTACGGCGGAGAAAGTCTACAGTTGAGTCCGGGAACATAAGGTCGTGGTGGTCGCGGATACGGAGGGCAGGACGGGCGGAACACTCGTGCTTCAGACTGCGGTTGAATGTGTGGTTTTGGTGCGTCTAATTTTGGCGCTGCGAGCTTCGATGCCGTTTCGCGTAAAGTTACCACTAATTTCTCTCCTTGATCAATTCGATCAGTTCCTGTTTGAACAACATCGACGTCCATCGGCTCATTTTCCTGTTTTGCCATTCCTCTACACAAAAGAAGCGTTCGTTCCAGATTTTGTTCGCGTACTGCAAATTGCATCGATTCTTCTAGGTTTTGGAAGGGGTGCCTGTACAATTTTGCGGCAAGGTGGTTAATTTGTACGCCTTTATTAAATATATATATTATAATTTCCTGCGTGGTCGCGCTGTTCAGATCAGTGTATGCTTTTTTGGCTAGACTCAGGATACGTTCGCCAAAATTTTGAACGAGTTCGGACCGGTGGTGTTAAAGTTTTCTTAGGGTCTCCTGAGCGCTTTTTTGGTCCGACAAGTCGGAATATCTTTCTTTCGTAATTTGTTTGATCTCTGCCCACGTCAAGTTTGATTGATGTGTGAACATACGTTGGAGAAATTCAGCCGCAGGTCCACCGAGGGTTATTAATGGGAATATTTATGAAAACCAGCTTTATATCTAAAACACATGTCATGATTTCGGAAGCAGGACAGTCAGGACAGAGTAGGGTAGGGTAGGGTAGGGTAGGGTAGGGTAGGGTAGGGTAGGGTAGGGTAGGGTAGGGTAGGGTAGGGCAAGGCAGGGCAGGGCAGGGCAGGGCATGACACAGCAGGGCAGTATAGTGCAGCGCATTTCAGGACAGTGCAGTGCAGTGCAGTGCAGTGCAGTGCAGTGCAGGACAAGATAGGACAGGACAGGACAGAGCAGAACAGAGCAGGGCGGGGCGGGGCAGGGCAGAGCAAAACAGGGCAGTGCAGCCCATGTGAGCTGCTGTCATATAGGCACCGGAACAAACTAACTCAGGCAAAGCCCTCGCTGGTGATGAAACTAATCACAACTGCTTACATCGAAGCACAGGGCCCACAATTCAACCATGCACAAAACACGTCTCCGACCGTCACGGGCAGCTGCAATATCGCCATTCCACGGCGGCACACACGGCAGTCCCCGGCACCACTCACTGCATCCGCTGAAGCCGCGCCCGGAGCCCTGCAGCTCCACCAGCTTGGGGTTCACCACCTGGTTGGCCTCGCGCAGCACGGAGATCAGGTCGTGCACCTTGGCGCTGTTCTCGGGCGTGAAGAAGGTGTAGGCGGTGCCGGTCTTGTCGTTGCGCGCCGTGCGGCCAATTCGGTGGATGTTGTCCTCCGAGTTGTTGGGGTAGTCGAAATTGATGACGAACTTGATGTCAGTGACGTCTGTCAGTTACGGTGACGAGTCAGTGTGTGCGTCACGCACCATCACGGACGGCGCCGAGACGCGACACAGTAGACAGTGGGACTCGGCCTGAACCGGACCAGGCGCCGCTCACCAGGGACCCGCGCGCGCAGGCGAAACATCGCAGGCGGCCTTCCGTCCGACATGACGCGGCGGCCGTCCAGGCGGCCACGCGGGGGAGGGGGAGCACAGGGGCACGACGAGGCCACACTGAACGAGCCGCGCGCCGCCGCAACGGCCGACGCCTGCGACGCCAGCCCGACACCCCGCGTACCAGCCCCGGCGGCTGCATCGGCGCCGCGCGCCACGCGCGACTTACCATCATCCGCCGGGACCGGACCGTGTGGGCGCGCCAAGTCGGGCAGGGCTGCCGCTGCACCGGGGAACAACTGGGCGCCGGCCACGCGGAGGGAGCACAGGGGCACGACGAGGCCACACTGAACGAGCCGCGCGCCGCCGCAACGGCCGACGCCTGCGACGACGGCCCGCTCACGCTCCGTTTACCAGCCATAAGATAGCCATATGAGAGATGCAAGATGAAGGCAGATGAACGCAGATGAACGTTGTCTTGGGTATGCTATCTTTTGCCATTGGGATTTGCCAATATCCCGATTTCAAGTCAAGTGACGAGAAGAAGTTTGCTCCACCGAGGGACGAGAGGATATCTTCTATTAGTGGAAGGGGAGAGCTGTTCTTTTTCGCAATGTTGTTCAGTTTTAGATAATCAACCGCAAATCTATTAGAGCCATCCCGTTTTCGAACTATGACGATGGGCGCAGCCCACGGACTGTTGGACTGTTCTATTATACCAGCCTTTAACATTATACGTATTTGCTCTTCCACATATTTACGTTGACTAAACGGAGTTTTGTACGGCGGCTGGCGGACGGGAACATGGTCAGCAGTCTCGATCTCCATCTCAACGAGGTCATTCGTACCGAGGTTGGCGTCAGTCGCAGCAAACAGGTCAGCGTTTGCTCGTAACAGCTGTTCGAGGTCGTCCCTGCCAGCGTCTGTCGGATGAGCCAGCCGTGCTTGCTCGACTGGGTCAGTAGTTGAGGTGTTCGGGGCCAAGTTATGGTCTTGTGGCATGTCAACGAGGTGTTCCAGATCTGAATCATCTATTTTCTCGGCGTAAGCAATCACTTGGTTATTGTACATCGTGAAACCTCGTGGGGACATGTTTATAATTCTGACGGGCAAACGTTTATGCCTATCCGGCTCCGCCACTACTTCTGCTATGATTAAACCTGGTTCTTCGGAGATTGATGGAGTAGTATCCAAGGACCGTACATAGCATGTTTGCTTTGCCAAATGCGCCTTTACAGTTGCTGGACACTCCACAACCGTGTTGGCTGGGATATATAGGTGTCCTTTTAGTCTAACTAGAGAACTCGCCTGTTCACTAGTCGTTCGCTGGGGCAGTAGTGGAATCATGTGACCTTCGATGCACAAGGCTTTTTTCTCGAAGTCTAGTTTGGCTCCAAACTGAGTGAAGAAATCGTTCCCTAGCATGCATTATTGTTTCAGACCGTCTACAATTTGGAAGCTGAATGGTTTACTGAACTTACTCATCTCAACTCTAAAGGTTCCTACATCAATGTTTTTCAACCGATATCCGCTTGCCGAAATGGGTGGGATGCGATCTTCTTGATTTTCTGAAAATCTGAGTCTGCTTTCCCGTGATTTTGTCAAAAGTTCTTTTTAAATTAGCGAAATATCTCCTCCTGTATCAACAAGTGTGGAAGCTTTTTGATTGCCGATTTTGATTAAACACATGGCAGTATTTGGTTTGACGCGGACATAATGCACACGTTTGGGATTTAATTTTGGCTTCTTCGAGTCCCGTTTCTTACGAATATTTTTTTTCTTTCCTTTCTCTGTAGGGTTACTTTTTGTTTATTTTCCGCTCCATTCAAGTGGTCATTTACAATGGAGTGTCCTGGTTTTCCTGCTGACTAGAAGAACGTGGATACGAACGGCACTGTCGTCGTATATGGCCTACCTGGGTACAGTGACTGAAAATTGGTCGGTCGTCCAGAGTCCATTGGAACGAGGGACCGGGCGGATCCGGCGGTCGTGATCTCCATCTTGTAGGTCGAAGAGGAGGATGCGTCATCGGGGGCCCAAAATAAGGTCTAGCGTAAGGTCGTGGCGTTCGCGGGTATGGCGGATAAGATGTGGTGAATACTCGTGGTCCAGTGTGAGGCTGAGTTTGTTGTTTCGGGGGATCTAATTTCCAAGCTGCTAGTTTTGGTACAGTTTCTCCTAATGACACACTCATTTTTCTATTTTGTCTAATCGTTCGTTTGCACTTTGTACTACATCTACTTCCATTGGTTCCTCATCTGTTTTCTGTGAACGTCGACATAATAAAAATGTTTTAAGTATTTGCTGCTCATGCACAACAACTTGGATTGCCTCCTCAAGAGTCTGAAAGGTATGTCTATATAGTCTTTCTACTAGCCGTTGACTTTGCACTCCTTTATTGAACACATCAATTAAAATGTATTGTGTGGCCTGGCTATTAAGATCTGAATAGGCATCCTTGCCTTGTGAAAGATTATCTCCGAGTAATTCTGTATCGATTTAGTACGGTGTGGGCGTAGCCTTGGTTTTGTTCGTGGTATGTGTTCGTGTGAGGTGGTGAGGAGTATGTCTGCAAACTGTTCTGGTGTGTGTTGTGCAGTGTGTGTTGTTTGTGCGCCTAAGGATTCTGAAAAGGGGACCCGGGCCCAGGATGCCTTTGGGGGGTTCCACCGGCCTAGCTAGAGGTTGGGTCGGCCAGTTGACAGGATTTGGTGGAAGGTAATGGTGATTGGTGCGTGGTTGCTGAAGTGTGGATCGGAGTCGGATGTCCAGGACAGGGTGAGGGCTATACGTGAGGAAGCAGGTGTGACATCTGGAGTCGTAGGGAGGTGGGAGCTGGTAGATACGAGATAGGTTGGTGAGCCGGTTTTGAGTATTGTGAGATTATGTTGTGTGGATATTGCAATGAGTGTGTGTGCTCTCTAATCAGGTTGTGTTGTGCGTGTGTCCCATAGGGTGTAGTGCGAATTGAAATATCCGGTGAGGATGACAGGTGTGCGAATTTGGTTAAGTGCTTTATTTAATTCCGAGAGGGTTTCTGTGTTTCGCGAGGATGGATCGTAAATGTTGATGAGTGTGGAAGCTATGTTGTGTACGTGAATTTCAGTTAGTAGTATGCCTGCCGTGGTGTTGAATTGTATCAGACGGTGAGGGGTCGTGTTACTAATGTATGTGCATACACCGCCTGATATGTGTGGGTTGTGTTTGTCTTGTCTGTGTGGTGTGTAGTGAGAGATGTGAAATTGATATGGGTCGTTACGATTGAGGTGTGTTTCTTGAATCCATAGTGCTATGTGATTTGTTTCATAATTAGAGGAAGATATGGGTCGTTACGATTGAGGTGTGTTTCTTGAATCCATAGTGCTATGTGATTTGTTTCTAGTGCATAATGTTTGAATTCAGGCCAGTGTCTAATGAGTCCATGTGTGTTCCATTATGATTGCGGTCATTGTTTTTGGGTGTTGGCGCGCGTGTGTGGTCTTTTCGGTGAGTTGGGTCTTTTTGAGCTTTTCACTGGCTTTTGTTGTTGGTGAGTGAGGGGTAGCTGTTGATGGGCTGGGGTGGTATTTGGTGTGGGGAGATTGTCCGGTATGTGTATATTGGTGAGTGTCCGGCGTTAGTGTGTTCCTCTATGTCTGTGTCTCGGTCGGTGTACGTACGGATTGTGTTTGTTGGTGACTCGTCTGTTGAGGGTGAGGTTTGTGGGTAGGGGGAGGCTGTTGGCTGTTGTGGTGCTGGCGGTGGGGGTTCGGAGGGTGTGGATGGTGTCGGTTGACGGGTTCGTGGTGGTGGTGGTGGTGCTTGGTGTACCGTTCGCTGTCCCGTAATGTTTGTTTGTGTTGGTGCGCGCGTTCTACGTGTGCTGTTGGTGGGAGTTTGTGTTTGGTTTCCTTTTGGGTAGGTGTCCGTAGTGTGTTTGTGTCGCGTGGCTGTGGGTGTTCGCAGGCCGGGTATTCTGTGTGGTCTCGTGGTGGTGGTGGCGGTCTGTATTGTACCGGCTCTGCCCGGCCGGTCGGACACCGCCGTCCTGGTCAGGGACAGTTCCATGCCCTCCAGGTGGACCAGGCGTAGAATCTGTTTCTCCGCCATCCACCGGGGGCAGGTCCTGTCTTCAGCCTCGTGCTCCCCCCGCTCCGCAGGCGGCGCAGCAGACCACGCCGCTTTGGCATATGTCGGTGTTGTGTTGTTGTGCGCATCGGCCGCATATGTGCGTGCTGGAGTGGCACCCTCCGCGGAGTGGCCGTAACGCTGGCACTTTTTACAGCGCCGCGGGAGGGGTGCGCGTGGAGTGACGGTGTAGCGGAGATACATCGCTTGATGTGTTTTGGTGGGGTGCGGGTGCGGAAAGTCGGTAAGATAATGTGGGATGGTGGTTGCCCTGGTCTGGGAGCCGGCCTGTATGCGACGGAGACACCCTGCTTCTCCATCCTGGAGACCAGGGTCCCCACCGCGATACCGGCCAGCTCCCGTGCGTGTATCGTGCCTTGTGATGTATTAAGCTTTGTGGCTGGGGTGATCGAGATAGATGTGTCGTGGATTTTGTGTATTGTGGGTAGAGTCATGCCGTTTATATCGCAGTGTGCTTGTATTAGGAGTGCCCCCGATCTGAGTTGCTTCGCGATCAGGGGCACCCGTGTGTATCTGGTGATTTCCCCCTCCACCAACCAGGGGTCGAGGGAGCCCATAGGCTCCCCGTCCCCCCGGTGGCAGAGGAAGAACTCGCCAGTTGGGTCAGGTGCGGTGTTCATGTTTGTGATATTCTGTTTGGTGCCGTTGTGCGCATTTGGTTTGTTCGTGGTGTTGGTCAAAGGGTGGTATGGTAGGTGTGTGGCGCAGTGTGACACAGTGGACAGTGTACAGTAGTTTTGTTGTTCAGTGTACAAGTTTTGGCGGATGGGTTCAGAAGGGCATGAAGGAAGCCCGACAGGTGTAAAAGTGGAGGCAAAGAAAGACGAAGAACACACAAAGAAGTTTAAAAAAAAACTGTGCTTGAAGAGAGCACGGATAGACAGATCAGATAAACATCGTGCAGAGGGCACTAAAGGGAAGGTCGGGTGGGGTTTGAGAGGGTCCTGGGTGGGGGAGTGGCAGCACCGGCGGACTGACCTTGTAGTTAAGTAGTGGCCTGGTAGGTACATGAAGAAAGTAAGACGAGGCCTTGAAATGTAAGGCGATGAAAAAATAGATGTAGGAGCTCGTAGAGGCTATCAAGCGATGTGGTAGAGTTGAGTTTGAAGATACTGAAGATAGGTTACCGAAGTTGGACGATAGGAAGATAGGTGTTTGTAGGTGTAGGGTGGATTAGGATGGTATTTGTGTGCGTTGTGTGCAGGTATATGAATATGTATTGGTGTAGGTGGTAGGTGGCAGGTGGCAGGTGGCAGGTGGCAGGCGGCGTCTCCTCCAACTTCGGTCTCAGAAACCCTCGGCCGAGATCTGCGACTTCCTCCTCCTCAAACTTTTGCCGACCAAACTCTCGTGGTCGCCAAGCAGGTCAATCAGCGGCTTTGGCGTCAGATATCCGAGCGGGAGCGTGCGAAACCTGATTTGAGCTTCCGTACTTTTGCCCATACACACATTTACGCTTACGTAGATTTGCGCATACGTACATTTACGTTTACGTACTTTTGCGCTTACGTACATTTGCGTTTCCGTACATTTGCGATTACGTACATTTGGGCTTACGTACCTTTGCGCATACGTACATTTGCGGACACGTACATTTGTGCTGACGTAATTTTGCGCATACGTACATTTGCGCTTACGTAGTGTTGCGCATTCGTACATTTGCGAATACGTCTTTTGCCATACGTACATTTGCCCTAACGAACGTTAGCCATACGTACATCTGCGTTTACGCACAATTGTTATACTTCCATCTGCGTTCACGTACATTTGCCTACGTACATTTGCGTACGTACATCTGCCATACGTACATTTGTGCTTGCGTACATTTGTCCTAGAATCAATATAACCCTATCGAAGTTGTCGAAAGCTAGCATTCCTAGCCTGTAAATCCTGGTCCACGCAGTGGTGAAGGTAAACTTTATTTTTGACTGGAGATCACATCTCTGTACGGCTCATTTACCATTTTTCCGAGCTGACATACTTGCATTTAGTTATATCTCTAGCCATAATTATAAATTTAATAATGTCGCAAAGCATTCCATTCATGTAATGTACAGCAAATCGTATGTAACACAACAGTGCCAACCCGAAGCATCTGCCTTTAAACACTTGAAACTGAAAATCCTCGCGTCATGTGCCAACAGTTCGTGCGTTTTCTGGCTATGGAATGTACGTTAGTGTTGTCCGCGAAAAGTTGCCACGAAATTCCTAGACCGTGGCGGTCGATCCACATAGTGCAATGACTGTGTGAGACGCGTTCGGTACACACCGCACAGTGGTGTCGCCGCTGAATTTCGCGAGCAAGTGGTGTACTCGGAGTTCAACCGACAAGTTCATATTATCGAATGCGCAAAGAGACATGCTGTAAAATGCGAAGTAAGGAACAAAATATTTATCTTTGTGCTGGCCTTTTCATACCGTAATGGCGTATTTTGCGTACTTTGTGTCTGTCGCGGTGAAGTAATGGGCCTTGCATATGATCAAGACATAATATCTTCGGTATTTGTACGCTCAGTACTCACCATAAACCTTCAAGCATTTGAGCCATCCGAATGATTTTCAAAAATTGACATCCCTGCCCTCCAGTCTACGGTTTGTTGGTTGGTTATTGGGGTTTATGGGCGTATCGACTGCGTCGGTCGTGTAGCGCCCACCTCCAATCTACGGGAAACAATTAATTTCAGCACCGTGTGTCTACATCTTGCATTCCATTTGTGCCTTTGTGTGTACGTGTTTTATCACCGTATAAAATACAGAGCTATCATGATTTTTTTTGTCTGCAAAATATATGCAGGTATATGTTTGTGCTTACGCTCAAAATGGATGGTGCACCGACGAGTCGCGAAAATGTATTACCTTGAGAAGTTGCGCAGACATGAAATTGTGAAAGGCAACACGTCTCGGGCGAATACGAAATACGCATATTCTAGGAGAAAGGCGCAAAGCACGATGAAGATATTATGAAGTAAGCGGAAAAAAGAACCATTAGGTCCATAGCTCATCATACCTCGTCGGCATGGTGAATGCTGAAGACGTTTAGTGATGCTGGATCTTCGGGTTTCTGCCTCTATTATCTGGTCGTGTCGTGTATGTAGGTATATCACGGGGTATTATAATGTTCAATGAAATGCTGAAGCAACAGGTTTGCTGACGCTCCTGCAGTGTTACAGCACGTGCATCATATACGTGGTGCACGATAATTCGCCACAGCTAGTGGCATGCTATATCGCGACATCAGAGGTGTGCTTGGGAGGAGGCACAGCCATGCACCCTTATCAGCAACATCTCACAGCGACGGCAGCGACCCAACGATGGCGCCGTAGTCTGTTCAGAGCCGGCGGCGAGCGTGCATTTCGCGATTGTCCTCGAACACTTTCAGTGTTTTTGGACTCAGCTCAAAATCGGAGGTGCCCGACCACTCGATGGCATAATATAGGCGACCCAGACAAGTGGTGAAATCTCCTGAATCGACGGTGCCCAGCATTCTACATCGCAAGGTAAGTGGTCTGGGCCGATGTGAAATCTGAATCGACAGTGCCCGCTAGTGTTCACACCGCTACGTGTCAGCCCGAGCTTTACTGTGCATATGTCAGGCCACATTTGGAATACTGCATCCAAGCTTGGTCTACTAGCTATGAAAAAGATTGTTGGCCTTTAGAGAGAGTACAAAAGAGGGCTACAAAAATGGTTAATGGCATGAGCAACCTAGCATATGAGGAAAGATTGAAAAAAATTGAATATGTTTTCACTTATATATAGAAAGCTGAGAGGAGATCTCATCGAGGTCTTTAAATTTGTCCATGGTCTGGACAGGGGATATCTTGGGGAAATGTTTTGAATTGAACAGTAATGATGCAATTAGAGGCCATAAATTCAAAATTAATGTTAACCACAGCAGAACAAGGTTAAGACAGACTTTCTTCACCAACAGGGTAGTAGAACACTGGAACCAGGTGCCAGAAAACATTGTCAGTAGCAGCAAATTGAACATCTTTAAAAACAGCATAGACAATCATTATAAGAATAGAGGGCTTGCTTTTCAGTATTACAGGGAGGGCTGATTGACAGATTTCGTGGGCAACTGGTTCGGTGTACAGAGTGCAACCAAGAAGGGCCCTTGTGGCTCATAGTTGCACTAATCTTTGATGTCTTTATGTGACGTTTTTAACTAAAACGCATGCTGCACATGTTGAGGCACGACTAGACTGGCGGGGCCCCATGTTTCGCACAACTTGGCTTCCCTTTTCAGCAACAAATTTGGGCTAATTTTTTGGCGCGGAGTTTAACGAAACGTACATTGTTTTTTCCCTCATGTCGACCCCTGTGTCGTATGCAGCAGCCTATCTTATTTGGCTACACGCTCTGTTACAGGTTCGATTGCTATTGGGCTTTCCTATCGCCAACTATTCCAAAGTTAGGACAGCCAGCTTAGGAATGCCTCAGGATGCCAATGCACATGTCATCTGTCTCTTCATACCTACAGTTCACTATAACTATTTGCATGTATGTATTTGTCTTTTTTTGCAGATAGGCCACCACCAGTTATTAGTAGAAGTAGCCCCAAGAGCACCGCAACTAGGTAGCAAGCTAGCAATGTTATTATATTAGGAAATAAATTGTATGCAGTCTGTTTTAGACTTGGTTCTTCGGTACGAATTGAGCGTCAAGTCACGCTTTCCCCGACTGATACCGGCACATACCTTCGCAGGTTCATAACACAACTGTCACGATCCAAACACAACCGAGCAGCACTGGCGAGCGGCATGAAGCTGCCGCGCCGTCTGGTGGCCTTCCTCGCTCTGCTTCTGCTGTTGGCGGCCGCACACATCGTCCACAGGAACTGGAGCCTCCCGGCGTCGACGCTGGCCACTGCCGATACCAGCCAACCAGCTAGGTCCACGTTGGCGCCGACGGGGTACTATAGCGTTTTCGAAATTGTACCCCATGAGCAATGTTGACCTACCACGATGATTTGTCATTGCTTTTTGGATCCGCCATTGGGTGCTCTTCGTGAAGTTTGCAGAAGAATAAAAATGTAAGTCAGCGGTTTTGCAGCGCATAGTTCTTGTTATTTGAGCACTAAACATCTCCAATGAACCATCTTTAATTTCCATCAGCTTTTCTTCAAGCATCACATCCTGGCCATGCCCGTGCGCTGTGTGCATGCTATTTCACTCATGAGAACTTGAGTGAAATAGCATGAATTTGTCCTCATACTTTATGAGGACAAGTTGACTTGGCAGAACAGTGGCTCGAACCTGGGTACTAAGACTGAGGCACGAACGGCATTGACAATCTTCACAATGGAGGAGTAATCATCAGACCAATCATCATCTGACGCTAATTCGATCCGGCCCTCCAATATCGTTTTGCACTCGGTGGGGTCAAATGGGCTGGACAATTGCTCAGTCCCGTATGCGCTCCAGCTAAATTTGTGTTTTCCACACGCTGTTATCGAGCTTAAATACCATGAGAATCCGACAAAATCGAGTTCATTTGAAAACGTGAAGAATCTTGTCCACGAATATGACTCGTGTTCCATCCTAACACTAGCACTTTTTGCTTGCGCCTACGATGACTGCATTCATGTCCAGCGCCGCAGGAATCGCGCGGTGCCACGAGTAGAAGCAGTATGATGGGACAGGCCAACTGAAGATTACGGCTGAAAAGGAAGGGTAGGAGCAAGTAAGAGGTGCTACTGCAACGTGATTCCTCCCCACTTGGTGCAGGGGTTAGGACACTGCGGGAATGTGCTTCCCATACGAAGGTGGTACCCTTCCGGCCAGGAAAAGGCGCTGACATTATATTTAGGATACCGGCGGAGGTACCGATGCTGGTTGGAAAGTTGCGCCCTTGCCACCGTTACCCAAAATCGCTGCCTGGCAGACATGTGCTGATACGGAACCTGCAGCAGGTTTTCAGGATTGCTTTCCATGTCTAATTCACATGCGTCTAGACCAGGGGTGTTTTTTTACATATTTTTAAAGGGGGCAAATTCCACCTCTGTATTGGCTCTGTCCCTCAATAATTCAGACTGTTAACAGAGGATACCATGAAGTGTGCGTCCCATGGAGTTGGGGCTTCCCATTACCTTCCTGTACCCTGTGCCCAATAAAATAATCTTCAGAAATTAGCACCCGTCATCCAGATATATATACAGATATGTACATATATATATGGCGATCGTGTCTGCAAAATCTCTTGGACTTCTTAACTTCGCAACAAAGCAATTTGATCACGGAAATCAGATTGATGTAGCATACCTTGACTTTAGTACGGCCTTTGACTAGGTAACTCACGAACAGTTAATGATGCAGCTTCAGGTCCATATTCTTTTTTTTAAATAAATAAATTTCATCCGAATTGTTGCTGGGGTGGCTTCAGGAACCAGGGTTCTATTGCTAAGCAGAGCTTGTTACGTGAACCCTGGCCCCACCACCCGATCCATGAACTCCAGTTCAACGGCAGAATTTAGACCGAAAGTTTAACGTGCCGCCAATGCACCGACACGGCCGCCCGGTAGCTCGTCCCCGGCCTTATCGGGCCAGCTACCAACAGACACTCCCGGCCGGGGGCTAAATGCGAGCGCGCGAAGCGGCTCGAACCACGTGTTGCCAGTACAGGGGAGACCAGTGCAGGCCAGCGCTCTAACCAACTGAGCTACCGGAGCGGCAAATTAAGTATGAAGCTACCGGAAGTATGATGTATGACTTTTGTCCCAACAATGTATCTGAAAACCACATCTTAAAAGTGATGTAGTTCAAATCCGGGGAGTTCTATTTCGGTGGGGAGGCTTCCCTCTCTATCTTACCCAAACGTTTCGTGTCCCTGGTGTGTGCCCCGTCCCCATTTGAAGACCGTAGCTACACCCATGGCCACAATCACTAAGTTTATTGATCATGTGACCTCTTTTTATGCAGCACGTCGAACACCGCACAGAGTCGGAGCAGTTCCACACCTCCAGTCGAGTGTCGACCCCAGATCAACGTCGGCTTCCTCAAGACGCACAAGTGCGCCTCCACCACCGTCCAGAACATGCTGTTCCGGTTCGGCCTCAACCACAACCTGACCTTCATGCTGCCGGAGAAACACAACTACATAGGCCGGTTTAAGCCGTTCCGCGCGTGGCTCGTGCGTTCGCTGCCGTGGCACCGACTCGGCTACAACATCCACGCCGTGCACAACCGCTGGAATCACGCCGATCTGGCCGCCCTCATGCCGGCCAACACGACGTTCGTGACGACGCTGCGCCAGCCGGTCGCCGTGTTCCGCTCGCTGTACGTATACACCGAGCACGACCGGGTGCAGCCGCTTGAGCGGTTCGTCGCGAGGCGCCCTATCAGCGACGAGCGCTTCGGCGGCATCTTCGGCCGCAACCAGATGCTGTGGGACCTGGGCCTGCCCCAGTCGTGGATGGACGACCGAAAGGCGGTGGACCGGCTGATCGCCGCCACCGAGCGCCACTTCCACCTGGTGATGATCGCCGAGCGGATGGACGAGTCGCTGGTGCTGCTCAAGCACCTGCTCTGTTGGCGCACCGCCGACGTGGTCGGACTGCCGCTCAACGCGCTGCGGCAGCTGCCGCGCGCGCCCCTGTCGAGGTCGGTGCGCCAGCGCCTGCGTCACTGGCAGGCCGCCGACCACCGGCTCTACGCGCATTTCGCGGCGCTGTTCGAGCGGCGCGTGACGGAGTTTGGCGCCGAGCGCATGCGGCGAGAGGTGGCGCAGCTGCGCGCCGCCAACCGCGCCGCCACGGAAGAGTGCGGCATGGAGCGAAGAAAGCCTGCGAATGTGGACAAGGATTTCGCCATGTACAGTGGACGAGTGTACAGCTACCAGCCAAGGACGCAAAGCCAGTTCTGTGTCAATCTGGCTCGGCCGGAGTTGCCGTTTCTTGACCTGCTGCGGCGGCGGCAGCTGGCTATGGCCCGGCGGAAGCGGACTTAGCCGGCCAAGTGGTGACTTCAAATGGAAGTCAAAGAAATCACACGAGCCCAGCTTGCATCGTCGTGTTATGTATACGAATCTAGGTTAGATTACCACGGAGCGCCATGCTCAATAGCTCAATACCATTGGACTCAATAGCCGGGTGACCAAGATTTGCAAGGAGGAAAACTTGGTGCAGTGTGAATATAAGGGAGACCTTTGGTAATCGTATCCACAATAAAATACACCTTTCCTTATATGTTGGAAGTGTAGGAATCAAGAACACAGTCAATCCAAAGTTTGCTAAAAGGGAATTACAATTCGTTTCGGATATTCCTTAATTGAATTCATTGTGAACAGTTATTCATGGGCTTAGATGCCTATGAAAGGTGGCGAATGACAAAAGACAAACTGTCTCAGTATCAGGATTGGCTCATTCCCAATAGACTTATTAAATTAAACATGGCTAAGCATCCTTCATGATTGACGGAAGGAATAAAACATTTGCTGGAATCCACGAAGCAGGCATTTGAGAAACTAAGAGATCTGAACTCTGAGGAAAATCTAGAACATAGAATATCTAGAAATAAGGTTAGGTTCGTTAGGGCATCTAAAAGACTAGCTGACATTATACTACATCGAGAATGTTCAACAGGCAATGCTACAAGGTTCTTTAGCTTCCACATGTTTAAGTATGCAAAATGTAGTATAGGGCCACTGCAGGTAGATAGTGCAATAATAATTGATGATTGCGTTATAGTTGAATCCTTAAACAAGCAACTCTCATCAGTCTTTAATGAACATAAAACTGACACATTGGAAACAACTGCATATTACGTTATGGCCTGTGGTAAGTTGGGAGATCTTAGAATAACGACTGAAGATGTGAAGAACAATTGCATAATATTAAACCTTATAAAGTTGCTGGACCAGATGATGATCTTACGATCTTAGAAGGGTGTGGTCAAGCCTTTGAGGTTCCCATAGGTATCACTTTCAGGCGGTCTATGGAGTATTTTGAAGTACCTGAAGCTTGGCAAAATGCAAGTGTAGTACCAATTTTCAAAAAGGGAAGAATGAAGTGTGTAGGAAACTACAGGCCAGTCAGTTTGATCTCCATAGTTTGCAAGGTACTTGAAAAACTGGTCAAACAGAAAGTTATATCTATATCTCGATAAGCACAACCTTATGCAAGCTTGTACATTACACACCTCGCTAGATCTATTTCTGTTTGCATCCCGAACTGAAATATGGTTTAACGTCTCCGATCAGTTAATTTTCAGAATTCTGGATTGCCGTTTACAAAATTAGGCAATCAGAAAAGGACTCTAATTTTCGTAATTTTAAAATTCATGCATATGCATTTCAGACCATCCGCCACCCTCAGAAAAGTCTTCGCGACCCTTAAAAGGGTCGCGACCTAGGGTTTGGGAAACCCTGGTGTAGGGAGAGGGGTTTGCACCCTCCATGGACCTTCCACTCAATCCTCTGTGGGTTGGTGTGTACGTTGAAATTTACTCTCCATTCAGTTGTGTAAACCACTCTACCTGAAGATATCAGCCACATATCTAGAGAGCAAGGAGGGTGGGGGTGAAAATAGAACCGCCTATTCTTATCTTCAATGGTGAACCTGCCCCCTCAATGCTTGCTTCCCACACCCGCAATAATTTCAACTTCAATCATGGGAGCGTATGTAATGTGGCTCCTCTATTCATTTTGGTATGCCTATTGCCTTCATGTATTTTGCCTCCTTCGATCGTTTTAAGAAATCAACAGGTGTGCCGACCCTTTCGTTGGTTGGGTATTTGGGCTTATGGGCGCTTCGACTGCTTCGGTCATACAGCGCCCATTGTGACGACCCTTTCGGCGAAGTGGGCTCCCTCCCACAGGCGCCTTCACTTCGCATCACGACAACTTCGGATCCGAGAGTAATAAATAAATAAGGAAAGAACGATAAGGTTCCTTGATCAATTCTGTATCATGGAAGACAGATGAAATCCTGTTGGTGTGGCGGAATCAATTGGTAAAAATGCCAATATGAAATGCGCACCAAGAAATCCCATAGGCGCACGGCTTAAAACTGTCCGCGTTTCCGTGTTTTTACTTACCCTCCGCTAGGTGGCAGGTTGGTGCCGCTGATACGCGCTTCCCCAGCAACGGCTACGCGGAGCAGCAGGTCTTCCGGTAAGTAGTCGGCATGCAACCATGAGGCCTCCGACGGTGGGAAACCTTCCCACTCAATGTGTTTCTGGGTACGGTCAACAAGTGTCTATCGCTATTATTTCAAATTGATAGTGTGGCACGGACATTTCCTTCATTGGGACCGGAGCTGCCTTGGCCCGTCGTCCTGTGCAGAACGCGCAAGCCTTGAGGTAAACTATTGTATGTCGTCACATACCACTCGAGTACTATCGAAATTTAAGTTTCTCGTATGTTTTGCCAACTCCGTATGTCCGGCAAAGAAGCCTTCATGCAATTATTTTAGTGTTTCACTTCTGAAGCATTTTGTTACGTACAGCTGTAGTCCAGGGAACGGTCTACAGCGTGGTCCTTCACTAATTTTATAAATGAGTGTCTAGTTCTATGTGTTTTAGAACAACGTTTTTGTAGTCCGTGTGATTTTATCACTCATAATTTTTCGGATTTCTCCTAATTCCTCGTCTGCTTTCTGAAGTTTCTCAATATTTTCCCACTTCACCATTACATCCTTAAACTTTTCCTCTGATCAACTCTTCGTCTGATTTTCTGAATTCGGTGTTCCGAAAGTCTCCTATGGGAACATGGTTGGAGTCGATTACGTTTACATTCTGTTCGGTTTCACACATTCTGTTAAGATGATCTGCTACTACATTTTTTCTGCCTTTTATGTAGACCACTTCAAAGTTGTGTTCCGACAGCATGACTGCCCATCGTTGCAACGTTTTTTTTTTATTTCTGATAGATTCAAAAAGTTAAGTGGGCGATGATCAGTCATAATGGGGAACTTAGATCCAAGTAGATATTGACGTAATTTCTAAAGAGCCCAGACTGCAACAAAGGCTTCTCGTAGGATGACCGGCCATTTTTGTTGAGTTTTGTTGAGTTGTTTTGATAGGTATTGCACTAATCGTTCTTCTCCTCCATGTTCTTGTACTAATACTGCTCCAACATCTTTCTGTGAGACGTCCGTATATAATTTGTAATCCTTAGTGAATCTGGAAAGGCCAGCACTGGTGTAGAAGCTAGATTTTGTTTGAACATTGCAAATGCATTTTCGCAATCATCTGTCCAGGCGAATATGGCATGTTTCTTTGTCAGGTTAATCCGTGGCGCTGCAATTTGGCTAAATCCTGGAATTAATCGTCTATAATAGAAACACATGCTATTGAATAAACGGACTCCTTTCACAGTGATTGGTGCTGCCATGTGTTGCATGGCTTCTACCTTTTTCGGGTTTGGCTTCATGCCAGCAGGTGACACTACATGTCCTAAATATTGGACTTTCTTCTTTTAAAAAAATGACACTTCGAAAGTTTCAACTTCAATCAGCGGCTTTGGCTTCAGATATCCGAGCGGGAGCGTGCGAAACCTGATTGGAGCTTGCGTACTTTTCCCCATACATACATTTACGCTTACGTACATTCGCGCATACGTACATTTACGTTTACGTACTTTTGCGCTTACGTACACTTGCGTTTCCGTACATTTGCGATTACGTACATTTGGGCTTACGTACCTTTGCGCATACGTACATTTGCGGACACGTACATTTGTGCTTACGTAATTTTGCGCATACGTACATTTGCGGATACGTATATTTGCGCTTACGTAGTGTTGCGCATACGTACATTTGCGAATACGTCTTTTGCCATACGTACATTGCGGAAACGAACATTAGCCATACGTACATCTGCGTTTACGCACAATTCTCATACTTCCATCTGCGTTCACGTACATTTGCCTACGTACATTTGCTTACGTACATCTGCCATACGTACATTTGTCCTTGCGTACATTTGTCCTAGATTCAATATAACCCTATCAAAATAGTCCAAAGCTAGCATTCCTAGCCCGTAAATCCTGGTCCGCGCAGTGGTGAAGGTAAGCTTTATTTTTGACTGGAGATCACATCTCTGTACGGCTCATTTACCATTTTTTCCGAACTATCATACTTGCATTTAGTTATATTGCTAGCCATAATGATCAAATTAGTAATGTCGCAAAGCACTCCATTCATGTAATGTACAGCAAATCGTGCGTGACACAACAATGTCAACCCGAAACATCTGCCTCTAAACACTTGAAACTGAAAATCCTCGCGTCATGTGCCAACAGTTCGTGCGTCTTCTGGCTATGTAATGTACGTTAGTTTTGTCCAAGAAAAGTTGCCACGAAATTCCTAGACCGTGGCGGTCGATCCACATAGTACAATGACTGTGTGAGACGCGTTCGGTACACACCGCACAGTGGTGTCGCCGCTGAATTTCGCGAGCAAGTGGTGTACTCGGAGTTCAACCAACTAGTTCATATTATCGAAAGCGCAAAGAGACATGCTGTAAAATGCGAAATAAAGAACAAAATATTTCTCTTTGTGCTGGCCTTTTCATACCGTAATGGCGTATTTTGCGTACTTGGTGTTTGTCGCGGTGAAGTAATGGGCCTTGCATATGATCAAGACATAATATCTTCGGTATTTGTACGCTCAGTACTCACCATAAACCTTCAAGCATTTGAGCCATCCGAATTATTTTCAAAAATTGACATCCCTGCCCTCCAGTCTACGGTTTGTTGGTTGATTATTGGGGTTTAGGGGCGTATCCAGGCCCCTGTCATCCACATGCCTTCCTGCGTGTCGGGTCGAATGGTACAAATGACGTCATCTGGGGTACCACTTTTGGGCCGTTTTAATGGTTTCATGCATTTTAAAATGGAAATGTTTTCACTTCAACTCACTTTCTAAATCATATAATATCACGTCTGTGCTTTTGGAATCGTATTGAGCTGTTATTTTATCATTCTCAGTTAGGCTGCGAATTAGTCGACGACCATCACGAATGCAGCGTTTTAGGGGCACTCATATCCTCAAATTCTTAGATGGCGCAGTTCAGTCATAAATAGCGCAGCTGTTTACATAGCTTCGTCGTAGATTGTTTAATGCTTGGTTTTATGTCTGTCACACCTTGTGCTCGATGCACGTGCGTTTTAGTTTTAGTTTTATTGTATAGTGTTCTGTTGTGTTGTGTTGTTTATCATCTGGAAGAAAGATATGAAAAGAAGAGATTGTCAACCAACATGCTTATGTTTTTCCAAGAGATGAAAATGCATATAAGACATGGTTGACAGTGAAAAGGAGCTGATGGAGTTCATCCAACCAGCCTATCCATTTGTTCCAACCACTTTACCTCTGATGATTATGATCCTGGCCACGGATGCCGCTGAAAATGATGTCAGTGTCAACACCTGCCTTTTCTGGTGTCATTCCATGAATTAGCCTACCTATCATATCTGTATGGTATGGAGTGTTGCATCATGCTTGTCTGGAATGCTTGCTGCATTTTTGAGCATCTTAGACATCAAGACACAAAAGAGCAGTGTGACTATGAGCCACAACGGCCCTTCCTGGCTGCACTCTGAACACTTAACCAGTTGCCCACCACATCCGTCGATCAGCTCTCCCTGGCATACTGAAAAGCAAGCCCTCTATTCTTGTAATAATTGCCTATGGTGTGTTTAAAGATGTTCAATGTGCTGCTACTGACAATGGTTTTTGGCATCTGGTTCCAGTGTTCTATTACCCTGTTGGTGAAGAAAGACTGTCTTAACCTTGTCCTGCTGTAGTTAACTTTAATTTTGAATTGATGACCTTTCAGTACATCATTTCCGTTAGATTCAAATATTTACCTAATATATCCATCCTCCTGACCATGAACAAATTTAAAGACCTCAATGAGTGCTCCTCTCAACTTTCTATATCTAAGTGACAACATGTTCAATTTCTTCAATCTTTCCTCATATGCCAGGTTGCTTATGTCATTAACCATTTTTGTAGCCATATTTTGTACTCTCTAAAAGCGAACAATATTTTTCATTACTAGGAGCCAAAGCTTGGACACAGTATTCCAAATGTGGCCTGGCACGCACAGTAAAGCTTCCTGATGACTTCCTCACTTATGCATGATATATTCCTATATATTTCCAAAGCATTCTCAGTGCCTTCTTCCTGGATTCTTTCGTCTGTTCTGATGCCCCCAATCTTGTGTTCAGAATAACACCAAAGTCCTTCTGCAGAGTCACCGATAGAACTTGGCAACCCCCATCAAATATGAAGCCTTCATATGTTGCTTACCTTATCTTCATATCTTATCTTTGTATAGCTAAATAAAGAACCAGTTCAATTAGTTTGATGCCACTTCTATTCACATTAATTTTAACACGACCATCATCAGCAAACTGGTACTAGAGTAAGACGGCCTTGCCGTCGTTGCCGGCTTCGTCGCCTACAAAATGAGGCGTCAATACATCGCTTGGCTGTCCGACGTCTGAAGCACCAGAGGCGCTCCTGGCCGTTGTGTCCAGCTCTTGGTTAATCACTATCGGTCGCGGCGGGCGCTGCATGGCACATACGTGGTAGAGGGCGATGCCAAACCAGTTCAATTCTGATGTCTGCTTCATCATGGACTCAACCTGCACAGGCGACACCAGCATCGTGAGACCCGGGGTGGGCGTCATTAGTAGCCGGCAGCCGAAGCTAGGAGTGTGGCTAGTTGTGTGAGACGGAGGCTGACTCGAGTTAGGCTGCATGTGCGCATTGGCTGGTTGCGCAAGAACTCTGCTCGGCAGAGCGCAGGGGCAGGCATCTAGGCAGGTCCGCTATCCTGTCACCAGGCAGCGATAGGATGTCCACCCTCACACTGCCGGCTATGTGTCACCGTCTCTGCTGTGTGACGTGTCGCGTCGCTCAGTTCTGCCCTTTGTAACCATGTTTGTTGTTGCCACCGTGACCAGGGGCGGACTGGCGGCGCCTCGTGTGTTGCCCGTTCTGGCGGGACTTTGCATTGGTTTCATGCCGCCCGATCCTGCCGTTTTGTTGGCGTGTTTTGCTGCTGCCACTGTGACCACTGACGGGTTGGCGGCGGTCCCTGTGTCGGCCCGTCCTGGCGGCACTTGAAACAGGTGCGGCGTATGCCATTTCATTGTTGCTCATGAGGCCTATGATCATTGATTTGAAAGAACGATATGCAAAGTCTCTGCTCCACGAACTTCGATTGTGACCCTTCATTCATGCTCTGAATCGGAAACAGCACATAAGCCGACTAGGTCGACTATGAGGACGTGTAGGAGTGTTTTGAATCATCCAGATCTAGTTCTGAACGTATTGTTAGGGAATGCCGCCAATACATGCCTGACCACTTTTAGCACCCCATGTTTGACCGCTTTCCAGTCCATCCGCCGAATGTAACCTTCGAATTAGAGTGAAATTTTACATACTTTTTGGATGGGTCAACCCCCGCTTTCGACTGGGGTGAGCCCACCTCCCCCAATTCATAGGCCTTCCTGTTACCTCCAGGCATTGCGTCTCCCAAATCGTTTTCTGGAAGTTCTACCCATGTTTCTGAGCTGGTACGGAGGTTCACAGATGCCCCATAAAAGGAATGTCTCCCTCTCACGTGCTCCCTATGGTCTTGTCGATCGTAAAAAGAAACGATTGTCCCCTTCCTTGCCTCCTGTATCATGGGCACTGCCGCATATAGAGGGGTTAAAAGGCCTTTTGGTCAATTAATTTTGGCATGCAGCATCATAAGCCCAATGCTAAATCTGATGTACATTAAGGGACTCGACCCCCTTCCCCACCTTATTCCATCATGGCGACGACTACACTTCAGATACATCCTTACTGCATTTCGCCGCGGTAAAATGCTAATTCTCTGCCATATTTTACCTGTCCTACCTCGCTTTGTACGTTTTTCCGGTTAAAATATGTGTATAAAAGGTATTGGAGATCCCTTCCGGGACTATGACGCTCTAGGTTTTGCACCTGCACCTCTTAAATCCTCATTTTATCCCCCGTACTATGCATACGCTGCGTATATTCGACAGCGTGTTAGCGGCTCGGCCCGTATTAAGTGGTACCCCAGATGACGTCATATAAGGACCTGCGCAGAAAGCTGCGCAGTAGGGATGACGCCACCTCGTATATGTCGCCTTGGGCGTATCGACTGCGTCGGTCGTGTAGCGCCCACCTCCAATCTACGGGAAACAATTAATTTCAGCACCGTGTGTCTACATCTTGCATTCCATTTGTGCCTTTGTGGGTACGTGTTTTACCACCATATAACATACAGAGCTATCATGATTTTTTAAATCAAAATATATGCAGCTATATGTTTGTGCTTACGCTCAAAATGGATGGTGCACCGAGGAGTCGCGAAAATGTATTACCTTGAGAAGTTGCGCAGACATGAAATTGTGAAAGGCAACACGTCTCGGGCGAATACGAAATACGCATATTCTAGAAGAAAGGCGCAAAGCACGATGAAGATATTATGAAGTAAGCGGGAAAAAAGAACCATCAGGTCCGTAGCTCATCATACCTCGTCGGTATGGTGAATGCTGAATACGATTGGTGATGCTGGATCTTCGGCTTTCTGCCTCTATTATCTGGTCATGTCGTGTCGTGTATGTAGGTATTTCACGGGGTATTGTAATGTTCAATGAAATCCTGAAGCAACAGGTTTACTGACGCTCCTGCCGTGTTACAGCACGTGCATCATATACGTGGTGCACGATAATTCGCCACAGATAGTGGCATGCTATATCGCGACATCGGAGGTGTGCTTGGGAGGAGGTACAGCCATGCACCCTTATCAGCAACATCTCACAGCGACGGCAACGGCCCAACGATGGCGCCGTAGTCTGCTCAGAGCCGGCGGCGAGCGTGCATTTCGCGATTGTCCTCGAACACTTCCAGTGTTTTTGGACTCAGCTCAAAATCGGAGGTGCCCGACCACCCGATGGCATAGTATAGGCGACCCAAACAAGTTGTGGAATCTCCTGAATCGACGGTGCCCAACATTCTACATCGCAAGGTAAGTGGTCTGGGCCGATGTGAAATCTGAATCGACAGTGCCCGCTAGTGTTCACACCGCTACGTGTCAGCCCGATCAGTACTGTAACGGTTAAGATCATGTTTCAGGCCAGAGCATCTACGTCGCTGGCCGCATTACTCTATCGACAGTCAATCATTATACTAGATTCGGATACGCCTTAGGAAAACGTGTTCGAATACATTGTTTTGTACTTGTCTATCGTTATTGAATTGCCTAACGTGGTATCCGATGGATTTCGCAGTATACATTTTTTTTTCGCCACGGATACAGCCCGAAGGGCGACAGATAGGACGGTGGATGTTGCTGGGATCAGCTGACAACAGGTCTGACCAGTCGTCGTGCAGGTCGCGCAGCGCCAGTGCCGATAGCCAACGCCTAGCACCCGCTGCAAGCGGGCCGACAGCCACATTGGTTTGACATGAGGTTGTGCCAAAAATGGTTAATGGCATAAGCAACCTGGCATATGAGGAAATATTGAAGAAATTGAATATGTTTTCACTTAGATATAGAAGGCTGAGAGGAGATCTCATCGAGGTCTTTAAATTTGTCAATGGTCTGGAGAGGGGATAACTTGGGGAAATATTTTAATTGAACATAAATGATACAACTAGAGTCCATAAATTGATTGATTATTTTGGCTTAAGGGCGCGCCGACTGAGAGGCCATCAATTCAAAATTAAACCTAACCACAGCAGAACAAGGTTAAGGCAGACTTTCTTCACTAACAGGGTAGTAGAACACTGGAACCAGCTGCCAGAAAACATCGTCAGTAACAGCAAATTGAACATCTTTAAAAACAGCATAGACAATCATAAGAATAGAGGGCTTGCTTTTCAGCATTACAGGGAGGGCTGATCAGGGGCGTCGCCACCGGGGGGGCAAAGGGGGCAATTGCCCCCCCTGCCGTGAGACTGGGGGCCCCCTGAAATTTCAGGAGGCCCCCAGAACGAAAAGGAGGCCCCCAGGACGAAAACGAAACCCTAGGACGAAATGGAGGCCCTTAGGACGAAAAAGAGTCCCCTAGGACGAAAAGAAGGTACCTCAGGACGAAAAGGAGGCTCCCATGACGAAAAGGAGGCCCTCCAAGACTAAAATGAGGCCCCCCAGGACAAAAGAAGGTACGTCAGGACGAAAAGGAGGCCCCCAGGAGGAAAAGGAGGCCCTCCAGGACGAAAAGAGGCCCTCCAGGATGAAAAGGGGGCTCCCAAGACGAAAAAGAGATTATACAAATTAGGGGCCTCCGGGAGGAGGCCCCTAATTTGTAAAAAGAAGTCACCTAGGAGAGGGTAGGAGCCCCCAGAAATCAAACGAGTGCCAAATATTGACACAGAGGCCCCAGGACGAAAAGGCTACCAGGACGAAAAGGAGGTCCCCATGATGAAAAGGAGGCCCCCAGGACGAAAAGGATGCCCTCTAGGACGAAAAGGAGGCCCTCCAGGACGAAAAGGAGGCCCTCCAGCCATCAGTTTCCCATTCCCGAACCATACTAAGGCCTAAAAACCATAGGAGGCCCTAACACAATGGAGGCCACTTTTCGGGGAGCAGGAGGCCCCGTTTCGAACTCGCCCCCCTGGAAGAATTTCGTGGCGACGCCACTGGGGCTGATTTACAGATTTCGTGGGCAACTGGTTCAGTGTACAGAGTGCAACCAAGAAGGGCCCTTGTGGCTCATAGTTGCACTAATCTTTTATGTCTTTATGTCTTTATGGGACGTTTTTCACTAAAACGCATGCTGTAGATGTTGGGGCACGACTGTGCTGGCGGGCCGCCATGTTTCGCACAACTTGGCTTCACTTTTCAGCAACAAATTGCGGGCTCATTTTTGGGCACGGAGCTTAACGAAACGTACATTGTTTTTTTCCCTAATGTCGACCCCTGTGTCGTATGCAGCAGCCTATCCTATTTGGCTACACGCACGGTTACAGGTTCGATTACTATTGGGCATTCCTATCGCCAACTATTCCAAAGTTAGGACAGCCAGCTTAGGAATGCCTCAGGATACCCATACACATGTCATCTGTCTCTTCCTACCTACAGTTCACTATAACTATTTGCATCTATGTATTTGTCTTTTTTGCAAATAGGCCACCACCAGTTATTAGTAGAAGTAGCCCCAAGAGCACCTCGACTAGGTAGCAAGCTAGTAATGTTATTATATTAGGAAATAAATTGTATGAAGTCTGTTTTAGACTTGGTTCTTCGGTACGAATTGAGCGTCAAGTCACGCTTTCCCCGACTGATACCGGCACATACCTCGATGTGTGTATTGCGACTATGTGAATACCCTGCAACCCATGCTCGATCTCCTGGACATTCGGGGGGGGAAAGATCATCCGAGTTCATTTTCGCGGCGATGACGCAATGATGCACCACTTTTCAAAACCATTCGATTCGCAGGTTCATAACACAACTGTCACGATCCAAACACAACCGAGCAGCACTGGCGAGCGGCATGAAGCTGCCGCGCCGTCTGGTGGCCTTCCTCGCTCTGCTTCTGCTGTTGGCGGCCGCACACATCGTCCACAGGAACTGGAGCCTCCCGGCGTCGACGCTGGCCACTGCCGATACCAGCCAACCAGCTAGGTCCACGTCGGCGCCGACGGGGAACGCCACCGACTCGGATGTAGAATCGGCGACGCAGACGAACAGGTACAGTGCACAATTGTGCATAACTTGGGTTTTGGGGCGCATCTACCGAATTGCAATGCACAGTTCACAACCACTCAGGGGTGGACTCAGCGCACTGTCGTGAAGATACACTCACTGGTAGGACTGCTTATTGGCACCATAGAACTTTGCAGGAAGTCCATACCGAGCACTGCCACACCTGGTCCTGGGTTGACAAAAAGTCGTGCTTTTACCCCTCGGACCGTGGTAAAAAATGACACCTCGTTAAGATTTTCTAGATTCTCATGGGTCTTCGACGTAGCAATGCGATTATAAAACACGACCGTGGAGTCCCACCGCATCTAAATGCAAGGACGTTCTGAAAAAAAATACTACAGCGCATTGGAAATTGTACCCCATGGGCAATGTCGACCTACCAAGATGATCTGTCATTGCTTTTTGGATTCGACGTTAGGTGCTCTTCGTCAAATGTGCAGAAGAATAAAAATGTAAGTCAGGGGTTTTGCAGCGCATAGTTCTTGGTATTTGAGCACTAAACATCTCCAATGAACCATCTTTAATTTCCATCAGCTTTTCTTCAAGCATCACATCCTGGCCATGACCGTGCGATGTGTGCATGCTATTTCACTCATGAGAACTTCACGCCGAATGCCGTCATTAGCAGTAATGTGCGCGTGTACTAGAAAGGCCACACAGCTTCTGTTTCGGAGGAGTTATACTGTGACAAACATAGGTGCAATATCTGGGTGGCTGGGCGAGCATGTCTCCCCCTCCCCTAAATATTTAAAATTGTCCTTTTGGCCATCCACAATTCATTTCGTGCTCCAAGCCTCAGCTATTAAAATGCAATTATAAGATAGCCGCAAAATGCTCCTTCACCCACCCCGTTTCGGGGGGGGGGGGTGGCATTTTACCCTCAACTAAGGTTTTCCTCGCATAGTGAAATAACTTCGCGCGATAGCACGCCAAAGTTTGGCACACCTCTTCCCCACATCAATTTGGCATGTTGTGTAAAATGCTATAGATCATATACGGTAAGCGAAGTATTGCGTCATTACGCTTTAACGGATAGACATATTTGCATGAAACTTTCAGTGTGTGCTTATCTATAGGGATGCAACAAAACGCACCAGATGAATATTTAGTTTCTTCGTTCTTGGTGACCCCTAGCTTTGCATATTCGCTCATTAGGGCTAAAATCGAAGATTTGGGGTAAATTAAGCATACCTCATGAGAACAAGTTGACTTAAAATAACGTTTCGTCGTCTTTCGTTCTACCAATTATAAAAATTAAAGAGAATTGGAAATAAAAAATTGAAATAAATTTTTTTAAAAGGTGAGGGTAATTTTTTAGAGGAAAAACATTTCAGGGCCATGGTCAATTTCGCCTTCGTTCCTTAACTCCACGTAGCTGTTTTTTTCGCAACATGAGAATGATGAGGAATATATATGGTTTCCAGGGTCAAATGTAAAGCCGATTTCTCCGATCGCCCCATATTTTTCATCAGGCAGCATGAGGCATCAGGCAACATGAGAAGACGAGACATGTCATGGTCAAACCTCAAGGTCAAAGGTAAGGATTAATTTGTTTCGAACTCTTCGCATTTGATCGTTATGGTTTCAGTTCGGACCAAGTGGGTGTCATGTGACGTAGTTTGGCGTACAACACTAGAAAGTTGTTCAATCTAAATATGTTCAAAGGTCAAACGGCAGGCTGATTTCTCGGCCGATTCACCATTTTTCCCTATTCGCCCGAACCTATCCAAATACGAAATTAAGCGATGGCCCGTGGTGAACACTGGAGTAACATTTCAGCATGAAACATGTCAAGGTCAAAGCTTTGGTTAGGTTCTTCGATGGCCTCTCGTTTCGCCGTTGACTATTTATTAATACTTGATTCTTTATTAAACTTTTAAAACGAAATGTGTGTCATGCGACGTCGCTTGTGATATTTTATTAGAAAGTTGTGAATTCGAAATAATTCCGAGAAACAAAAGGTCAAGCTCATATCCTAGGTCGCTTCGCATTTTTTCGTTTTTGACAAAGCCTACCCAGATCCAATACCAAGCAATAGCCCGTGGTGAATCCTCGAGCAACATTTTAAAACCGGGACATGTCAAGGTCAAGCCTTTAGATCAATGACTAGCTTGAATTGTCCGATGTCGCGATTCATAGCTATGAGGTCAATTTGAACCAAATGCGTGTCATTCGACGTGGTTTGTGCCGTATTAGAAAGTTAAGGAACCGGACTAATATCAAAGGGCAAATGTCAAGCCGATTTCGTCGATAGCCTACCATTTTTTTCATCCAAACCTACCCACATCTGGTATCGAGCAATAGTCCGTGGTGAACGTCGAGTAACATTTGAAACCCGGACACGCACTAGCGGATCCAGGGGGCCATTCCGGCCATGCCCTTCCCCCGAAATGCCTCAAAGGGGTGGGCATCATATCTTTTGGCCCCCCGAAACGAACAGAAGTAAACTAAATTAAAATATGGTAACTTCGAAAATAGCGCTCCGGGTGAAATAATCTCAAATAATATAGGTATTTCCATAATTGTTCGGAAGGCCAATATGGTAGCATAGTAGATTCTGGCGCACATCGAGGATTATATGCTGTTTAAGTTCTGCTTCCAGCAAGAGTTAACAAAATCAGCAGTTTCATTATTCCTTAGTCAGATATCTTCTTGAATTTAGTTTAGCCAGTAACGGGCAGACAAACCCAGTGAGCCAGATTTCGAAGGCGAAATTTGAACAGGATGTTTTGTGCGTGAGTCCGGTTAAGCCCAGATGAGCAACATGCTTCGTATGTTGAAGTTGTGGGTCGCTAAGATGAAGAGACAGACTACGTTGGCTGATTTTCTTCTAAAAAAAGAATAGCAAGAGGAGGTATGTAGGCATTTGGATCCTGACTGAGAGATAACTGGTGGCTTCGCAGGTAAGGGAGATCCGGGTGCTATGACCGGGCCATCAAGCTTTAGGGGTTTTATTGCAGTTTAAGGCAGTTATAAATTATTCGTGAAATAGGGTGGAATGTACGACCTATTGAACAATGAGAAGACATCCTTCCCAAACAACTATCGATATCTTGTTTCTTGATGTGTTTATGAAGTCTTCATGTCTCGTTTCTAACCGTGGTGTGTGTCTAAGTATCATGCTTGCCATTATAGATGGTGATATATATTGTACCAAACGCGATTTAAAGTAAAGATCACTCATGGTGTGGTCTACTGTTCAAGAGAATTTGCTGATATTATGTCATTATTATCGCTATCATTAGCAGAAGTATCCCTATAATAGGTGTCTCCAAAAATCAAAGAAACAGATGCACATGCACAGGCTATTGGCTCAACATTGAGTTTCCAGGACTTAAACGATATTGTAAACGACATCACTTCAATGGGTAAGATCGACATCTTCGTGTACTCGTTTCGACATCTCACACCTAACACAAAAAAAACAATATTTTAACGCTGGTTTGATGTAGGCATCGATGCAACACCTTTTGCACATATACCATCATGAAGCAAACACATAGGTTCGGGTTGGTTAGGTTGGGTTAAGATAGACTTCTGTTTTTAGTTTAAAAATACAATTTGGCATATTTTCCAAGAAACCGATCCTTCAAAAATTGGTCCGGCTGGTTTAGGGTTAGGTTAAGTTTTTTAAGTTTTTTTTTTTTGCAAAAAGTCGTTTGAATTTTTTATCTCCTTTTTTATACAATTTGTTTTCTTGCATGGAAGGTTAGGCTAGGCTAGGTTAAGATAGACTACATTTGTGTGATAGGGTACGTGTGTTAACCTGCCATGAACTTGACCTGACTTGACCTCGGTGACCTAACGCGACTTTAAAACAATGTAACATGACAATATACATCAAGCAAGTCGCTAGTGTTGCCAAGAACACATCCCTTTTGCCAATATACGGGAAGCGCATCAGCGCCGATATTTGTGGTCGGACGCCGATGCATTTTTTTACTATACCGACCCGTAACTCGAACATTTTTCGTAGGTTTTCGTTTTTCTTACTTTAAACAACGTGCCGTTCATTTCTAAGCAGGTACACACACAATGGCGTATATAGGCCGGTAAAATCGGGAGTTATCTACGAAAAACCGGAGGGGTGGACGGATTTCCCCCCCCACCCTCCAGGGCGCGTGTTATATACTATCAGAATTCGAGAAAATCGGGTTCATTTGAAAACGTGAAGAATCTTGTCGGCGAGTACGAGTCGTATTCCATCCTAACACTAGCACTTTTTGCTTGAGCCTACGCTGGCTGCATTTATGTCGAGCGCCGCAGGAATCATGCGGTGCCACAAGTAGAAGCAGTATGATGAGACAGGCCAACTGAAGATTACGGCTGGAAGGGAAGAGTAGGAGCAAGTAAGAGATACTGCTGCAACATAATTCCTCCCCACTTGGTACAGGGCATAATCAAAGTTTAGGACACTGCGGGAATGTGCCTCCCATGGGAAGGTAGTACCCATCCAGCCAGGAAAAGACGCTGACATTATATTTAGGATACCGGCGGAGGTACCGATGCTGGTTGAAAATTCCCGCCCTTACTACCGTTACTCAAAATCGCTGCATGGCACACATGTGCAGATACGGAACCTACAGCAGGTTCTCAAAATTGCTTTCCATTTCTACTTCACATGCGTCTCGACCAGGGGTGTTCTTTGACATATTTTGTATGGGCAAATGTCACCGCTGTATTGGCTCTGTCCTCAATAATTCAGACTTTTAACATAGGGTGCCATGAAGCGTGCGTCCCATGGAGCTGGGGCTTCCCATTACCTTCCTGTACTTTGCACGCCAATAATCTTCAGAAATTAACACCCGTAATCCAGATATATATATATATATATATATATATATATATATATATATATATATATATATATATATATATATATATATATATATATATCGATCGTGTCTGCAAAATCCCTTCGACTTTTTAACTTCGCAACAAAACAGTTTGATCAAGGAAATCAGGTTGATGTAGCATACCTTGACTTTAGTAAGGCCTTTGACTAGGTAACCCATAAACGGTTATTGATGCAGCTTCAGGTCCATATGATTGTAAGTAGCATCCCACAATGGATACAGTTGTGGCTTTTATATGGACAGCAGAGAGCGATGCTAAAGGGTACAAAGCCATCATGACAAAATGTTCCAAGTAGAATCCCCCAGGGGTCCGTACTGGGGCAACTACCGCTCATTATATTTGTAAATAACATGGAAAGTGGCCTAAACGGTAAGATTTTGAAATCTCCGGATGATTTGAAGGTCCTTAGAGCAATAACACGTCACAATGAGCATATCTCCCTGCAGAAAGACTTAGACGAACTTGTGATGTGGTCCGAAGAACGGCAAATTACATTTATTTGTGATAAGTGCAAAATTATGCATGTAGGGTGGCAGCATATCAAGGCCCTATATATATATTTGGTGGGTGGCCATGTACTATCGATGACTATTTGGAGAAGGACTTGGGTGGTATTCTGAACACAAAATTGGGGCCATCAGAACACACCAAGGTAGCCAGGAAGAAGGCACGGATAATGATTGGGGCTATAAATAAATAAGAATGTATCACAGAAAAGTGAGGAAATCATCAGGAACCTTTACTGTGCATATGGCAGGCGATATTTGGAATACTGTGTCCAACCTTGGTCTCCTAGTTATCACAAAGATTGTTGGCTTTTAGAGAGAGAACAAATGATAGCAGCAAAAATGGTTCATGGTATAAGCAACCTGGCATACAAGGAAAGATTTAAGAAAATGAATGTTTTCACTTAGATATGGAAGGCTGAGAGGAGATCTCGAATTCTTTAAAGTTGTCCATGAACAGGAGAAGGGATATCTCGGGGAAATGTTTGAATTTAACAGAAATGATGCAATAGGGGAACATCAAATCAAAATTAAAGTTAACCTTGTTTAATGGTCCATGCATAATAGCCCAGGAGCATGTAGAGCATGTTTAATAGCCCAGGAATCCAAGCAATATTCCTCAGCCTCATATTTCAATTTCCAAAGCCAACTATCAGAAACACGGCATGCCCAACCACAACACTGCTGATGTCTTCGCTGTGCCACAGATGAATTTCAGCCAGGTTTTAAACAGTGTTTGGAACGTTTACATGTCGTCACAATATACAACAAAATCAAGGTAGATTCTACTACAAATCCCATACATTCCTGCTTATGTCACTGGGGCTGGAACTAGAAAACATACTAGATTCCGTTGTACCCTTTAGTTTAGTGCACCTATAATTCGATCATAACTGTGATTTGCAGTTGGGAGGCGGTGGCCGGCCTGTTTGAATATTTACGTCAGGCCCTCACGGGCTAGCCTTCTATCTTCTGAACATTACGCGAGTCAATTATATTGGATTCACGGACACGGGAGAAAGTATAGTGTGGTAACGATGGCAACGGTTGTGCGATTGAAGGCAAGCAAGAACCCAAAATGGAATCGTAGAAAGCATGGACCATTCTACCTACCTACCTATATGAATGCGAGTCAGAAACATCTTAACCGATGACATGTGCACAATCATTAAGTACACACAATTGCGATAAACTGATGTGGTGTGATGTGATAGGCTTATAGCGACACATTTCAGGATTACTAGATGCGCTGCTATCATCTGGCTAAGTAGGCACCTAGTTCATGTGTAAATGAAATGCTACTGCAAGCTGAAAGTAGTGATTTGGAGGATAGCTCATGATTGTGATAGCAAGATGGGTACCTAGGTAAATTTGCAGCTCAGAGTAATTTTTGATTTCGTTTAATTTCTTTTCATAACGCAATGTTCATGATTGTGCTTAACAATATTTCGATACATGACAACCCATTTCATCCGCAAATGCACATTTTTTAGTTGGGAAGAAAATTAACACTCATGAAGGGGAATAGCATGCAAAGTAATGTCGAAAATTAGGAAATATGCAACATAATCTAACCTAGAGTGTAACCGTTCATGGAAGAAAATATTTTACATGGAAAATTTCTGAACATTTTTGTTGTTGATAATTTAAACAATAAAAACCTGTGAACTAAGGTATCGGAACCTAACTGTTTTTTATATATTTTTTTTTTAGTAATGCCTGACTTAAACTAACCTAAACTACCGCAAACTGCTTTTGAAGAAAAGCAAGTTATAATCTTTGTATTCCAAATATGACAATAAATAAACATTGTTTTATATTTGTTTTCCAGCTATGAAAAGAGCCTAAACTAACCTAACAAAGCCTCATCCATTTGTATGCTACATGAAGGTAAACTATGTAAACTCATCCCTTGGGTAGTTTAAGCCGCAATAATACTACATATAGGGATGTAACATTGTATGCTTTTGAAAGGGCACTCCCACCCCCATAAAAAAAAATGTTGGCTGTCCCCACCCCAATAATTTCAGCCATTAACATGGCACCATTAAAAATGTCACAACTTATCCTGTTTTGTCCAATATCCAAACACGCAAGTTCATGTATGCTCGTTAAAACAAATTAAAAAGAGGAACAAGAAAACATGAAGATTATCCAAATTTTGACAAATTGCCTCGAGAGCGAACGGTTCCATCACCTTCATAGCGTTCACAGACGTGTTTGTACATATTTTCCTGAAATGCTATGTCTAGTCTAAAGGAAAAAGTGGAAATCAACAATTTCACCAAACCTAACCCTCGTTTGCTTTATGGAGGTAAAATGTGTGCAAAACGTATGTTGTAGATACTTTAAGCTGCAATAATACCCTTTTCATTTTAATGTTTGTTTAAAGGAAGAGCCTACACTAGACTAACATTGTTTTTTTGCTGAAGCATACCTTTCTCTTTATTATATCTTACCCCAATTGAAGCCCTACGTTTTGCTATTATTTTATTTGCCAACTGAAAAGTGAGGAGTATATGAGAGCCGGGTGTGGCTCAGATGGAACATGTTGGCTTACCTTGCAAAAAGCTGATAAATATAAGTCAAGTAGCGTTTGTTTGCCTTTCAAAATATGCGTGTCGTTTCATAAAATCATAAATCGTTTCATACTGTTTGCATGAACATGCTCGGGAAAGACCAGTGGAGTTTAAGCTGATTCATAACTCCCATCGGGGTCTGGGCTTCCCCACTGGGATTCCCCAGTGGGAATCTCCAGACAATTCACAACGGGAATAGTATAAAATCCCTCGTAGACTTATAGGAATTCCGTGATACATTCCCATATGGATCCTCATGGGACTCCCACGTGATTGTCTCATGGGTAATGTTTCATATCCTAACAAGGACTAACCCATTAAATTTGATGGGTCAATCCCATGGGATATTTTTCCTTCGGGAATGCCATTGGACGTGCCGCGAGGTATTCTAGGAGCCTGTTCAGAAATAAAATTGATTTTCAAGGTTATAGATCGAACTCATGTGTTCGGTTGCCTCCCGCTTCTTCGTTTTCTCTCAAAGCTACCAAATTGGGCCCCATTTTTTGGGAGAGGTGCCACTGCGAACTACCTTGAGGAGTGACTCTTAGTGAAAAGCTAAAAGGTGGTGCACTCGGGCCTTTCCAGGGGGAGGGTTCTTCCCTCAGAGTGGCGTCTCTGGTTGATAAAAACGTGGGGGAGAGGGGGGGGGAGTACGCTAGAACCTACCTTTTCGGAAGGGCGCCTTTTCCCGGCCCGAGGGACGCCACATTCCATGATAGGGGCATGTCTCCAGTGTCATCACATTCATCCACCCCTGGTTGCTATTGCTTCAAAATGTGTCCCCGTAAAACATGATAGCATGGTAAAAGTTAGTGTGTAAGTCCATACTTACTAGAATAATAACATCGTCCAATGTATTCAGTTTGCTTGTTACAAGAGGGCAACGTTTAACATAATTATACCAATGTTCGGTGGTGATTGTGAAATCGGGTCTGGCGCACTCGACATAAAGCTAGGCGTTCATTGGCAATAATCCGCAGTGAAACTCACCAATTTTGGTGGAGACTCTTGTCCCAGCAATATATCTGAAAACCACATCTTGAAAGTGAAGTGGTTCAAATCCGGGGAGTTTTGTTGTGGTGGGGAGGCTTCACTCTGTATCCTACCCAAACTTTTCATGTCCCTGGTTTGTGCCCCACCCCCATTTGAAGACCGTAGTTACACCCATGGCCACAATCACTGACTTCATTGATCATGTGACCTCTTGTTATGCAGCACCTCGAACACCACACAGAGTCGGAGCAGCTCCACACCTCCAGTCGAGTGTCGACCCCAGATCAACGTCGGCTTCCTCAAGACGCACAAGTGCGCCTCCACCACTATCCAGAACATGCTGTTCCGGTTCGGCCTCAGCCACAACCTGACCTTCATGCTGCCGGAGGAGGGCAACTACATAGGCGTCTCGAAGCCGTTCCGCGCGTGGGTCGTGCGTTCGCTGCCGTGGCACCGACTCGGCTACAACATCCACGCCGTGCACAACCGCTGGAATCACGCCGATCTGGCCGCCGTCATGCCGGCCAACACGACGTTCGTGACGACGCTGCGCCAGCCGGTCGCCGTGTTCCGCTCGCTGTACGCGTACGCCGAGCACGACCGGGTGCAGCCGCTTGAGCGGTTCGTCGCGAGGCGGCCTATCAGCGACGAGCGCTTCATGAACATCCTCGGCCGCAACCAGATGCTGTGGGACCTGGGCCTGCCCCAGGCGTGGATGGACGACCGAAAGGCGGTGGACCGGCTGATCGCCGCCACCGAGCGCCACTTCCACCTGGTGATGATCGCCGAGCGGATGGACGAGTCGCTGGTGCTGCTCAAGCACCTGCTCTGTTGGCGCACCGCCGACGTGGTCGGGCTGCCGCTCAACGCGCTGCGGCAGCTGCCGCGCGCGCCCCTGTCGAGGTCGGTGCGCCAGCGCCTGCGTCACTGGCAGGCCGCCGACCACCGGCTCTACGCGCATTTCGCGGCGCTGTTCGAGCGGCGCGTGACGGAGTTCGGCGCCGAGCGCATGCGGCGAGAGGTGGCGCAGCTGCGCGCCGCCAACCGCGCCGCCACGGAAGAGTGCGGCATGGAGCGAAGAAAGCCTGCGAATGTGGACAAGGATTTCGCCATGTACAGTGGACGAGTGTATAGCTACCAGCCAAGGACGCGAAGCCAGTTCTGTGTCAATCTGGCTCGGCCGGAGGTGCCGTTTATTAACCTGCTGCGGAGGCGGCAGCTGGCTATGGCCCGGCGGAAGCGGACTTAGCCGGCCAAGTGGTGACTTCAAATGGAAGTCAAAGAAATCGCACGAGCCCAGCTTGCATCGTCGTGTTATGTATGCGAATCTAGGTTAGATTACCACGGAGCGCCATGCTCAATAGCTCAATACCATTGGACTCAATAGCCGGGTGACCAAGATTTGCAAGGAGGAAAACTTGGTGCAATGTGAACATAGGGGAGACCTTCGGTAATGGTAACCACAATAAAATACACCTTTACTTATATGTTGGAAGTGTAGGAATCAAGAACACATTCGATCCTAATTTTGCTAAAGGGAATTACAATACGTTCCAGATCTTCCTGAATTGAATTCATTGGGAAGAGTTATCGATCGGCTCACTGTCGGATCTAGCCCACCGGTTTGGGGGTGGAGGTAACTTTCGGGTTTTGTCGTCAGCCCCCGCCTCTCCCACCGAGTGGCGTGCCTAGGATTTGCATGAAGGTTGGGATGGATTTGGAGGGTTCCCATCCTGTTATTATTTTTGGTTTAATGGCAATGCTGGCAAATGCACGGTATTGCTAGCATTATTTTGGCTTATGCCAAATTATTTTGGCATCAACAACAGGCTTACCGTCGTTGAAGGAAATAAATTGAAAAAGCATGTAAAAGTTGTCTCTTTTGCATGGTAAGCTAGAACCATTAAACTGGTTGCATATTTGTGGTGTCCCCGCTCTTTTCACAGGGCAAAAACACTGACCTGCTGTTTACCTGACTACATTAGCAGCTGTCTTCAAGATACTCATTATTGAGAAAATTGTTAATGTGAACTTCTTCCGTGGAGCAACAGCAAGCAAGCTGATCTCAGTCTCATTAGGGTGGTGCAACTCTGGATCTCAGGAGACCGAGGCTGGGCTGGGGCCGACTTCAGGTACAGGCGGAAGATCGAGACAAGGAGAGGTTGGAGGCAGAAACTACCCTCTCACGGGAAGGGTGAGATGGAGAATCCAGACCGAAAGTAAGTACAGACATATACTTCAATATGCACCTTTGAGTTCACAACATTTTATTCCCAGACATCTTAGTTTAAACAATTATCTTGCCACAACAAGAACAGCAGTGTTCTATCTATCAAAATACCTCATTTGATTATCAATCAATGATTATATCTCCAATGGGAGGTTAGGCTAGCTTAGCACGCGCCCTGGACGGGGGTGAAATCTGCCCACCCCTCCGGTTTTTAACACATAACTCCATATGTTTACGCCAGTCGATTTACGCCATTCCTTGCGTAGCTGCTTAGAAATTACCGGAGCATTGTTTAAAGCTAGAAAACGGAAATCGACCGAACATTCTTCGAGTTGGGGGCCGTTAAAAAAATAAAAAATCGCGGCACCAGACAACTAAAATCGGCGCTGATGCACTACCCAAATATTCACCAAGTGAAGTGTTCTTGGCGATACTAGCGATTTATTTCATGTGTATTTGTATGCTATATAATTTCAGTCATGTTTGGTTATCTAGGTCAAGTCAGGTCAAGTCCATGACAGGTTAATGAAACCAAACTTGGTGAAGTGGAATGTTGTCATCAATGAAGATGACCGTCATGCGATTGATGTCACTTTGCTTGTTACTCCCTGCATATCTTGAAAACTACTGCTTGTCATTGTGTACCAAAGCGTTTCAATACCGTATTCGTGTACTTCACTCCTTTCTTTGCGAAGACGATTGCGCCGAGCCGCCCAACGGAGCAGTCGGACGGGATGCCCGGTTCCGGTAACTGGAGCACGTCTAATGCTTACTACGTCACGGTAACAATTTTGTGGATATGTTGGAGAGCACCGTTCACATCCAAAACACTGAGGATCTATGGAGCTATGTAACAGTGGGTGCAGGCAGATGGGCATGAAGAGCAAGTATTTGCTCCAATATCTTTGAAGGTATTTTGTTTGTATCTCAGAAGGTTTTTGAAGAAATTTAACAGCCCTAAAATTCATAACTTCTTTACCAAACCATTCCAAGCCACAATCCCAGCAATGTGCTGAGGAAGAAATAAATGAGCCACAGCCATGATCATTCTTTTCAAGTAGGTAGGTAGGTTAGGCTATGTGCTCATGCCATCAATTTTATCAACTGTCATTAACAGAAAAACAATCACTTGTAGAGAAAATAAGTGGAGGCATCGTCTATGTCAAGTTGAAAAGCATCATCTAAAAACAAATTTACAAAAATAAATATTCACCAAAAATTGTACCTGGGTAAGTAGGTAGGTAGGTACCTACATATCTATAGGCATATACCTACCTACCTATAGTTATATACCTACCTACCTATAGATATATACCTACTCATGTATATATGTACATATAAATATATACATACATATATATGCCTAAATAATCTGGTAACATGATGTCAGTTCAACAGCACATGAACACGATATTGACAAAAACCATAATAGAGTGCACACCCTACCACCTTTGCCAAAGCAAAACATCTCGCCCCGGGCTGCCACTCTCGGGTGTCTGAAGTTTTAGTTTTAGATCTTGAATTGTATTGTATCTTGTATTGAAAGAAATACTGCACGATTACATAAAAGTATGTAGGTATTTATGAATATAGAAATTGGGTGAGAAAATAAATTAAATTTGGGGAAATAAATTTCTGAATTTCACCTCCATGAATTATGGAAATACCGGGAGGTGTAGACAACATTTCCTTCCACAAAAAGTACTTATCAGAACGATATCTGAAATAATTGCGATTTCCTGCCTTTTTACCTATTCCGAGTCCCACACACCATGTAACCAGCCATAATCTAATCCTCAGATTTTATTAGCAACCTTTTTAAGCAGATCGATTTACTAAATACTCAAATAGGCCATGGGGCATAATATATTTCAAAATAGCACCCTTGTCTCTAGCACCACATGTTTTCTTGATGCATTTCTACATTTTGTTATTTTCCCCTCAACTACCTCAGTCCATCTAATATTGTGAAAATACATATATCAGTGTGTGTTTGGCGCAATTATATAGGCTACTTTCGCAGATCGTCCATTAGGCAAATCTCGGAGTTCAATCCCTGATTGCGTGGCTTTCTACCCATTTATATCGACTGGAAAGGACTCAAACCCCCAAAAATCGATGTCGAAGTTTATTTTAGAGTCATTTTCACGAAAATTGGTGCAGTAGTTACTGAGATCGTCCATCGGGCACTTTCTATTTTTGTAATTACAACGTTGCACCGCCATTTGGGGGCCATTTAAAGACATTTAACGGAAAATATTGATTACGATTGTAGGCCAATACCACTGCATCAATTAAAAGGCAACTATTATTGCACCTTTCATCGACATCCACTTCGTAATTACTGAGATCGTCCATCGGGCAGAAAGTGGGCATTTTAGACCCTCCCGTACCTGCCAGTTTGCTTTCTTCAAGAACAGAAATTATAATAGTGTGCATGCGGCTTCTTGCTCACTTTTTTTTTCATGGTATCATAAGCTGTCAGATACATTGGGTATTATTGGCTTTGATGCCCATATTATTGAATATATGCACGTTGTCACTGGGCTTACAGGTGGGTAGGTAGGTACCTAGGTAAATAGCAAGCTTATTGTGTGATTGGTTGGCTCTGAAGATAAATATAGGCTGTATATCGTCCATCTCAATGATAACTGATTGTTGATGATTAGATTATGTGCACGTTTGACACTGACCAGAAATTAAGAATAGAATGAATCCAGTTGAAGTTCCATATGCATGTGCTTTTGCTATTGGTCATTTGTGCAAGCATCATGGCAATGCAATTGTCTAGTGGCTTTGCTAAGTTTTTATACCATCTGGTTTAAAATGCATCAGCATCACCTAATCTCAACATTTCATGATGTAAGACATGCTTGCAAAGTGGAAGGAAATCCAACTTCTTTGTTTTTTTCCACACAATGTTAAATTTTGCAGCAAGAAGTGGATAGTCGATCCACTATCCAATCCAAATCTGTTCCATTTCATTAAAGTGTGTTGGTTTACGTCAATTAATTATTCTCAGTAGCATGGTGCTTTTAATTTTTCCTTTAGCTTTCTTATCAGCATAAATATAACAGTGGTTATTGGGGGGCCCAAATCAACATTGAGGGGGACAAGATCAACATTGGTGGGGCCATGACGCCCACAAAAGGATACAAATGAACACCCCTGGTACAAACATCATTATGACAATGGATTTGTTGTTTAGTGGCATAGCAAATTTTTTAGGCAATCTGATTTATAATCCATCAGCATCTTTTAATCTCAGCATTTGATGATGCAAGTTGTACTTCCACAGTGGAGGGAAATTCAGTCTTATTTTGTTGTTGTTTTTTGCACAATTTTCAATTTTGCAGCAAATGGTGGAGAGTCAATCCACTATCTAAACCTAATCTGTTTCTTTACAGTACAAAATACTCTGGTTAACATGAACTAAGTTTTCTATACATTATGGTGTTTTCTTCTTTTTTCTTCTTATTTTTGTTTTTTTCCTTTAGCTTTCTTATGACCATAAAAACAGCATGACTTATTGGGGGGCCCAAATCAACATTGGTGGGGTCATGGCCCCCACAAAAGGATACAAATCGACACCCTTGGTTTGTTCTCTTATCAACTTCTTTGGGATGGTTGAAGCATACTCTTGGTTCCGCAGACATTCAACAACTTCAACACATTTTTTATTGTGTGCCAAGAGATTTTGCTAAGGCAGAATATTGATAAAATGGTGTAAACAGATTTCTTCATTATCAAAGACCCCTGCCCAGTTCCCCTTCAATGCTCTGGTACTGCACAGTAAGGCATGACACATGAAACATTCAAGCATTCCACCTCAATGACAAATTCATACTGCAGGAAATCAGACCGGAACTCATGGAAAATTTGAAGAAAGGATTCCTAGCATAACAACTATATTTTACATAAATGTTCAATTATGCACGTATCAATAATCCATGCAGAATTTATCAAGGAAGAATGCACCATGCACAAGGGCCTAACTAGCCTAGAAAAGGCTATGTTTACAGCAACTGGTATGTGTTTGTGGGTAGGAAAGTACATGTTTAAAAAAATAGGCTGCTTCTATATTTTTGGAATCCAGAATATGCTTTCCAAAAAATTATTTGTTTTCTCATCTAAAGGTTTTGTCTCCTAAGTTATTAAATGTTTGCCAATAAGCTGCTGAGAACAAGCAAAAGTATTCAAAATTTACTGAAATGGGTGCAGATTGAGTCACGATCCATAAATACGGTATGAAGAAAAACATCCTCCATAATGAATGATTACAAAACTTGTATCTCCACATCCAGGTTTACAATGCATAAATCTAACGAAATAAAAGTAACCATTGCGTATGATTTGAGAAGTCTTCTGCAACCATATTGATGCCATATTTATAAATAAATAACTTCGGATGACGTCATGCAGACTTAAAATAAAACTTCTATCTACCTTCTAGTAAAGTACCTCGGGCGCAACTATCGTGAGATGAAATATCTGAAAATGTGCTGCAATGCCCACTCTGGCATTTACTTAGTATAGATCCGTTCATGGCTCAGAAAATCATGCATCATGCAGAAGATCATGAAATAATTAAAAGCGATTAACGACTGAGAAAAGCTGGAACAAATTGGCGAGATGATAAAAGTCCATCCACAGGTAGTTAGTTGTTCATAAACTACCACTTAAAGTTGTATTGAAAGTTATCGCAATCAGAATATCAAAATAGGCTATTCTCAATTCTTATTTCAAACGAGAGGGAACGAGTTTCTGCAGTCTCGAAGCTCCTGGGAGAATGGTGTCTTTGAGGCCGTTCCAAGCTTAAATAAGGCGCTCTTCCTCGGTGCAAGAGGGCAAATATTTCTCACACGGAAAACTGTCTTCTGCCCCTCCCTCTCGAGGTGCCGGACTGTCGGCACTAGGCAGGCCGCATTATAAACCTAAGTCAGCATCATGTAGCATTTTGTCTCCCCCCCCAAAAAAAAAAAAATAATAGAGCAACACCTAAGCTTGAGCCTTTTGTAGACCGTTATGAAGATTGCGTGAGAAGTGAAGAAGTTGGTCTAGCTAATATACATAGGCCAATGGTTTCGTCACCGACCTCAAATTCCCCGCACTGAAGCTTCCATATTTAATTGAATAGAGGCTACACAATCTTTAACACTTCTGCCACACACACCAGTTAATTCCGATTTGAATCTTTCAGCGCCGGCTGGATGGCGGGACAGTCTCGGATGGACGGAGGAGGGACGTCAGCATGATAGCGGTGCGGGGATGGATCTCGGCAGAACCCCCCCCCCCGACTCTAAATCCTCCCACCCGTCTTCGACGTCCACTCGTGCGTCCTGGGAGCTATCCCCGCATTCCACGATCCTCTCATGCAGTATAAGACATGAGATAATGCGACCTCTCATCCCTCCTGGTGGCCTCCTCCAAATTTGGGGAATCCTGTCTCATTCCAGGGGTCTCCTCTTCCATGGCGGGAAACTCTTTCACAATCTAGGCGCATTGAGTAATTAAAAAAGAAGCTGGAGCAACGAAAAAGTGCCAAATCCATCACCGAACGTTGGGGAAAGTCCAGCAGCGAAGATGCTGCCACGATCCGCTACCACGTTGTAGATAGCAAAGCAGTGGCTCGTCCTACGCCTGTGCCCAATAATGCCCGCACTTGTAAGATAATATCGAACTGAAAAAACTTTCACTTCTACCGCCCAACACAATCAACGATTTTCCACACATTTACATTGCCTTGGACACGAAATGATAAACTGAAAACATCTTTGCAACTCCCGTTACCATGGATTGCTAGGGGCGCTAGGTGCAGCCAGCCAGCTTAATATATTCCATCCTCCTTACTGTAATCTTAAACTACATATCTCCAATAGTAATTTTTAGCACGCACACATTGCTAAGAAGGGATTTTTGGACGCCACCCTGCTTCAAGACCCAAGGACCTCGCCGCTAGTCAAACGGAATGCCACAGAACGTTGGCTGGGTCGAGTACTGACCAACAGCGGTGTTCTCGGCCCGCTCACGAGGACTGGTCCGCACGTGATCACCAGGTAACGACCCGCACCAGACCACCCCGTCACGGCCAGCAAGCCGAATTACACCGCCGGCTTCAACAGCTGGCCTGAGGAAACGTTGCGTTTTCGCCGGCCTGAGGAAACGGTGGACTCTGGAGCTTGGCACCGGACCCGCGATCCACGAAATCGCAAAATCAGCCCGTTGGCGTGCACTGAACGCTGTGGATCAGAAGCGCACCGTGCACTCCGTCTCCCAACGTCTTCGTGTCAGTTAACCGGTCTCGCCAGCTTCTCAAACTCATGCTCGAGCACAAACCGCGTATCGAGTCCCCGAGCTGAGACACTGCATGCTAGAGCTAAATGTATTCTGATTTGAAAACACGTCAAAGCCATAGATACAGAGGCGCTCGATCTGAATACGAGAAAATCACTCATAGTACAGATGATCACGGAAGCGTCGAACCCTGACGTTTACCTATTCGTTTGTTGGTAAGGCGGCTTAATTATACTGAACACAGGAAGAGCTTAATCCACCCAAACGCGACATAACGGAACAACTCAAGCCGCTTGGGATTAAACGCCGCGCGATCTGATCATAAAACGCCGAGCACGCTTAAGCCGCACGTATTACCAGAATTGCATTGATTTGTACAGACGCAACACTTACCGCACCCACAACGAACAGAGGATTTCGTAGTTGGTTGACTCGGCATCCACTCAGCGCAGCGGAAGGTAACACATGCAGCTGTACGCCCAGACAAAGCACACCACAACTCCGCTTGGGGGTCGGCAGATGTCTCACCAGTGACAAGCTCGGCTCTTCCACGGACCCAGCACGCCGCCCCGTGGTTCAACGTTTCCACTCGCACCCCTTTGGCGGCAGCAGTCGCACACATCAGAGGAATGTGTGCGTCCACACTAGACTTACAATAGATAAAACAGATAAAGAGCTCGCGCAGTTATCGCACTCTCCATCACTACAAACCAACGTCTGCGCACTTCGGAGCGATAACACGCTAATTCATGCCGTCTGCATCCATGCGCTTTGTACACTGCGGCTTTGTAAACAGAACGAAAGCTATCTGGGCTCGGTTGCCGACAGTCGGCGCGATTCGCTCTCCTGCCGCCACACCACGTCAGCCGAGTGCAGGGTACACCGCCAGACGCTGCGGACAAGCCGAGCTACACCACGCACCGCTACCCACGTCCAAACGTCTGCCGCATGTCCGTCTGCCCCACCGGGCGCACACACCCACCCACGCAGAGCCGGCTTCGTCCAAACATCTGCTGTTTCGCCAGCCTGCCATGCCGAGCGCACCTTCCAGCAGAGCCGGTTTCGTCTAAACATATGCTGTCACGTCCCTCCGCCCCACCGGGCGCAACACCATCACCTACCTGCAGAGCCGCCTTCGCCCAATCGTCGACTGTCGCGTCCGTCCGCCCCACGGGGCGCACATACCTCCACCTCCCTGCAGAGCCGGCTTCGCCCAATCGTCGACTGTCGCGTCCGTCCGCCCCACGGGGCGCACATACCTCCACCTCCCTGCAGAGCCGGCTTCGCCCAATCGTCGATTGTCGCGTCCCTCCACCCCACCGGGCGCACACACGGCTATCCGTTACACACCACGGGCCAGCCAAACGCCGCCGCTCCACCCCTATGCGGCCCCACGCCAGCCCGGCGGAGACTTGCCGCCCGGGTGACCTCTGCAGGCTGTGCCGTGTCAATCGTCAGCGCGTGCGCTATCCGCCTACCAGCGACTGCCGCCGCCGAAGCCTCCCGAGCGACGGCCACCGCCGCCGCCGCCGCCGTAGCCACGGCCGCCGCCGCCACCGCTGTACCGGCCTGCGGACCGGTGCCGACGTCACGCGCCACACGCACGCACACCTTGGGGGTAGAGGGTAGGGGCGCATCGACTGCAGAGGTCATGCAGCGCACATACACACCTCTCGCGTCAGCACTCACAACTGGAACGTCATCGCACCGATGCAACTATGTCAGATCGCACACGGTTGGCTGGTTAGTTATTAGAGTCTAGGGGCGCATTGCGTCGTCATGCAGCGCCCGTCAGATCGCACGCGAATTTCGCCCGTGACAGGTCAACGTGCAGGCACCCAGGTGTCCCGCCAGCCACCAAACAACACGACGGTGGCCGGCGGAGGTTCTGTGAACTCCCTAGCGGGATGTATCCAAATAGCACTAGCACTAGTACGTTAGTTTGTTATTTGGGCTTTACGGCGCTTCGACCAGAACTTAGCATTCGAGCCCATGGCACAAGTACGTTGAAATTCGCTTCCGTTTCGGCGCCATATGTGGATAACAGTAGTTTATATTCTGCCATCAGGGTAAGGTGGATTTCAAATGGTAAATGTATCAATTGGATTTCACTGCACAATACAGGCTTAGGCTTGTCGAGTGTTCAGCAGTCCTTCTGACCTAGAGCTAAAGGGAATTAGCCTTTGCTGCATCCCATCGTTACCATCCATCGTTGGTATGCAATTGATGCTGGCCAGTGGAGGATGTAAACAAAACGTAACACGCTTCATATGAGATGCAGTTGTTTTTCTTCCGGAAGCCGGACTCAGCTGAATACCGTGCGCGTCTAACTTAGCTATGCTGAACTGTCCTACCAACATTGGCATCACTAGGTGTTAACGTCCACTTCTTACGGCCTTTCTGCCCAGCGTATGCCGCTCACAGCCGTTCTGGGAGGCTGGTTGGTTGGTTATTGGTTTCACGACACATCGACCGTTGAGTCATGTAGCGTCGCCAATCTCTCACGCCGATTGGTCGCGGGCGAAGAGTAGCGACAGGTGAGACTCGAACCCACAACCTCTCGATTGTGAGACGGGCAACTTACCCCTAGGCTACTCATCCCCTGTTCTGGGAGGCGATCTACCTCAGACATCGCCCTGCACTGCCCGACCTTGGGGCACGCACTACATCGTACGACATGACAACATTGTCGATGGCTGAATCCAAGCGTCTGTATGGTGGGGCCATGAGAAGTGCGATCACAGCGTGCTCTCTTTGGGCAGAACGTCAGTACCAGAGGGGAAATATCGGAATGGGAGTCGGTAAAACCATAATCAAAAGGCATATTTCTGAAAACCAGCCCTACATCTAAGACACATGTTATGATTTCTGAAGCAGGACAGCCAGGAATGCAGTGCAGTGCAGTGCAGTGCAGTACAGTGCAGTGCAGTGCAGTGCGGTGCGGTGCGGTGCGGTGCAGTGCAGGACAAGACAAGGCAAGAGAAGACAAGACGAGACAGGGCAGAGCAGAATAGGACAGGACAGGACAGAGCATGGCATTACAGGGCAGGGCAGGGCAGGCCAAAGCAAGGCAGTGCAGCCCAGATGAACTTCTGTCGCATAGGAATCGGAACAAACAAACCCAGGCAAGGCCCTCGCTGGTGATGAAACTAATCACAACTGCTTACATCGAAGCACAGGGCCCACAATCCAACCATGCACAAAACACGTCTCCGACCGTCACGGGCAGCTGCCATATCGCCATTCCACGGCGGCGCACAAGGCAGTCCCGGCACCACTCACTGCGTCCGCTGAAGCCGCGCCCGGAGCCCTGCAGCTCCACCAGCTTGGGGTTCACCACCTGGTTGGCCTCGCGCAGCACGGATATCAGGTCGCGCGCCTTGGCGCTGTTCTCGGGCGTGAAGAAGGTGTAGGCGGTGCCGGTCTTGTCACTGCGCGCCGTGCGGCCAATTCGGTGGATGTAGTCCTCAGAGTTGTTGGGGTAGTCGAAATTGATGACGAACTTGATGTCAGTGACGTCTGTCAGTTACGGTGACGAGTCAGTGTGTGCGTCACGCACCATCACGGACGGCGCCGAGACGCGACACAGTAGACAGTGGGACTCGGCCTGAACCGGACCAGGCGCCGCTCACCAGGGACCCGCGCGCGCAGGCGAAACATCGCAGGCGGCCTTCCGGCCGACATGACGCGGCGGCCGTCCAGGCGGCCACGCGGGGGAGGGGGAGCACAGGGGCACGACGAGGCCACACTGAACGAGTCGCGCGCCGCCGCAACGGCCGACGCCTGCGACGCCAGCCCGCACACGCTCCGCGTACCAGCCCCGGGCGGCTGCATCGGCGCCGCGCGCGCGCTCACGCGCGACTTACCATCATCCGCCGGGACCGGACCGTGTGGGCGCGCCAGAGTCGGGCAGAGGCTGCCGCTGCGCCGGGAGAACAACTGGGCGCCAGCCACGCGGCCGCCACCGCCACCCGACCCCTGCAAACAGACCTGGCCAGAGAGAGAGAGAAGAGAGCGCGCCGTTACTGCGAGCCACACCGACCGACGACCGACCGTCTCACAGGCCGTCACACAAGGAGACAGTGCACACACGGGCCACAATAGGGCGCGCGCCACAATATTCACAGGGCGTCACTGCTGCGCGCCGCGCCGCGCCGGCTCCCCGGTGGACGGCCAGCGCGTCGGGTGGTGCGCGTCCAGCACGCCACGCGACACACACAACGGTGGCGTCCACCCGCCGCCGGCTGGCACGCAGTGCCGTGCGGCCGGCCGCAGCCCAGCTCTGAGTGACGTCAGTTACGGTACGTGTGGACGGCGCGCGCCGTGCGGGGCCGGCGCGCCACGGCCCGGCGGTCGGCCGTCGCCGCGCCGGCACGTGGCCCGCTGTCGTGTCTCCTTGCCGGTGGCGCCGCAGCAGGGCTCTCCCCAGTCTGGCCGGTCCGCAGCGCCGCGCGAACGCGCCCCTCGCCGCCCCGCCGCCGGCGCCGGCGCGACACCGGGGCCGGCGTCCGTGCGGGTCAGACGGTGATATCCCGTCCCGGCCGACGGCGGCCGGGGCTGCCGCATCTCGCCCCGAGGCAAGTCGTCCGGTCGCCTGGCCGGCCCGAGCCGTACCTCGACCCCTGGCGGCCTGATTGCCGCTCGGCACGGCGGTAGTCGCCATACCCGGTCTTCGCCGAAACCAGAGGCAACGTGATGGCCCCATTCCCGACCAAAACCCTCCAGCTGTTTGGGGGACGGGGTATGACACTAAAAATCGCAACTATCTATATTATGAAATTGACTTTGTAGGATGATCTGATTATTGCATTTCAAGAGCTGTTTGCGAGAGCTACTGCAGATCGACAGGGCTTTACACCCACGACCATAAACTGGTTAAAAAAAACGCGGCTAAGACGAGGGACAGAACAGTCCATCCACTCTGTCTGCAACGAGAAAAAAGCTCAGTTTAACGAATGGTTGCAGCAGATATAAAGTATTCAATTACAATGAAAAAGCATACAGAAAACTATGTTTGAGTAACTCATCCGATACAATACGTTTACTTTTCTATTACATTACGTGAACAAAGGGTGGCTTCCAACAACAACAAAAAATCAATTCCGTCAGAGGAAATCATTGAATCAAATATTCCAAACATGTTTCACGCAATAATGTAATGCTAAAGAAATACACTTAGAACGAGAAAGGCGCAAGTTTCCTTTACGACGCCTTCAACCGCCAGGCCATACAGCGTCGCCAACCTCTCAGGCCGAGTGGAAGCGGCTGAACTCGGCAATCCCGCCGTTTGTGGATAACACACTTGGACAGTAAACGTCGTGTGTTGTGCCTTGAGCATCATTCAAATGTTGCAGCAGCTGTTAGTACAGTGCAACAGGCCTGGCGAACTTCTGGTTACTAGCTAGTTCTACCTGGCTATACCAGGATGTAGGAACCATCTCCAGGGTTGAACCTTCAAATGGGAATGGGACGAAGATGAGCGTGAAGTCTTTCCCTGCAATGCAAGACTAACAGTACATTTACACAAATTCGGCAGAGCTTCCTTCGTCCTACCATCACCTCTTACCCTCACCATTGTCCGTACAAAGCTAAAATCACCTATACAGGCAGACCTTCCAGCTTCTTTACCAACACTGGTTCAGGCTGCATGACGGTCAGACGGGATGCACAATGGGCTACCGAATCCCTCGACGGGAGAGAGCAGCAGCTGCACACCTGTAATTATCATGACCAGACACACGATGGCGAATACCTCTTTTGCAGAGGCACTCCCGGGTGTGAAGGTCTTACCGATGCACCTCCCGGTACAGGATTGATTGATGGACTACTTGGGTTTAAGGGCGCATCGACTACTAAGGTCATTTTGCGCCCACTTTTTCCCGGTACAGGGCTTTCTTTCCAGGACACTACCAGGTGAAGATATCTCCCAATAGACCAATCCTTGGCAAAGGTCTCTACAGCTAGGAGAATCGAATGAAGGTTTCGCCTGTTAGGGCGTCCCCAGCAGACGCCACGACCCCACCGTCTTACCAGAACACTCGCCGAGTTCCTCTTACCGAAAAACAAACTCAGGTAAAGGTCTCTCCAGCCGAGACATCTCCCACTTGCAGGGCTCTTTTGCCAACACTGCCCTGCCTCTCATGTCGAGGCACGCCCCGGTGAAGGCCTCTTACCAAAACACAGGTCCCGGTGAAGGCCTCATATGGAGACACGTCCCGGTGAAGGCCTCACATCGAGACACGTCCCGGTGAAGGCCTCATATCGAGACACGTCCTGGTGAAGGCCTCTCATATTGACACATTCCGGCGAAGGCCTCTCATATCGAGACACATTCCAGTGAAGGCCTCTTACCGAGACACACGTCCCGAATAAGGCCTCATATCGCGACACACATCCCGGTGAAGGCCTCTCTTGCCGGGACAAACGTCTTGGTGAAGGCCTCTCTTACCGAGACACGTCCCGGTGAAGGCCTCTCTTACCGACACGTCCCGGCGAAGGCCTCTCTTCCCGAGACACATCCCGGTGAAGGCCTCTATTACCGAGACACGTCCCGGTGAAGGCCCCTCTTACCGAGACAAACATCCCGGTGAAGGCCTCTCTTACCGAGACAAACATCCCTGTGAAGGCCTCCCTTACCGAGACACACGTCCCGGTGAAGGCCTCCCTTTCCGAGATACACACCGGTGAAGGCCTCTCGTACCAAAATACACTCCGGTGAAGGCCTCTCATCGAGACTCGTCCTGGGGAAGGACTCTCATATCGACACATCCCAGCCTCTCATATAAATACACCACTATGAAGGCCTCGCATTCTGGGGTTGAACCCGGTACAGGCCATATCTATCGAAACATTCGCTAATAAAGGTCGTTGTTGCCAAGGCACTTCCCCTTCACCAGAACTCAACGGTAAAATTCTGACTTGCCAGATCATTCCACATGGCTAAGGCCTCATCCACGGGACGTTCAGCAGCAAATGCATGCCTACAAGGACCCTGCCCAGACAATGATCCTTCCTACGTGGACAGCATCTTGAAATCCACTGGAAATAAAAAGAAGGGTGCCAGATAAAAGCACCGAGCAAGCGATAAATCACGGTCCAAAAAATCAGCAATGCTATACGATAAAATGCCATTGAAGGTTGGCACAGTACTTAACATAATGTTGATGCCACCAACGGCATTAGCCAATGAGGTAGTCAATACCATTTCACATGCCATGCAAGTTAATAAAAATCGTCTTATTATTGACATGGGAAGGAATAGAGCAAAAAACTAACCAACGAACACGTGAAAATCATGCCCAGGGTTTTAGGCATCCTGCGTTTTCTTTTCAATTACAAAATGATGGCCATCATTATCTGCATCTCCCCTCTTTTGGTGCCCATGAAGCTTGGCCAAAAATAAGACTTCGAAATTGATAACCTTTTTGAAAGCACTGAATGTTTTACTCTGAAGTCTCACTCTATACACCTAGGACACAAGAGCAGCAGCAAAATCCAGGATGTCGAAACCATGTTCGAGAGACGTTGCGAGTTATTCACTAGGTAATCAATTTCAAATATAATTAATGGCGTGTCAGGAAGAGGCAACGCACGACAAATAACGGGGCAATGCCTGGTAAATGACCTTCCCCACCAGAACACTCCCAGGCAGGGATGAGGTTACTTAGTTATTTCGGTTAAAACGGCGAATCGACTACAATGGTCATATAGCGTCCAGAAAGTACCCAGGGGGTGAGGTTCGGGAGGTCGTGAGCGCGTCCGCACCATCCTCTCGCCAGGTGCTACAAAACCGACTTGACCCCACCACCCAGCATCTCCCGTCGCCTGGCACGCCGCCACTGGCTGGCCGATCCAACACCACGCCTCGTAGTGACGCCGCAATCGTGCCCATAGCTGACCCCGCCCGTCACCCGGCGGTCGCCTCTGCCGGCACGGTGCCCGCTCCCCAAAAGTCCGCTCACGACGGGAATCGAGCCGGCGCGCAGGCATGTCGCCTGCCGCGAGCGTCGAGCGGACGCGCGCTCCGAGCCGGCTGCAGTCGTCTCCCGCCGTGGCGGGATGCGAGCCGCACGCCGGCCACTCACCCAGGCCTCGGGCGGCCACATCGGTGGCCACCAGGATGGGCGACTTTCCGCTGCGGAACTCGCGCAGCACCCAGTCGCGCTCCTGCTGCGACTTGTCGCCGTGGATGCACATGGCTGGCCAGCCCTCGCGGCGCATCTGGCGCGTCAGCTCGTCCGAGCCGCGCTTAGTCTCCGTGAAGATGATGGTTTTGTTCTCTTTCTCGGCCATGATCTCCTCCAGCAGCCGGAACAGCCTGCTCGACGCGGTGGCGGGTCGGCGAGGCACTTTGGCGAAACATATCTACGAACGTTGTGAAAGTACGGCCGACGATGTGTGGCTCAGCACTTGCAACGAACATCCAACACCCAACAACGATGGTGACAGAAGATAGTGTCTAAAGTCATGCTATATGCCAAGTCTATAGCTAATTCCCCAAGCATTAACATAAGTAACGTATAGTATTATATGAAGATTTGTCTTGGTATCACAGCACAACTTGAGGTGGTCGCGGCATCCAGTCGTACCGAACGGATGCGAAACAAGTGGTAATAGAAGCAAGACAAGTCCATGTTCACAGCATTTTAATATGTTACGCTTCCGTGACCAGTTTGTCTGATAACAAAAGATCATTTTCCCATGTAACCATTTTCCTTTCAGCAGTTTGTTTCCAGATGCAGTTTTGGGGTTTGGCACAATGACCAGACACCACAGAGCACACACCCCTGTGCACCTTAAATCGATGCTGTGTAGGGGATCAATATGATACTATCCAGGAAAGTATTGACGGAGAAAGGAAGATACTGAACACTATATTATCAGATCAACTAGTGTACACCTAAAGTTTAAATATATAATGTGAGGGAAGAGGAGATGCCGGTCTCCCGAGACCGGAGAGGACCTCGAGGTGGTGGCGTCCGTCTGGCACGAACGACACTCACTTCTGGAACTTCTCGTGACTCTCGCAGACGTCGACGATCTGCAAGATGTTGTGGTTGGCGGCCAGGTCGAGCGAGCCGACGTTCAGCTGTGTATAGTTGACCAGGAACTCCTCGGCCAGGCGGCGCACCTGCCGCGGAGCACCACATGTCAGCGGTGGTGTCGGCCGCCGCCAGCGCACCACCAGCACCATCACCAACGCCAGCCTCGGAACACACCGCGCACGCCAACAACAGCGGACAGCAACAATGCCACCACTGAGAACCACAGTTGGCAAGATGCTGGCATACACTAGCTGACACCAGGTTGGTTGGTTATTTGTGTTTCCAAATCTCACACATAGTGTGGAATAAACAAGTGAAAGCAGAACTTAATAAGTGCTTCAATCAACTTTTAGGAATTCAGGACACCGCTGCATACCTCCGCACATCACAAACCACATACTGAGTACAACAGGGTTAAAATGATGGTTTTCGTTAAGTGCGAGATGTCGAAACGAGCACAGTAGGATGTCAACATTTTCCATGGAATTAGTGTCATTCAAAATGCTTTTGGTGTCTTTCAGACTCAAATTCGAGCCAATGGTGTAGGTACTTATGACTGCACCTATTTATTTGTTTTGATTCATAATTCAAGAAGAGCTATATTTGGGATAGAGATAACAATAATTTTGCTATGTGCTACTATTGGATGCCATATCACATTATAGGTAATCCCTTGACCTGAAATTATATTGCGAAATGTCCGCGTATCACATTCCTTGTCAAGAGCATGCATATGCTTCTTAAAGGAGTCACAGACTTCCTAAACATACATCAAAGAGCAGGATGTCAAAACATCTTGGAGAAGGATGTCGTGTTCAGAAAGTGGTATATTCCACCGTATTTAACGAATAATTTACCACTGGAGTACACCAGAGTACAACCCCCCCCCCCCCGGACATCCACTGCAGTCACCAGGCACCCACCTCCTTGGGCCAGGTGGCGCTCCACATGAGCGTCTGCCGGTCGGGCCGGATCTGCTCGACGATCTTCCTGATCTGCGGCTCGAAGCCCATGTCGAGCATGCGGTCGGCCTCGTCCAGCACCAGGTAGGTGCAGCGGCGCAGGTTGGTCTTGCCCATCTCGAGGAAGTCGATCAGCCGGCCGGGCGTGGCGATCACGATCTCGACGCCGCGCTCCAGGTCGCGCAGCTGGCCGCCCTTGGGCGCGCCGCCGTACACGCACGTGTGGCGCAGCTTGGACGACCGGCCGAACTCGCTGGCCACCTCAGAGATCTGCTGCGCCAGCTCGCGCGTCGGCGCCAGCACCAGCGCCACCGGGCCGTCGCCCGGCCGCAGGTAGTCCTGCGGCGGGGGCACACCACCGTTGGTTAGTTGGTTAGCTCTTGGTTTTACGACACATCGGCCGTTGAGTCATGTAGCGTCGCCAATCTTTCATGCCGATTGGCCGCGGGCGAATAGTAGCGACAGGTGAGACTCGAACCCACAATCTTTCGATTGTGAGATGGGCGACTTACCCCTAGACAGCCCTTCCCTGGATTGGATGGGCGACTTATGCCCAGACTACCCCTAGACGCAAACCAACAACGAACGAACAAAATTACGGCTTCAGAGATGTAAAAATTAGTTAGTATAGATAGTTGGTTGGATTAATATATTACTTAAAATAGCAATATGAGAGATGCACTGAAGTGCATCACGGCGCATCCGTCATGTCGATCACATAGCTACAAAAGTGAGCAAGGCACAACTTACGCCAACACACTAAGCAGCACAGCGGCCGCGAGCCACTTGCCAGCGGCTGTCGCTGGCCTTGTGCGAAGCACGGGAGGCACTACCGCCAGCCGATGGCACGCCGCTCACCTGGTGGTTGATGTGGATGATGGCGGGCAGCATGTAGCCAAGTGTTTTGCCAGAGCCAGTCTGCGCGATGCCCACCATGTCGTTGCCGGAGAGCGCGATCGGCCAGCCCTGCGCCTGGATCGGCGTCGGGTGGGTGAACTGGTTGGCGCTGGTGGCACGTGACACATGCAGCGTCAGTTGGCCATCGACGGCCTCGACAGGATAACAACCACACAGCTATTGTATGGCCAAGCTAGCAGCACGCACAGAGGCAACTATAATGGTAACTAAATGAGAACTGAACTTCGCCTACATGTTAATTATGGACGTGGGCTGTCTTAATAATACCAATCACCACATCCACGACCATCGTACCTCTACTGTCACACCTTACCACCCCTGCCACTGTCGACGCCACATGCCTCACAGCTACCACCACCCCTCTTCATCTCAGTCATACCTTCACTGCCACATCACCCCCATCCCCAACAGGCGCCATTCCTCTGAGTCACCTCATCACCATCAGATCACTACTCCCAGTTACCATCATGGTCCTGGGTTCGACACCAGCGCCACTCACATTTCCAAATCCCGCGGCCCACCTGTGAAACAGTGTGGGTGGCACAATTAGCCGTGAATGTGCAGAAAGTGCATCGTGAGCCACCCAATAAACAAACAAGCAGCTACCATCATCCCTTTCCCTGCCACATCACTCCCTACCAGCCACTATCACTCCTTCCCCTGCCACGTCACTCTCTACCAGCCAATATCACTCCTTCCCCTACCACATCACTCCTTCCCCTGCCATGTCACTCTCTACCAGCCACCATCACACCTTCCCCGACCACATCACTTCCTACCAGCCACTATCACTCCTTCCCCTGTCACGTCACTCTCTGCCAGCCACTATCACTCCTTCCCCTACAACATCACTTCCTGCCAGCCACCATCACTCCTTCCCCGACCACATCACTTCCCACCAGCCACTATCACTCCTTCCCCTGTCACGTCACTCTCTGCCAGCCACTATCACTCCTTCCCCTGCCACGTCACTCCCTACCAGCCACTATCACTCCTTCCCCTGCCACGTCACTCTCTGCCAGCCACTATCACTCCTTCCCCTGCCACGTCACTCTTTACCAGCCACTATCACTCCTTCCCCAGCCACGTCACTCTGCCAGCCACTATCACTCCTTCCCCTGACACGTCACTCCCTACCAGCCACTATCACTCATTCCCCTGACACGTCACTCTCTACTAGCCACTATCACTCCTTCCCCTGCCACGTCAATCCCTACCACCCACTATCACTCTTTCCCCTGCCACGTCACTCTCTACCAGTCACGATCACTCCTTTCCCTGCCACGTCACCTCCCGGACACCATTGCCGCCTCTCTCATCACCATCATCTTCTACCTCACCTCCCCTCTCTTCCCTTGCCTAAGATCCTCTCCTGTCTCCCCATCTCACCGGATGGTATTCATGATGTAGTCAGGCATGGCGCAGTCGTGGAACTCCATCAGCGGCGCCGGCACGACGGTGCCGCGCACGGTGATCTCGTTGCGCTGCCGGTAGGCGTCCACCTCGGACGGCGAGCGCGCCAGCACGTGCGGCAGCGGCTGGTAGAAGTCCTTCTGGATCGGCGTCAGCTTGTACTGCGACCAGTCGGGCCGGCGCAGGTTGCCGCCCGGCTGGTTGCCCTTCATGGAGGGCCGGCCGCCACCGAAGCTGCTGCCGAAGCTACTGCCGAAGCCGCCGAACCTGCCGGCGTGCCGCGCGTCGCGTCAACGCCGGCCGCTAATGACGCGCTGCTCGGATTTGCATAGCCGTCGACTGTTTTCGGCAAGAAGCGCCCATTGTCCAATCAAGATATAGTCAGAATAAATACATTCTTCCAAATTTACAAATATGTCTTGTTAAGTATCTATGTAGCCTGCACAACTAGGTAAATAATAGTCGCAGTCCCAGTCGATCACTTCGATAGGGGTTGGAGCAAGGGCGTGTCGAGGGCGCACAGGAGGGACAACCGCCGCAGAAAAAAAGCAGGATTCGCGTGCAATATTTCTCTGCGCAAGTGGCCCGAGTTCTTGTTGCGTTTTCCATGCAACCGATTTAAATATTTTAGAAGTAAGTATAAGTATCTATATTTTAGCAGTATCTGACGTGTTCGATGATTGTCGATGCTAACGTGAGAGCCGGAAATCGCCAGTGCTTAGAGCTGACGCAGCAAGGTTGTGTTTCTGTTGCAGTGCTCAGAATCCAATAACTTTGTGACTTGTGCTCTTACTTTTTATATGGTGCAGTGGACATGCCTAAGTGCTACTCTTAACTCTAGTGAAGAACAGTACCGCATGCTTGCGTAACGTTTTATTGCGAGGCAATGCAACCTGATAAAGACGATGGCGAACGTACTAGTCGGTCTAAATCACCCTCCATGAAGCTGCTAACGGAGACGAGGCTGCGAATACGACTACGACTAAGAGACCCGAATACGACTTCTGTGGCAGAAGGCGAAAGGAAGGCGGCTACGACCACGGAACAGCTTACGACGAAAGACGTGAAGAGTCATTGACTAACAGCGTCGAAATTGAAGCAGAGCCATCCTAAGTCGATCGAAGACGTATCTGCTCGAATGACTCGGCACCGGGTCAAGGACTTGAGACCATTTTCCTGTCGTCATTAGCCAAGTCACCCGCATATTGTATTTACCGGGAAGTGCTGTTGCCTCTGCACACGAATACTGTGATCCTCATTAGAACAGCACTTCTCGGGCATGTCGACTGCAGCATAAGAAAAATAAGGAATAACTGATAATATATAAGTTGTAATCTATTAACCCGCGCCGTCTTTCCGGTCAGATCCTCACACCCCGTCTCGGGGGGGGGCGGATGGTAACCCCCTCTAAAATCCAAACTAAGCGTCGCACGAAAACGAAAGAGGTATCATCGGAAAGCGCTCGATGATGGTCCGGATCCACCCCGAAAACAATTTTCCCCCCAAAAGTAACGTCACTAGGGAGGCTAGATTTTCACGACTTTTCACGACTTACATTATGTGTTTGGCTCTGGGGAGTTCATTTTTGATGATATATGAAAAAACAAAATTTACTTGGAATGAGAAAAGGACAGCGAAATCGACCAGGCCCATAATTTTTGGCCCCCCAAAATAAAATTTTACTTTTTTAAATTTCAAAATTGAGTTTTCGAGTTTTCTTTAATTTTCCTTTTCCAATGGGTAGAGCAGACTGAGAAACGTTGGAAGCCTACTTGCCCTTATCAAAAATGCTTACTTTAGCCAGAATATTCTATTTGAACTGCAATTGGCAAATATGCAAAATGTATATGTAGTCAAACATGAAAAGTGAAAAATTCCACTCGTACATTTTGTTGCATCCCTAAAGATAAACAAATGCTGAACGTTTCATTAAAATATCTGTATCTGTTGGTTTAACATGTTTGGACGTGACCTCACTTGACCTGACTCGTTGACCTCAGATGACCTGACTTCAAAATCTTGAAACAGCATGCCAAATTGATGTGGGAAAAGGTATGCCAAATTTGGGCACGCTGCCACGCGCCGTTCGTCCAGAATCCGCGAAAAACTTGAGGGGGACGGTTGAAGACCCCCGAGACGGGACAGGACGGGTTAATAACTACCTACAAATAAAATGTTCTTATTAGCTAGTTATAATTCAAAGAATCGACTTAATCTTACTGCTTGTTTATTGGGTGGTTCACGACGCACTTTATGCACATTCACGGGTAATGGCGCCGCCCACACTGTTTCGCCGGTGGGGCGCGGGATTGTCCAGAGACGCTAGTGTCAAATCCGGAACCTTTGGTACCCAGAGCCCAACACCTTAACCACTCGGCCATCCCCACCCCCAATTTAACCCGCGCCGTCTTTCCGGGCAAATCCTCACACGGGAGGGAGCGGTTGAAGACCCCCCCATCTAAAATCCAAACTAAGCATCGCACGAAAACGAAAGAGGTGTAATCGGAAAGCGCTCGATGAGCATGGTCCGGGTCCACCCTCCAAAACAATTTCCCCCCAAAAGTGACGTCACCAGGGGGCTAGATTTTCACTTTTCACGACTTACATTATGTTTTTGACTCTGGGGCGTTTATTTTGAGGGATATGAGAAGAAAAAAAATATTCGGAATGAGAAAAGGACAGCGAGATCAACCAGGGCTATATTTTTTGCCCCACATTTTTTTTTGTAATTTCAAAATTTTGTGTTTCCAAGTTTTCTTTAATTTTCTTCTCCAATGGGTAGGTCAGACCGAGAAACCTTGTTGGAAGTAAACTTGCCCTAATAAAAAATTCTTACTTTAGCCAGAATCCTGTATTTGAACTGCAATTTGGCAAATATGCAAAATTTATATGTAGTTAAGAATGAAGAAAGAAATGAAAAATTCCACTCGTACGTTTCGTTGGATCGTAAAGATAAGCAAACGCTGTAAGTTTCACTAAAATACCTGGATCAGTTAATGTGTGACTGGTTGAACTTTTTTGGAGGCGACCTCACTTAACCTCGACTAACTCGTTGACCCTAGATGACCTGACCTGAAATTTTTAATCAGCAATGTCAAATTGATGTGGGAAAAGGTATGCCAAATTTGGGCACGCTGCCGCGCGCCATTCGTCCGTTATCCGCGAAAAACCTGAGGGGGGCGGTTGAAGACCCCCGAGACGAGACGGGTTAATGGTGATGCATGGTAAGAATCAACTTCAAAATTGTCCCCCCACCTCTTAGACGTCCCTACGTCTCTGGTTATAAGTCCATGATTATAGTCAGCTACTCCCTCGTCCATTTTATTTACATGACATTGGCCAATTTCGCATTGCTAAGTTGAAGTTGTTATCTGTGCTTACTGGCACTTCACCCAACAGGCACTAGGGTATGTTGATTCATGTGTGTCGCCGACGTGTTTTTGCCTCTTGTATCCTTTCAACCAATAAATTGACTATACTGATTCAAACTGCATTCGATACCTCCATAACTTTAATGGAGACAAAATAAATTTTGGATGCATCAACTGCAATGATTATACAGCACCCATAAAAAATATATTGACACTGCTCTTGTGGGTCGGGGATGGCCGAGTGGTTAAGGTGTCGGCTATGGGTACCAAAGGTCCCGGGTTCGACTCTAGCGCCACTCAGGACATTTCCCAATCCCGCGGACCACCGGCGAAACAGTGTGGGCGGCGCCATTAGCCATGAATGTGCATAAAGTGTGTCGTGAACCAACAAATAAACAACAACACTGCTCTTGTGCTATCCCGGTGTGCAAAGCATGCACCTGACCAGCTTGCATCTTGAAGGATGCTTTGGAGGTTTCCCATGGCCCACAAGTGACACTGCCATCATGCACCAGAGGGAGAACTTTTGTGTACACCATGTATAACTAGTCACCAGCTGGACAGCGGTTGTGAGGCCAGCTCTGGTTCACAGAGTCCTCAGCCCACCTGGGGATATGCTTGTGCACTGCTACATATAGACTAAATTGCTATCACTGATCAACAAAAGCATCCACACCGACAAAACAATGATAGAAGGGATATAAAATTACATACCAAATAATCACGAAGCTGTTCAAATAACACAATTCAAGCATCTATATCTGCTTGTTAACACTTATATCAGGTATTCACAACAAGCAGGAGCAACCAACAGAACATAGCAATTATTTATGTCACTTTTACCTTTGCCACCCTGCTGTACATTCAAATGGTGCAAAAGTACTTACATATCTGCAGGCAGTGAAACAAATTGTGACTAGCAGAATCAAAGTCAACTTCTATTTCTGCAGAATGTGAGCTTTCAATGTTGTGTTGATGCACTTTGGATGCCTTTTCCTGAAATGACAGAAAATAACTTAGTGGAGAACATGTGGTCACAACACTTGGTGTCCAGAAATTTGGAGAAGTCAAAAGCCAATTGGTGAGACAGGAATTCAAAGTGCTCAGACCTAACAAGAGCTACAGGGGCCAATCTGGGTTAAGCCCATAAGCCTGGACAAATGGATGATAAGCACCCCAACCATTTACACATTGCGAATGAAGCACTGCACACTGAGCATTGCAGTGTGCAATGTGTTCCCATTGTACATTGGGAACATACTGCATTCTAAATCCAAAGGAGCTACCCAGCAACATTTTACACAACTACCAATACCTGTCTAAACCTCTACTTGAGCCTGTATGACACACCATGCCATGCTTAAAGTGTCCTGCAGTATACACCCACATACATCAAATTCAATTCATCCACCACTAACTATAACTGAATAACTAGACAACAGAATACTCAGCACTCCAATCAATACTTATCCAGCCATATTCACTCAATCCTGCATAACATGAGTGTGAGGATGCTGGCCTGTTGAGAATAATAAAATAGCAATAAGCAAATATGGGTAATATGGAAGATATATAAATTGTATGGAAGAGAAACAAGCTATATGGTAATATTGAAACAATGAGAAAGTCCAGTCCATTCCACGGCATGGGAAAGCCTGGAGGGTATTGGAGAACCCTGCATTGTGGTTAATCTGAAGAAATAAATCCCTCAAGCTTAGGGGAATACTGAGGTGTACAAAGGCAAGGTTTGACATCACTCACCCCTGCTTTGTAATCTTATATGTGGAAAGACTTTGAGGAAATTGGATGTGGAGGTAATTAGGTACGTCTCTTCTTTCCCAGCATACTCTGTCAGTGCCCTGCAGTTCCAGAATTTAATTGTGAACTAGCATGAACTGACAATATGCACCAATCTAGAAACAGGGTTTCAATTTATCATGCTATTTTTCATTCAAATTGTGTCATGCAGACTTAAGTAGCATGCATATACACATCCATCATCATTCACACATGATGTCCAGCTGGGCATAAGTATGAAATGTGAACATATGTGAATGAGTATGAATACAAATTTGGGAGTTTTATCAGAGATGAATGAAAAAGTATTATGCACATTGCACAACTACAATGCAATTACATAACATCACTTCAGGAATTTGGTGTCCAGAATTAGATGTGAAAGAAAACTGAATTACCTAAATGTACTTCAGACATGCATCACAGATTCTAGATTGAAATGGCCAGTTATAGATGATGTAAATAACATTGGATAATTTTTGGCTGAACATTCATGTCTTCTGATGTTACACAAATTAATTCAATATATACTTTTTGGAAATGAACTGTTTAGCCATCAGCAAACTAAGTTGATGCGTTTATCTCAAACCACACCATCTTGGGGGTCTTCAACCACCTCCTCAGGTTTTTCAGTGAACAAATGGCATTCTGCAGCAGATCAAAATTTGGAATACCTTCTCCCATATCAATTTAACATGTTATGTCAAACTTATGAAGTCTGGTCACCTAGGGTCAACAAGTTAGTCTAGGCCAAGTAAGGTCACCTCCAAAAAGGTTCAACTGATCATCCTGCTTTAACAGACATTTTAATGAAACTTCCAGCATTTGCATATTTATAGGGATGCAACAAAATACCAGAGGAATTTTACATTTTGTTTGTTAAGTTTTTTAAGATTATAAACTTTTAAAATACTGCATTATTTTTACAAAAAATTGTTCTTGCATGGAAGCTATATGTTAGATTGTCACTGCATTTTCTGCAACATAACCAATTCCAAGCATATATTAGTGATATTTTACCACCCCCCCTGCAGATTTAAAAGCATTCATTTGCAGGGGAAATGGACAGCTGTCATCAGAGTGGGAAACCTACTTTCTGGGTTTGGAGTTGGAGTGCAAACAGATTTCTCCTGGAGTACATTTTCATGGACACATTATTCTTTTATGCATGGAATATATTTGCCAGTAACTGACAGGAAAATCATACGTACCTAGTCAGTACCTATGTAATATGCATAAGTAATACTCATTATTTTTGGTCACATCAAAGCATAGAAAAAAGTGAACAATGGATGGCACCACAAGAGTGCATGTGGAGCCCATTCTATCCAGTATGAACCAAGAGTACAAAAATGCTTTAAGAGATTAAATCTCTGAAGAAGTGCCTTAATTCCCACCCTGGTTCCCATGCTCATAATAAAACCACATTCATAAATATTGCACTGAACAAAATTATAAGGATTCATTAGGTACCTTAAACTGCAAATTTATCACCTAGTGATTCCCCAAACAAATCCCACCTGAGGTTGCTAGGTGGGCCTCAACAAATCTGGCCAATCCCATGCATTTTTCATAAATTTCACTCAAGGGATTCTATATAAATACTAAAGATGGGAATGAAAAGCAAACCATAACATACCAACCATATATTCCCTGCCATGTGTGACTCCATAAGAACTGTCAAGCTTACTGATCTTCATATACAATCAATACCAATGAGAACTGTTCAAGTTCATGGTATGTGCATTGTTTTTGGCCGCTGCAAAACAGTACAGCAATGGACCGCAATGCATCTCCCATGGATTACTCGTGAAAAAACCATAGCCTTATTGCATATAATCGCATTTTGCGAATAAAGGTTTAGTTGCGCATCGGAACGGCTGCATATATGGCGCGGACCAAAGAACAACGAACGCAACATATTCGATAAAAAAACGCTCATCCAAGACATGCAAGGCGGCATGGCAATCATTAGTACCGCGGACAATACAGTAACAAGCTTCATGCTAACCTAGGTCGAAAACGTACGTATTCCACGCTGGGAATCGAACTCTGACACGCAAGAACAATGGCGGCAGGACTCTAAGAAGTTGCGACGCGCGGATGATGATTGTTATTGTTTTATCTCAGACAGTGCGTGGGTTATGTGTGTTTCACACTTAAATTTTACTTCATGTGTTTGTAGAATAAGTTTTATCTCAACAGGATAGAAGAAAAGTATTTACTAAACGAGATTTATATGGATGAAAACCAACAGAAAAAGTAGAAACAGCAATATAGTGACATTCAGATGTTTGCATGTAAATGTTCCCGCGCATGTTGGTCACTGGTTCCGACACAAGTTTCGAAGAAAACAAATCCGGATATCACTTCAATCAAACAAATCCGTCGCGTCAATCGGCATGCGATATTTGTTTACCGCGAATACTCGACATGTGTTCACTACTCTGCTATTCGATATGGTCAGAATGCCCAAGGTCGTAATGTCTAAACGTCAGAATGTTATCTCTTAAGCTTTCACAGTAATAATACTCGTATGCATCGTTGCAGCCAGTGAACCATGCTACTTTTGCCTAGTTACACCCTGGGGTCAGCGGTTCAGTTTTATATGCTTTTGATGGGGCCTGGGCCCAGTCAAAAACATAGAACGACATGTAAAATACAAGAAAAAAGCTTTCTCAAATACTCAATTGTAAAATGTTTAGTATTGTATTTAGTGCGCAAGATGTGTATCAAAGGCTCCCAACCGATCTTCACTATTTAATACACAGTTTAATAACACAATTTATATTGATACAGAGGCAGGATTCGGTCGGTGGCAGAAGATATTATACATCTGTGCGGTCGCATCCCGTCGGGAATCTCTCGCGACGAGCATCGACATTCTTCACGGGTAGCTGTCTCAGAATTTCAGTACGATTGATATACCTAATTAACAAAACATTAACATCAAACAATAATGGGATTTTTCCGATAACAGCACAATTAGCGCGGTGTGGTGTCTCCACAGGGGTACCACTGTACATGTTAAGGGTTCCACTGGCCCCCTTAATGTTAAGGGGGAAATTGGGCACCTCAATGATGCTTTCTCCCCTTAATAGCATTGAAACTTAGCTATTGGGCATACACCAGAAAAAAATGGTTTTGGTAGCAGCTTTGGCCATCAGAAAGGTCCTTTGGTCCTCCAACCAACTTCATAAAGTGGCACCCATAGTGCATAGTCTTATCAAGTGACAGGTCTCATGCTTGATGTCAGGCAAGCATGCTGCCCCAGTAGCTCAGTTGGTTAAAGTGCTAGTCTGCACTGGTCTCCCCTTTCCTGGCAACTTGGTTTGAGTCACTTCACATGCTTGCCCCTGGCTGGGAGTGTCAGTTGGCAGCTGGCCTGGTCAGGCTGGGAACATGCTACCAGGCAGCCATGTCAGTGCATTGATGATTTGTTAAACATTTGGTCAAAATCCTGCTGTTGAACTGAAATTCATGGATCAGGTGGTGGGTCTAGTACTGCCTTAAAAGTTTTTTTTTTTTAAATTCCTCAGGATGCCATGCTTATGAAGGTGACTAAAGTGATAAGACTACTTATTTTCTGATGAAATGTTTTTTTTTTTGTTAAAAACTTAAAAGCCATAAACTAACCTAGCCTGACCAATCATAACCCTCCAGTTTACCTATTTGGGATTTAGTATATCATTGAGTCTGCCAGAACATCAAAATGTTTTAATGGTAATTTAATGCTTTTGATTTATGTCCAGTGAGGGTGTGTAGGCTTTGATTGTTAACTAAGATAAAAAAAAACAGTGTGGGCGGCGCCATTAGCTGTGAATGTGCATAAAGTATGTCGTGAACCAACCAATAAACTAACTAAGATAAAAGTGGACACCTATTTGGGTTCCAAACTTCATGAGCTGGCTGTAATGTACTTTCTGTAACAGCAGACAGGAGAAGTGTTATTACTTTCCTTTTAGGTGTTCACAGGACATGTTTTGCACACATTTTGCCTCCATAAAACCAACAATGTAGTTAGGTTAGGTTAGGTTATCATTTTTAATCAGCTAGAAAATTTGGATGAAAAATTTTAAAAGTTGGACTTATTATTTCAAAGGCTGGTTATCTTAGATTATATTCAGATTTCTTATTTTAAAATAAAGATGAAAAACTCTTAAAATGTACTATTTTTTATTATTTTCTCTAAAGGGAGGTTTCATTAGGTTGTGTGCTACATTTTTGTATATGGTTTTTCTGCTGTATCATCTAACTCCAAGCAACTTTTTGTGTTATTTTGTTTACCAACTGAAAAGCAAACTTGCGAAGGAAATAAGTGGTCACATCTTAATAATGCTTATGAATGTAGCAACTAAAATCCAAGAATGAATAGAACAACTTAAGGCACACATTTCCCATAAATATTTGTTGGTTCATGGGTTGATAGCTCATACTTCAAGTGGTAATCATTAGCCCTTGCTTCTCCATTATCTGGTCATTGGCATCTACTGATATCGGCCCCTTCATTTTCCACTGTTGTGTCCATGTTCATAGTTGGATCTGTGACCCTATCTTCAAAGTATAGCAATCTTGATTATATTGATATGTGCACAGTGGCATTTGGATTGGATGGTACATTGTGGTCAGATTTAGCATCTGTGGTATCTGAAAAAAAATACTGACTCAGAAACACCACTACCATGGAAATCAACATGTGGACTCCTTGCATGACTTCTGTGGTCTGCTCTAATACTAATTAGCAGTATCCAAATTCATTGTATGATGGGTGCCACACAGGGTTGAATTTGTACTTTGTAATCATGGATGTGGATATAATAATTATCAAGTAATTAGATGTTGATATTTTTTCTTTCAACCTATGACAGAATATCAGCATGCACTTTCCAGTTGATCCTCAACAATTCATCATAGAACAGTTTATTGTATAACAGCACTACTCCACCTCAAAACCAGAAAATAAAGATGATAATTTTATGGAGAAGATGAAATTATAGATGTCAAAATCCAAGAATGACCTATTTTCCAACCCATGAGTCATTTTGTAAGTTAAAAAAACATTTAAATTTGAAGCAGTATATGAAGATTCCATTGTGTAATTTGTATCTTCCTTCATAACATGATATTCCCTAGCACTGCAATTTAACAGTGCTACACATATATCAAACTGAAAGTAAATTATTTTTGGGGTCATTCTACATCATGGATCTCTAGAATTAAATGCATGTGATGCAGGGAAAGGTGCAAATTAATAATAAATAATATGGTGAGGTATATGGTTAATTCTATGCATGTTACCTACCCAAGTTTTTAAGTTTGTATGAACTACAGTATAACCTTGTTCACATCGGTGGTCAGTACATTATGGCAGGTGTATAGACCAAACTTTGAAATATATGGGCTGTTCATGTTAAAATCATTTACCCAGAACAACCATTGGAGCTGCCATGCTTGGCACCATGTTTATCAGGTTGACAGGCAAAAATGCATGGTATCAAGATCCCAACCCACCACACCCACCTCCCCATGAAAAGATAGGGAACCCCACCAAGGATAGATGCCATGTATCATATGGCAAAGAAGGATCTTCAAAGATAGATTTGACCCAGAACATCATTTTGCTACCCAAGAGTCATGAGCCATTGATCCTGAGCAGCAGCCAAGTGGCATGGTGGAACCAGATTCAAAGCCATGAAAAAAACGTAGGTGTGGAAAGTTGACACTGTCAGAGCCAATAATCTACTTTTGGAGATTGCTGGCTTTACTAATTGAAATGCATTATTATACCTTTTATTGAAACACTCCTCGATAGCTTATTTATAAACTGCAGCCTCACAGAATTGATATTGACTTTTTCTTTGCATCTGCCAGCATTCACATGACTAATGAGTGGCACAGCACATGTACAAATTAGCAGCATTGCATAAATTGATGATGAGAAAGTGTTTGGTTTATGAGCCCATCGGATTTGTATGTGCCTTCTGACATGTTCAATTGCAACATATTGATGCTTCAAGCCTCCTCCCCTCCTTAAGCACACAAGAGCTAGGGAACTGTATATGGGGAACTAAATGTCATATGCCTACTTATGGTCGAAATGTATCAAACTCACTGGATTTGCAACATGGAAAAAGAATGGTGTATATCACTTCTGTTTCAGTAGCCTGATGTGATTTTCTGTTCTATCTAGAACAGAAAAGCACATCAGGTTAGTGCTCCTAAGGCACCACTTTCTTCTGTAAGTAGCCATGGGTTCCATGAGATCGCACCTGCATCGTGCCAGTTTGCGGAAGATAACACACTTACCCTGGTCAAAACTCGGGGCTGGCCAGCCTGCATTCGGAGATCGCTAGGCAACTAGGCAACTTGCTAGGCCCTGCGACTCCAGGATCGGTGACTGCGGTGTTCCTGGACATGTTGGCTGGTGTTTCTAGATGAAAACGTGCAGTTATGGGCGCAAAATGACCCTGGTAGTCGACGCGCCCCTAAACTCCAATTCATCATCATAGATGAAAACATGCCTGAGTTCCAACTGCCCGATACTGACTGCTGTCCCATTGCAGGTGCTGGACGGAGCCATGCCGCAGTCGGTGAAGACCACCCCAGGTACGCCACCGGCGCGCGCTCAATGGCCCGCCTCTGAGTCGCACTGCTGTCGTTACGTTGTGTGGGACACCGGCGCGAGCGGTGCCGCTGGGCCGGCCGGACGTGCAGTGTGTGTGCCCAGCGCCTGTCTCTCAGCGCGGCCAGTGTTTCCACCCAGGCGGCGGCGACGATGGTGGCGGCGGCGGCGAGGCGGCGATGAAGCGGCCGGCACCGGATGACGGGGCGGAGGCGAAGAACAAGGCGGCCCGCGCCGGTGGCGTCTCCATGACGCTGGTCGCCAAGAGGCCGCTGGCGGTCAGCCTGACGAGTCGTCCGTCGGCTACGCAGCAGCCGGCCAGGGGAATCTCCATGAAGCTGAGCGGCGGGGTGAGTCGAGCGACTTGTTGCGGTTGCGGTCGATTTCCGGTGTCAGTGGGAGACTGTCCTTTGCCTCTCCCAGCCGGAAAGGACATGTTAATATAACGTTTGGATCTTTTGTTTGCATGACAGTTTCAGGAGCAGTTTTTCTCTGCCTGCTGACTAGCGCAGTGGACGATTTTCTACCTTTTGCAGCGTTTTAGCTTGTCGCCGAGTTATTTTGCTGGCTACAAAGACAGGAACTCAAGTAACTCGATTGACTGATATTTACCTCTTCTGGTCTTATCAAACCTAAAGAGTGACCAGACTGTGACCTCAGTGTATGTGGCCCGTCAAATACATTGCACCATATCTTGTGATTCGCCTGCGATCGGAGAGTTGGCGTGGTGACCTCGCCGTAACCATGCCCTGAAGTGCTGATCTGCCGTGGCCGTGACATCTATGTCTGAGCCATGGCCTGCCGTGCTGATCTGCTGTGGGCGTGCCATCTATGTCTGAGCCATGGCCTGCCGTGCTGATCTGCCGTGACATCTGCGACTGGTCGCAGAAGGTACCAGCGACAGGCGTTGTGCCGCCGCCGACGCTGAAACCCAAGTCGTCGCTGGCGGCGGCCGCGTTTGGGGACGACAGTGACGACGATGAGGAGATGCCCGCCGAGGCTCGCATGCGCATGAAGAATATTGGCAGGTGAGTTCGTCCCGGCCCACAGGCGCCACAGCTGAGACCCGGACCACAGGCGCCACAGCCGACACCCGGCCCACAGTCGACACCCTGGCCCATAGCCGACACCCCGGCCCACAGCCGACACCCGGCCCACAGCCGACACCCCGGCCCACAGCCGACACCCCGGCCCATAGCCGACACCCGGCCCACAGCCGACATCCCGGCCCACAGCCGACACCCCGGCCCACAGCCGACACCCCGGCCCACAGCCGACACCCCGGCCCACAGCCGACACCCCGGCCCACAGCCGACAGTCCGGCCCACAGGCGTCCCAGCTGCAGCCACTGGCTGCAAAGGGTGTTCCCCAGGCTGCACTGCAGGGTTCACCTGCTGAGCATTAACCCGCGCCGTCTTTCCGGTCAGATCCTCACACCCTGTCTGGGGGGGGGGCGGCGGTTCGTAACCCCCTCTAAAATCCCAACTAAGCATCGCACGAAAACGAAGTAGGTGTCATCGGGAAGCGCTCGACGAGTATGGTCCAGATCCACCCACGAAAACAATTTCCCCCCAAAAGTGACGTCACCAGGGGGGGGGTAGATTTTCACGACCTTTCACGACTTACATTAGGTTTTTGGCTCTGGAAAGTTCATTTTGGGGATATATGAAGCAAAACAAAATGTATTTGAAATGCGAAAAGGACAGCGAAATCGACCAAGGCTATAATTGTTTGGCCCCCACCATTTTTTGTGTTGATGAAATTTCAAAATTTTGAGTTTTCAAGTTTCCTTGAATTTTCCTTTTGTAATGGGTAGAGCAGACCGAGGAACGTTGTTGGAAGTCAACTTGCCCTAATCAATTTGTTGTAGTTTAGCCAGAATCCTGTATTTGAACTGCAATTTGGCAAATGCACAAAGTTTGTGTAGTCAAAAACGAAAAAAAATGAGAAAAATTCCACTCGTACGTTTTGTTGCATCCCTAAAGATGAGCAACCGCTGAAAGCTTCATTAAAATATTTATCCGTTAAAGCGTGACGACTGGTTGAACTTTTTTGGAGGTGACCTCAATTGACCTCGACTAACTCGTTGAACCTAGATGACCTGACTTCAAAATTTTGAAACAGCATGCCAAATTGATGTGGGAAAAGGTATGCCAAATTTGGGCGCGCGCCGGTCGTCCACTATCCGCGAAAACCCTCGGGGGGGGCGGTTGAAGACCCCCCCGAGACGGGACGGGTTAAAGTCAACACGTTCATTTCAGTCAGGGGTGGAGACAAGTCGGCGAAAACTAGTTTCTCTAAACCAGATTAATGACCCGGAACTGTCTACCGTAGTGCATACTCCTATTTCTATGGGGATTTGGTCTCCTTATCCTTCTCCGAACTTAGGGGCACCTTAACTGCTACTGGGTATGTAGTGGCTTCTTCTTCTCCATCGACTTCTGTTCCAGGCCACCTAGAGAAATTCGGTTTCACCAGCGCATGACCATCCTTCAACTGTTCCAAGGTATCGATATTTTGTGTCGGTCTGTTGCAGTTCACATTTGCACTTCCACTTGCACCTGACCTTCTCGTAACCCATGCCAGGTGAAAGTGGTGGAAGTACCGGTTGAGTAAGACCGACTAGTCTATGTTGCCGGTTTTCGACTCCTAGTCACTAGCCACATACGGTTTTGGGCGACAAATGTGAATATATAGATGGCTTTGCGTCTTGCGATTACACCGGTGCTATTAAAAGCGAAGTGCAACGCCAAGGGTAGGTGGCTTGAGAACAAACATAGCTTCCGTGTACATATAATTTTATCGTAGCTTTAAGCCAAAGAAAGAAGTGGCGATGAAGAAAAACGGGAGTAGTCGACATCGACTGTGTGATGCCAACTCTGGTGACTAAGACTGATCGAAGGTCAAGTAGTCGTAATCGGTTAAGCAGTAGCACGTTCATGACCTTCATGTGTTCTTCCTGGGGATTGAACAATACTTGGCTAGGAAAACCCATCAAATGAAATACAGTGCATGAAACTGTTCCGTAAGTTAGTTTACTCCAAGATGATTGTCTTATGCCACGGCACATCACGCTGGTAATCGGACGCAAATTGTCACCTTCGTATTCATGCAATTTGGCATGATTTCTAGCAGAATGATTAACATTGTGCAAGCTAGTGATTAATTAGATAACTTGGATCATATTGAGGTATGCACGTTATCCGTGTGGACATTGAACTGGGATAGTTTTGTTGCTAAGAGGGTCGATTGGAAATCATGGAAAATAATGGGCGAGTACTTGGGCATCTCCTGGTGCTTCGAAGCACTGTACTACATAGTCCTATGGCAAGTTGCATAAGGCTTCAGAGAACCTGCATAAAAATGTTTTATTGAAGTCTAGAGCTCCGAATTTAGTGGGGGCTATCTGTTAAACTCAATTGAAGCATGGAATGACCTCGGCACTTAGGTAGCATATATCTCCTTACATGTCGAACTTAATTGTTTGATTTTTCAGAGTTAGCTTGTATTAAGCCAGGACTTGAGTTCGGTGAAGTTTTCTCATTCCAGTAGGACTTTGATATCACTGTGTGTTTTATTTGTGCCCCATTGCATGCATTTCACAGCGTTCGCGTGAGCGACATGAAGGGCGGATTAAAATTCAACGTGATCTCTTCAGCAGTGGGACTCAATGCAGTGATCTGTCTGTTTTGTCTTCGAAGAATGCTTGTTCGGTGCAACCATTACCCTACAACCCTCGATATTCAAGTTCTACTTATACCCGAATATGGACTTCAAGTACAAGATGTTCTATAATTTATATTTCTTGATTGTTCAGGGAAATATCATGGCTGAATATTGGTTTTCTTACAAATAATGCTTAGAATTCACAATATTACAGTTCAACTTGCTGTGTTCAACTTGTTGTTAATTGCATCCTTTCATCCATGGTGTAGAAATACTCCTCCCCACCACATGACGGTGGTCACCTTTCACTTATGCTGCGTACTCGGTATATCGGATTGGGTCTGAAATATACATACCCCCTCAATACACGGCTGTTGTTTTCCAGTGCCGGGCGGGCGTGTGTGACACAGTTATGTCGATCTGTGCGTTCGTCCCACACCGTCGGCGCCGCCCCACAGCGCAGGGCCCTCCCGTCATTGGCTTACTGCCGTCGGAGACCCGGTCACCTGGTGACCCGGATGATCTCAGCCGGGCATCGATACGCCGCAGCATACGTTCAGGGGCCGCGGTAGCTCAGTTCGTAGAGCGTCGAACACTTGATCGCAAGATTGTGGGTTCGAACCTCACAACCGACGGCATTACCGAGTCCGCCCGCGACCAATCTACGTGAGAGGTTGGCGACGCTATATGACCTAGCGGTTGAACACGTCGTAAAAAAACCCAAGGTTCTCTTCCTCAGCACAAACACGCGTCTCGTCGGCCACTTCTGGTCATTTCGTAGCTGGAATAGATGGAACGCAGGAACCGGAGGCAGAAGTGGAGGGGAATGTCAGCCGGGCAGAATGAGCAGATGACGTTCGAAGCCCATGCGGGGAACTTAATTCATTATGGGCGCTGTATAACCAATGCTGTTGATGCGCCCTAAAACCCAAATAACTAACAAGGAACTTAATTGATGCTGTCTGTGGATGAGGGGTGCGTTATCTGTGTGGACTGGAATGATTTTCGAGCAGCGCTCATGTGGATAACCTGAATCGATTGTTTTCAACGAATAGACGACTAACTAGCTCGTTTCGTGGCTCATTCCAGGGAGACACCTACATCTGCCGGGCCTAATTCGTTCGGAAAAACCAAGATCGGCTTCTGCGACAGCAAAAAGTCGCGTGACAAGGACGGCGAGGACGACAAGGGGGACAAGGACAAGGAATGAAGCCAGCTGGCCGACGGTCAATGTCACATGCGGATGATGACGTCATACCATTTAAGTGGTGACGTCATTCCGGGGCTGATGTGACTGCGCGAAAACAGTGGTGACACTGTGTGAGTTGGCGGTGCTTAGAAACTAAATCATCATCATTTAAACTTGTGCGCATGCGTGTGTGGACGCGCGCGCATCTGCACGTCTACACGATGTGCACATGTAACTATCACATGTGCATGTCTCGCATGTGCACTCTCACAGACGAAGACGGCCGGTGTATGGTGCGGGAGACCGACTGCGACTCCCGGCCTCGAGTCGGGACAACCACGCGATCTCTGAGGCTGGCGTTGGTGACAGCAGACGATCGGCTGGCCGTGCGACCCGCCTGCGGTCTCGGAGACCCGCCTGCGGTCTGAGACCCGCCTGCGCTCTTTGAGACCCGTCTGTGTTCTCTGAAACGGTCGCCCGATCTCAGAGAGACCGTCGACGTGGTCGGCCGGGCGGTGGCGCGGCGCGAGGAACCGTGCGTGACTTGGGAGACCGCCCGAGACGGGATAGACTGGTGTCTGAGACGCGGTCTCCTCTTCTGAAAGTCGACAATGTGGCCACGGTGTAGTGACGGAATGGTGACACACATCGTGGGTGTGTGAATTCGCCATACTTCATGACGTCGTCGCCCTGATACTTTGCCAGGCCACTCGGCAATCAGCCAGCTATCCCCCGCCCCATATCACATCTCATGCTTCTCTCTGCATGCATTTCGTTCTAACGCTACCTCCCATTGAGCTGGTATTCGCTGCATTAACTCCATGTGATGTCTTGTGAAGTTCACTTCTTTACCACCCGTTAAATGTCTGGTTCAGTTTTTTTGGGGGTAATTTGTGCCACTGTTTTGGACTGTTCCAATCTGACGTACGAACCGTGATGCAAACTGCAACTATTCCAAGTTGGTTCATGAACAGTCGTGCAAACTGATGAGTGGCTGAAACTAGGCGTGAAAGTGCGATGACAGAACGGCGTTTGCTTCGTCGTGTCCTTCCACGAGCGGCGGTGCATTGTCCACGGATGCGTTGCTGGTGGGAGAGCGAGGCTAATCTACTCTTGAGCAGTAGCACGGACAGCCGCCAAGTAGTGATGCGGATAGTTATCACACTTGTTTCGTGTCGACCTGTTCCCGAGGCGTGCTGTATGAGGTGACGTGGCCGCGTGGTCTGAACAATCGATACGCTGGGATTGTGCGGGATGAAGTGAGTCCATTGAAGTTGGGTCGGTGGGTGACTGTTGGTGTCCGCACCATGTTCCATGCAAAATAGATCTTTTAAAGTGGCAATGTGTCCAACTAACTTAATAGGCCGGGTCCAGGTGGACATCCAGTGCTCTATCACAAGCAGTCTGCGTCGGCAGGATCGGTGTTAAGCCGAAATTTTGAATCTAAGATCTGGCACGCCAAGCTTTTCAGCTGTGATATGGGAGTCACGACGTGACGACGTGTACCTGCCTTGAGGTCCGGCTGAGATGCGCTGTTCTCTCGCTTGGTACAGCTGGCAGTAGTCCAGCGAGGCTGAGTGCGGTTAAAGGTGGCGCTGATGTTGACACTTTACATTTATCCGTACAGACATTCTGATGGTGTCCCAAAAACCCAAAAATGTCCATTTTTGCCCACACTCGCGGCAAATAAGGTCCTTTTGTTGCATATGTGAGGTCGAGTATACTTCCTCCTTCGCAGGCATTTTCACTGCTATTTTTGAAGAAGAAACGCTGCCAGCTCGAAGCACCACAGGCCGGCAATTTAACCACCTTCCTTTGCACTACCTTTTCTGCATTAATACTATTGACTCGAGAAAAAACTGATTCGTAGGTTCTGGCAAAGGCATGGGACTGACAACGAGGTCAGTCGGGTAGGACTGACCTTGTGGCCAAACAACAACTGACCAAGCCAACACTGGTGAATATGCTGCAAACGCGGAGTACTGGCTCCACAGGTTCGAGTTCTCAGTTCTGGGAAGTTTCATTTCAAACAGTGCTCAATCCAAAGTTTCAAACCAGAGTGGGCTTGCTGTGGTTCATGCTATGTTCTAGTTTATACAGGAGGTACAATCACTTTCCGATTGTGAAAGTTGAACAAAATTAAAACAAGATGTCTTACAACATGTAGTTCGTGTTATTTCCGAATCGTTACGCCCAAACAATGCTCTTAAAGTGGAATGGAAGCAATTGGTCAACCAACTTTTTTGTAATCAAATTGCGTCATGCAGCTTCTGTGCGATATGCTGACAACTTTCAATGTCCTAACTAAACGAAAATCGAAAGTGCTACATTTTTATATCACCTTAAGGACTTTCCATGAAATTTTAACTTTGTAATGTGTTTACACTGAATTACAGGCTTTGTTTCTCATTATCACGTATTCATTTAAATTGCATATCAGATGCTCTAAATTTGCGAATTAGTTTCCACTGGTATGAAAGAAGCTGGCATAACAACTAGGCATTCTAATGACATACTCGACCGTTTTATAGATATCTAATCCTCTAATTTTTCTAGACTTTGGCATCGAGCTATCAGGCATTATTGAGGTTATAGCATGACTCGATACGTGTTAAGCACCGACATTTGTTGCACAGAGGACTCGTAGGCCCGCCGAGATTCGTCACGACAAAAACACGTAAAGTGTATCCCGTACACGAGAAATTTCAACCTTAACAATTGCATTATACGAGACGTCTAGGGAAATGCATCTACTCCAGACCGTGTTTTTGCTCCGGGCCCAATCAGGTCTCGTTTGGGCCACCTCGGGCGGTATTGCTTCAGCTAAGGTACGTTTGTCCTCTGGTTCACAGTAGCAGTCGTTCCGAGGATCCCAAGCGTCTCCGTACCAAAGGTCAAGTTCGGCCTAATAAACAAGCCCAACCACTCCCCAATCCCAGCCCAGCCATGTCAGGATATTCCCCAGTGAACCCGAGCGACGCCATTGTATCGATGCTGTGGCCCCGATCAGGCTAGGCTTGGGCGTGCTCGAGCAACTAGCACGGCAAGCCCAATATCAGCCCAAGATCAGCCCAAACGATGCGGTAGCAGGCCCGACCCGACCCTGCTCACATTTGGTCGTGCTGAACAGCTACGACCAGGACAGAAATCCATTCAGACTGGGCTGAGCGACGGCACGCCTGAGCTTCCGAAGGAAATTACAGCTCTTCCCAAACAAATTGCTGGCTAAGGATAATATGACGAGAATCGCGTACTGTGCCATCACGTGGCACTGCTTCAAATGTAGAATTGAATGGTCGTCGAAAGCTCAATGTATGCACAGTTCAACTTAAAGCCACTCTTACCAATCCCAAGTCCAACGACGCAGTCCGGCGCGAGTGACTGTGCCTGCCCCAATGGCGGCGATAGCAGGAAACTTACACGTCTAATTTTCCCGTCATGTTGCGCCCCGACGCTCAATGACGTCACCACCTAGCCGATGTTGTTGCCGATGCTGGCGGTGGTACGTCGCTCTTGCTATAATTGGCATAGGCTGCGGCGCGTCCGGTACATCAGGCTGATCAATATGGAGCATTGGACTCCGTGATACCTGTTTTATTCCCGTTACTCGAAGTCAAGTACATGGTCAAGGCTCCGTTTCCTTCTTTGTGCCCTGCCCTGCACCATAGGACTGAAAGCATACATGTTTGCACTATTATGTAATTTTGAACCCGATACAAATTTACAGTTACATAACAAAATGCAACTGGGCTGCAAGACGCCGGTGAAAGGCTCTGGAAGTACACCTTGGTATTGCCGAGTAAGTATTTTTGTAGGATGAGGGTAAATATTCGTTGAGCTGAGATGCCTGGATGTAATCACTGACACACTGTGATCACCGCCGAATGCTGAACATTACAAATGTAAGTTGTTGGTTGAGAATGCAGGTGCTGCCTGTCGGACGGAAACTACTTTATATGCAACTGTCGGACACCACGGTGACTTCAGTTAGGTATTGGCTGCCTTCTGCAGCACCAAGTAACCAGACTTTGTTTTTTACGCCGATGCTGACGTCAAACATCAAATGATACGTCATGCTCGCCATGTTTGTATTCGATTTAGCAGGCGTTCCAAACAACCTACACATTGTTGTGCTGGAGCCGGACAAGTGCACCATCACTGTGCTCTCCACCTACCCCACGTTCAGAGACTTCCCCATATGCCAGGAGATTGGGTGAGGGAGGGGGAGACAGTAATGTTTGGAAGGTTCAACAACTGGGTACGATGTGCCACCGCACCCAGTTCTCCGACCCATCGAGGTGCCTCGTCTGCAAAACGGGGCAGAAATAGTTTGGAAGCGAAACCCATCCAATGTACGATACCAAGCCGTGCTACATTCTTACAGAGAAAGCGCGTATGGGGAAGCACTTGCAGTTATCGTTTGGCGGTGAGATCTGCCAGCGTGAGCCCGGCCGGAGCTGTTGGATCACCACCCCGACCGCACGACCGCGTCCCGCTCCGCCCGCCTCACCACCCCGACGGCACGACCGCGTCCCGCTCCGCCCGCCCCACCACCCCGACGGCACGACCGCGTCCCGCTCCGCCCGCCCCACCACCCCGACGGCACGACCGCGTCCACACCGCCGCCCCTCCGCCCGCCTCACCACCCCGACGGCACGACCGCGTCCCGCTCCGCCCGCCCCACCACCCCGACGGCACGACCGCGTCCCGCTCCGCCCGCCCCACCACCCCGACGGCACGACCGCGTCCCGCTCCGCCCGCCCCACTACCCCGACGGCACGACCGCGTCCCGCTCCGCCCGCCCCACCACCCCGACGGCACGACCGCGTCCCGCTCCGCCCGCCCCACCACCCCGACGGCACGACCGCGTCCCGCTCCGCTCGCCTCACCGTCCGTCGGACACCGATGTTGAGCTGTTCCAGCTGCGGCAGCTCACTCGTACTGCGGCTTCAATTGTGTTCATATTGCTGTGTGGCACCGATACACCGATACACCGACACCAGGTGGCCGGACCACACCGATACACCGACACCAGGTGGCGGAACCACACCGATACACCGACACCAGGTGGCCGAACCACACCGATACACCGACACCAGGTGGCGGAACCACACCGATACACCGACACCAGGTGGCCGGACCACACCGATACACCGACACCAGGTGGCCGAACCACACCGATACACCGACACCAGGTGGCCGAACCACACCGATACACCGACACCAGGTGGCCGGACCACACCGATACACCGACACCAGGTGGCCGAACCACACCGATACACCGACACCAGGTGGCCGAACCACACCGATACACCGACACCAGGTGGCCGGACCACACCGATACACCGACACCAGGTGGCCGGACCACACCGATACACCGACACCAGGTGGCCGGACCGCACCGCGACGCCGCCACAACAGCCGGGTCAGCAGCCGGGTCAGGTGCTGGGTCAGCTGCCGGGTCAGCAGCCGGCTCAGCCGCCGGGTCAGGTGCCGGGTCAGGTGCTGGGTCAGCATCCGGGTCAGCAGCCGGGTCAGCTGCGGGGTCAGCAGCCGGGTCAGCTGCCGTAGCCACCAACAGCGGCGTGCCGGTCAGGTTGAATAGGCTGCTGCCGGCTAACGAAGTCGGTTCGTGTTGGAGCGGACGATATCGGACAGGACAGGTGTTGTGATTACGCCCGGGTGGGCACGGCGTGCTAGCTGTTCGTCCAGCCCTCTCCGTCTCGCCCAAGTCTCTGGCTTTCGTTTGTCCTTCGGCCGTGAGCGCCAGGACCGGCTGCTCCACGTCCCAGCTCTTCTCCGACCGGCTCAGCCAATGGCAACGCCATCCGCTGCAGCGCTGCCTGCCTGCCTGCCTGCCTGCCTGCCTGCCTGCCTGCCTGCCTGCCTGCCTGCCTGCCTGCCTGCCTGCCTGCCTGCCTGCCTGCCTGCCTGCCTGCCTGCCTGCCTGCCTGCCTGCCTGCCTGCCTGCCTGCCTGCCTGCCTGCCTGCCTGCCTGCCTGCCTGCCTGCCTGCCTGCCTGCCTGCCTGCCTGCCTGCCTGCCTGCCTGCCTGCCTGCCTGCCTGCCTGCCTGCCTGCCTGCCTGCCTGCCTGCCTGCCTGCCTGCCTGCCTGCCTGCCTGCCTGCCTGCCTGCCTGCCTGCCTGCCTGCCTGCCTGCCTGCCTGCCTGCCTGCCTGCCTGCCTGCCTGCCTGCCTGCCTGCCTGCCTGCCTGCCTGCCTGCCTGCCTGCCTGCCTGCCTGCCTGCCTGCCTGCCTGCCTGCCTGCCTGCCTGCCTGCCTGCCTGCCTGCCTGCCTGCCTGCCCTGCCTGCCTGCCTGCCTGCCTGCCTGCCTGCCTGCCTGCCTGCCTGCCTGCCTGCCTGCCTGCCTGCCTGCCTGCCTGCCTGCCTGCCTGCCTGCCTGCCTGCCTGCCTGCCTGCCTGCCTGCCTGCCTGCCTGCCTGCCTGCCTGCCTGCCTGCCTGCCTGCCTGCCTGCCTGCCTGCCTGCCTGCCTGCCTGCCTGCCTGCCTGCCTGCCTGCCTGCCTGCCTGCCTGCCTGCCTGCCTGCCTGCCTGCCTGCCTGCCTGCCTGCCTGCCTGCCTGCCTGCCTGCCTGCCTGCCTGCCTGCCTGCCTGCCTGCCTGCCTGCCTGCCTGCCTGCCTGCCTGCCTGCCTGCCTGCCTGCCTGCCTGCCTGCCTGCCTGCCTGCCTGCCTGCCTGCCTGCCTGCCTGCCTGCCTGCCTGCCTGCCTGCCTGCCTGCCTGCCTGCCTGCCTGCCTGCCTGCCTGCCTGCCTGCCTGCCTGCCTGCCTGCCTGCCTGCCTGCCTGCCTGCCTGCCTGCCTGCCTGCCTGCCTGCCTGCCTGCCTGCCTGCCTGCCTGCCTGCCTGCCTGCCTGCCTGCCTGCCTGCCTGCCTGCCTGCCTGCCTGCCTGCCTGCCTGCCTGCCTGCCTGCCTGCCTGCCTGCCTGCCTGCCTGCCTGCCTGCCTGCCTGCCTGCCTGCCTGCCTGCCTGCCTGCCTGCCTGCCTGCCTGCCTGCCTGCCTGCCTGCCTGCCTGCCTGCCTGCCTGCCTGCCTGCCTGCCTGCCTGCCTGCCTGCCTGCCTGCCTGCCTGCCTGCCTGCCTGCCTGCCTGCCTGCCTGCCTGCCTGCCTGCCTGCCTGCCTGCCTGCCTGCCTGCCTGCCTGCCTGCCTGCCTGCCTGCCTGCCTGCCTGCCTGCCTGCCTGCCTGCCTGCCTGCCTGCCTGCCTGCCTGCCTGCCTGCCTGCCTGCCTGCCTGCCTGCCTGCCTGCCTGCCTGCCTGCCTGCCTGCCTGCCTGCCTGCCTGCCTGCCTGCCTGCCTGCCTGCCTGCCTGCCTGCCTGCCTGCCTGCCTGCCTGCCTGCCTGCCTGCCTGCCTGCCTGCCTGCCTGCCTGCCTGCCTGCCTGCCTGCCTGCCTGCCTGCCTGCCTGCCTGCCTGCCTGCCTGCCTGCCTGCCTGCCTGCCTGCCTGCCTGCCTGCCTGCCTGCCTGCCTGCCTGCCTGCCTGCCTGCCTGCCTGCCTGCCTGCCTGCCTGCCTGCCTGCCTGCCTGCCTGCCTGCCTGCCTGCCTGCCTGCCTGCCTGCCTGCCTGCCTGCCTGCCTGCCTGCCTGCCTGCCTGCCTGCCTGCCTGCCTGCCTGCCTGCCTGCCTGCCTGCCTGCCTGCCTGCCTGCCTGCCTGCCTGCCTGCCTGCCTGCCTGCCTGCCTGCCTGCCTGCCTGCCTGCCTGCCTGCCTGCCTGCCTGCCTGCCTGCCTGCCTGCCTGCCTGCCTGCCTGCCTGCCTGCCTGCCTGCCTGCCTGCCTGCCTGCCTGCCTGCCTGCCTGCCTGCCTGCCTGCCTGCCTGCCTGCCTGCCTGCCTGCCTGCCTGCCTGCCTGCCTGCCTGCCTGCCTGCCTGCCTGCCTGCCTGCCTGCCTGCCTGCCTGCCTGCCTGCCTGCCTGCCTGCCTGCCTGCCTGCCTGCCTGCCTGCCTGCCTGCCTGCCTGCCTGCCTGCCTGCCTGCCTGCCTGCCTGCCTGCCTGCCTGCCTGCCTGCCTGCCTGCCTGCCTGCCTGCCTGCCTGCCTGCCTGCCTGCCTGCCTGCCTGCCTGCCTGCCTGCCTGCCTGCCTGCCTGCCTGCCTGCCTGCCTGCCTGCCTGCCTGCCTGCCTGCCTGCCTGCCTGCCTGCCTGCCTGCCTGCCTGCCTGCCTGCCTGCCTGCCTGCCTGCCTGCCTGCCTGCCTGCCTGCCTGCCTGCCTGCCTGCCTGCCTGCCTGCCTGCCTGCCTGCCTGCCTGCCTGCCTGCCTGCCTGCCTGCCTGCCTGCCTGCCTGCCTGCCTGCCTGCCTGCCTGCCTGCCTGCCTGCCTGCCTGCCTGCCTGCCTGCCTGCCTGCCTGCCTGCCTGCCTGCCTGCCTGCCTGCCTGCCTGCCTGCCTGCCTGCCTGCCTGCCTGCCTGCGTGCGTGCGTGCGTGCGTGCGTGCGTGCGTGCGTGCGTGCGTGCGTGCGTGCGTGCGTGCGTGCGTGTGTGTGTGTGTGTCCGCATGCGTGTCTGCTCGTGTATCTGCTCGTGTGTCTGCTCGTGTGTCTGCCCGGTGTATCTGCCCCGTGTGTCTGGCCCGTGTGTCTCCCTATGTGTCTGCCTCTGCATCTACATATGTTGTATCTGCCTGAATGTCTGCCACGTGAGTATATCTGTGTGTGTGTGTGTGTGTGTGTGTGTGTGTGTGTGTGTGTGTGTGTGTGTGTGTGTGTGTGTGTGTGTGTGTGTGTATCTGTCTGTGTACCTGCCCGGTGTATCTGCCCCGTGTATCTACCTGTATACCTGCCGGTGTATCTGCCGGTGTATCTACCTGTATATCTGCCCGGTGTATCTGCCCTGTAGTATCCAGCTGTGTATTTGCCCGTGTATCTGCCGGTGTATCTACCTGTGTATCTACCGTGTGTCTGTCAGTGTATCTACCTATGCATCTGCCCGGTGTATCTGCCCCGTGTATCTACCTGTGTATCTGCCTGTGTGTCTGCTCATGAATCTGTCCGTGTATCTACCTGTGTATCTGCCTGTGTGTCTGTCTATGAATCTGCCTGTGTGTCTGCCCGGTGTATCTGCCTGTGTGTTTGCCTCGTGTCTCTACCTATGCATCTGCCCGTGTATCTACCTTTCCGGTGTATCTACCTGTGTATCTGCCCGTGTGTCTACCTGTGTATCTGTCCATGTGTCTGCCGGTGTATCTGCCTATGTGTCTGCCCCGTGTGTCTGCCCCGTGTGTCTGCCCCGTGTGTCTGCCCGTGTGTCTGCCCTGTGTATCTGTCCGTGTGTGCCTGTGTGTCCGTGTGTCTGCCGGTGTATCTTCCTATGTATCTGCCCGTGTGTCTGCCCCGTGTGTGTCTGTCCCGTGTGTATGCCCCGTGCGTCTGTACCGTGTATCTGCCCGTGTGTTTACCAGTGTATCTTCCTATGTGTCTGCCCCGTGTGTCTGCCCGTATGTCTGTCCCGTGTGTGTCTGTCCAGTGTCTCTCCCGTGTGTTTGCCCGTGTGTTGCCCCGTGTGCACACGGTGACGTACCGGCGCGTTCTGTGGCCGTGACGCGGCTCGTGTGGCAGCGTCACGGCCGCCGGCGGACGTGGCCGTTGACCTGGACGGTGTGCGGCCAGCGTCTGCAGCCGTGGGTAATTACTCTGCCACGGCGACCGGTGAGGTCGACGCTCGCGGCCCAGCTGGCGTGGCGGCCGGACAGCCGGAGGCGCAGGAGCCGCCGCGCCGGCCGCACCGGCTCACAGCAGCGGCGCTCCATCCGAACAGAATACAACAGAACGGGGTGGAGCCGAACAGAACGGAACATAACGGGATGGAACAGAGCGGAACAGAACAGAATAGAACAGAACAGACGGAGCATAATGGAACGGAAGAGAACGGAGCAGAACAAAACGGAATTGAGCAGAACGGAGTAAAACGTGGAATATACAGCACGGATTTAATTACATTAAGTCGTCCATTTAATTACAGGTGCTACTTTCAAACTGCGTTGAGCGCCGGCAGTGGCGTAATTAGGGAGTGATTAAGGTGGACATGGCGCCTCGGCAGCTGGCTGACCCCAAAGCCTAGCTGACCTTGATATATTTGTTATCGAATGTTGGGAAGAAAAATCGCTTGCTTTTTGCGCACAATATTTTCATGGTTGGTTGACTTAGCAATATTTCGTTCAACTGTCCATGTTTTTGAAGTTCATGACGTGCCTCAGCGACTTCAAGAAAAAGATTGTTTATGAGTTTACTGCCCCATACAATGCCGTTTTCATTGCAGTTCCTTGTCATGCAATTCTAGTGGCCATGCAAGGGGTCATCGCTTCCGTCTGATTTCATGCTGGTGTCCTCCTTGGTGTACTCCATGTAGTGTCTCCCTGGACTGTAGTGTCCTCCTTGGTGCTGTGTTGACTGTAGTGTCCTCCTTGGCGCCCTCTCGTGCCATGCATCATTTTGTGCCCCGCCATCATTTCCATTGTGCCCTGCCCTATTCATTGTTCTATCTTGCTTAGTCGCCTCCTCAGTGTCTTACCCTCTCAAATGCTCTCTTCAACGACCTACCTTAATGTGCACTATGCCACGCTGGATTCCCTGCCATACTGTGCGCCATACCCTTCTGAGTATCTTACCTCGCCTAGATATCTGCCTCTGTGTAGCCCCCTGGCCTCCAAACAATGCCCTCATAAAGACATAAAGACATAAAGACATGATAAAGACATAAAAGATGAGTGCAACTATGAGCCACAAGGGCCCTTCTTGGTTGCACTCTGTACACTGAACCAGTTGCCCACCAAATCTGTCAATCAGCCCTCCCTGTAAAACTGAAAAGCAAGCCCTCTATTCTTATAATGATTGTCCATTAGGGTGTGTCACGAAGGACCTTTTTTTTGGAAATTCCACTTTGCTTAGTGAAATTATCGTGCAGATCACATAAAAAAACCTGTGGTCGAAACCAAATCGAAATCAAACAATAAACAAAATATGCGACAGGCCGATAAAGAAACAAATTTGCCGGGCGCCCGGGGTTGAAGTCTCCAGTGATGGCGCTCCATTGCGATTGGCATCTAACGCCACGCGTCCGGCCACCGTCGGAGCGCCGCCGCGGCGCTGTGACGAAAAAGGCGGCAGTCGGTGCTGTGGATGACTGATGAATGGATTCTGGTGATGAAGCTCATTAATAAAACTCAATGAAAGTGTTTAGTGGGGTAAAAGGCTTTTGATAAGCACCAGTCGCTTAATAAGTTGCCTGGATATCTGACGCATGAAAGAAAGGTTCACTTTACGTCGCTTGTTCGTTTCATTTTCAATCAGTAGATCTATCGGCGTATAATGCTAATATTTTCACTTTTGAAAGCTTGAACATCTTCAAAATTCCTCGTCTGTTTACATCCAAGACCAATTAAATCATTCTGAGACACTTGATATCTTATTGTTATGACAAATAGACCAGGCAAAATCGGCATCATGCTCCGTTCTACTACAACCGAAGGAGACGGGCATACAGTGACGCCACCTTTTGTACGAGCGGCCACATTTTTTGTACGAACTATCATTTTATAACTGTACTACTTGTCTACATGCTCGACAGAAAACCCGACATGAAATCCTTTTTGCTGCTGAGCACTGGTATTGCTGACCTGTGTTTCAACTTCGCCACAATGTAACCGTGGCGGGCCTCTTCACCAATTACCTTCAAAGACGCCTCGGTCACCACTTTCACCATCCGTTCCACCGTCTGACTGTGCACGGGGTATGGCGGTACTTCGAGAGGACTCGCGATGATGTCTAGTAAGTCATCATCGGACAGTTGTTGCGTCAAGGGCGGCTCGGTTATTGCCTCATTACACCAATCAATCAGCTCCATGATGCTGTTTGCCCCCATATTCACTTTTGGAAGCTTGAACTTCCGCACTTCATCAGTATCACTATCGACTTGAGTTCTGCGACACTGCTGGATTTGAGTGACCGCCCTTTCCCGTGTGGCTTGATCTTGGCCCGCTGTCATTGCTAGCAGTACTGCCTCAGGGTGACACCAGTAGCTGTTGCGCTGTATTACCGGCTGCACCATGGCCGCTATCTCAGGTCGCAAACTTTTGAGAAGTTGCACGCTGTGCAACGCATTGCCAGGACCGTCAGAACATTTCCAGTTCTTCTTGATGCAGAACCACATGGGAGTATAGTGGCAAACGATGAACTCCGCTAGCATTCTCAGACTGTCTGATGGCTGTTCGGTTGATATGTAGAGCCGGAAAATTCGCGCCGCCAGAGTCAGCCACCTGGAGTGGTTTGGTGGACCGATCTTCATTTTCGCAGTTCTATCTGAGATACAGCCCGTCTGGACACTACGCGCCAGACTGTACAGAATAGCCTGATCTGAACTTAGGTCACTGAGAATCTCCTGCGTCATTTCTGAAACATTTCCGCCATCGATTGGCTCAAAATCGACCACTGGCAAGGTTTCTACTGCGCCTGCAGCAGCCCGGCCAATCAGCCCACTAAACGACTTAGGTCCTGTTGTGACTCCATCTAACTCGCTAAATACTGCACGAAGATTAAGTTCATTTGCATGAAGTTGGCACACAAACCAGTGGACGGGGCGTTTTTGTCCCAAACCACTCATCACCGGACGGACGTACACCTGGTGATGCCGACTTCTTTCCAGCAGTTTTCATGTATCGCAAGTAGCGATCGCGGCATTCTCGAACCATATGTTCCACTCGGGCCTCCCAACAATTGGTATTCCATCGCAGCACCACATTTTCATCGCACTTTCCGCGACAAACTTTATATGGGGTGCTAGCCTCTCTTTCAACCTTTTGTTCGCAACGCATGAGTCTCTATTCACTTTATTCAAGTAATTCAGAATGTCAATCCTCGTGGGCAGTCGGTTTGTTTTTAGTTCAGAAGGAACCAAAAGCCCTTTGGTGGAAGCGTGGGTCTTCATGTTCGAACTCTTACCCCGATCACACCGACGCAGGTATTATCACACTTCACAAGCAGTGGACACAACTTGCAGACACCAAACCACTCTTTTTCGGGCCGTCCCGCCGGGTCTCCGCCGCCGACTGCCTTGTCTCGGCGGCCCTCCCTCCCCTGTCTCCCCTCCCTCCCCTGCCCTGTCTCGCTCTTTGTGTTCTCTACCGTGCGCCGGCCGTCTCCTGCCCCATCCCAGCCCATCCCCCGCGCCATGCGACGATCGCCGCCGGCTCGTGTCGCCCTCGTTAATAGGTTGTCCCTACTGCTGATAATCCCAGTTTCCCTTGAAACTTGAGTAACGAAAAGGAACAGGAGACTTGGATTGACTAATAAAACAGGGATGTATGGCATGCGAAGCTATTTTGTGTTGTTAGTGCGTACGCAATTTATTCGAATGATGATTCATAGCACTGTGAAAGGTGGAGCACAGACAAAGGAAAGTGGAGCGATCAGTCCTTCAGTGAAGTTTAATCTGTACAATGTACAATATCCCGGCTGTACAATATCCCGGCTCCCTGATTTGTTTTTGAATTACCAGAATCCATCCATAAGTCATCCACAGCACCGACTGCCGCCTTTTTCGTCACAGCGCCGCGGCGGCGCTCCGACGGCGGCCGACGCGTGGTGTTAGATGCCAATCGCAACGGAGCGCCATCACGGGAGCCTTCAACGCCGGGCGCCCGGCAAATATGTTACTTTATCGGCCTGTCGGATATTTTGTTTATTGTTTGGTTTCTATTTGGTTTCGACTACACGGGTTTTTTTAGATGATCTGCACGATAATTTCACTATGCATAAGAAAAACCGTTCAGGCGACACACCCTATTGTCCATGCTGTTTTTAAAGACGTTCAATGTGCTGCTACTGACAATGTTTTCTGGCAGCTGGTTCCAGTGTTCTACTACCCTGTTGGTGAAGAAAGTCTGCCGTAACCTTGTTCTGCTGTGGTTAACTTTAATTTTAAATTTATGACTTTTAATTGCATCGTTTCTGTTCAATTCGAACATTTCCCCAAGATGTTGGTGCTCATGCTATGTTGGCCATTTTCCCACTCTCCTCAGTGCCCAGTCACCTTCAGTGCCTATCGTACTTTGGATTGGATTGTGGCTTTGCGATGCACTCGGCGGCTGAGGTCACATCGCGTCGTCTGCCTTTCACCCTGGTAGGAAGGGCGGGCATCGCGGGGAGTCGAACCCCGTACCTCTGGAGGGTCCTGTCATACTTGGCGTATGATTGTGATTGCATGCCTTTAAACGGTTAAGAACAAATTCAGTAAATTCCTGATCGACATTGCCCCGTGGGCGGGCATACCCCGTGAAACAATGCTTGCATATGCTGATAAAACAATGCATATGCATTGCATTGCATATGCATTCCTCATCCAGATGATTCGCGTTTGTTTGAAAACAAACCCAAAACATCCAGAGTACGCATCAACATATCAATTGCTGGTAGATCTTCTGTGGCCTTCTAGAAACAAAAAACGAGAAGTCATAGGGGTCGGGTCTATCCCGGCTTCCCCTACATGTCATTATTGAGAAAAATAGCACTGAAGCTCATCAGACACGGTGCACCGATAACTGTCACTTAACATTGTGTCTTTGTTTATCAGATGAGCACACTTACCACATTCAAAATAGCTTCCCGGTGATCACCAACGCACATTGCTGAATATTTTGTACTGGTTAGTGAGGGGCCTGGGCCTCCTGGCTTGGTACCTTGTGGATGTTAATTTGCCATTTTCTCCATTTAAATTGAAAATGTTCAGGCCCGGACCCACTGGTATGGCAAGAGTTCTCCAACCTTGCCGACACGCGACAATTTATTGCCAATCAGTCAGAACTGCGTGCGGAATTGACGATGGCAACGGCGTGGACAGCGAGCCTCGATACGGCACTTCCTTCTGCGCTGACGTCAGCGCGCTGTGAGACGGCCATCGGCGCGCCATCTACCAGGATGGCCGTCCCGCCGGTCAGCCGATCGCGTGCCGCCAGCATGAGCCTCGCAGCTCTTTTGTGCGGCGCCGCGGCCGCCGGCGAGCCGTGACCGCGGCGGTGCGCGTGACTGTCGCACCTCCGCTCCGGAGAGGCCGGCGACCCCCGGCCGTCGGCCGTCGTGCCGCACGCCACCATCTTGCACGAGCGCGCCGCCGGCCGCCGCTCGGTTCAAGTGCGGCAGGCAGTGGCACTCAAATCGGCTTGTGTCTCGTGGCGATGGCTGGTCGATTGCTGGCACTTGGGCAAACTGCGCGAAGTGAAGGGAACAAGAATTTCGAACTATTTCAAGACTACGATGGTGGAGGATGTGCTATATTGCAGTAAGCACGATGTGGGAACACCTAAAAACGCAAACGGGTAACGTCACTTCAGAAAAAGGAAACCGACGGGATTTTGTGGGTAGATATGGGCGAACTTTTCAGATCATCATGTATACAACAAATATAAAAGACTAAAAACGATATCCAGAGAGGAGGGAACACGTTTATTGCTTACGGTTCGTGCAGTTCTGAATACCTATGACCAGCATTCCCCTTTGCCCACCAATGCACTATGCACACTTTATATAAACAGACGTTACGCTGTTTTTCATGACCATCAGCGGCGAATGACATCTCCATATCAGTACCCTGTTTCTCACGGCGGGCTTCTTTAGTTACCCTTCTCGTGAACGGCTCAGCTGTCACTGGCACGGCAAATCTTCACCGGGCACCAGAGGTGAACGGATCCACTATGTATACAGGGATGCCATGTGAGAAGCTAAGATGCGACCACCGCATTAGGCTCTCCGCATTCTTCCTCTAGTTTCGGAGCTGAAGGACCACGAAATTAACCAAGTCGTAACGGCGGAGACCTTAATCGCATTTCGCGTCATGAAAAGTGATCTACTTGCTTTTTGGTCTTGCAATAATGGTCGGAGTGGCTTACGTTCCGGTGTCCAGAAACTGTCCCCAGAAGTCATCTCCAGACGCTGTATCCAGAACATATCTCCAGAAGCTGTCTGGCATTCAGGAATGGATCGTCCATACATTTTGAAACCTAAATGAGGCCGGTCTGTGTTCACTGGAACGGTTTTTCTCGTGTGCTTTCGGATTGGCTAGATAACGAATTGTAGTAATGAAAGCATCTTTGCTAAAGATATTCGGTACCATTCAGCTGAAGGCATGTCAAATACAGCCCAAGTATTGTTTTTTCTTCGCAAAATCCCTTGAATTTGCTCTCAGAGAGCGTAAGCCAAAAGGACGCAATGAATTTAGTGGACTCGATTTGGTCATCTCCCAATGCAACACCAGGATTTTCACAAATCTTGCGTTACGTCCATAACGAAGCATGGTAGGAATCGACTAAATCCAATTGACTTCGGCAATGTAACTATTCTTGGAGGCTTTCATTCGCGTGAGTGGGAATCCAGACACAAACTAAACGCAAAACATCGACATAAAGACATAAAGACAAAACAAATCAACGTAGCTATGAGCCACAAGGGCCTTTCTCGGTTGCACTCTGGACACTCCAATAGTTGGCCACCAAATCCGCCGTTCAGCCCCCTGGAATACTGAGAAATAAGCCCTCTATTTTGATGATGATTGGCTATGCTGTTTTTAAAGATATTCATTGTGCTGCTACTGACAATGGCTTCTAGCAGCTGCATTGCTACATTGCTGCATGTGCAACATTGAGGTTAGTTAATGCTGATACAGAAGGCATACCATGAGAAATGGCTTGTATATTTTGGTTCTCACATGTCAGATTGCCCATTAAGTTGCCGCTTCTTTTGGTGAAATCCGAATTTCCCTCGGGACGTCTCGGGACGTCCCCCAAGGTGGTGAGGCTGGGAATGAAAAGAAACGTAGTGAAGTTTCAGAGCGATTAAAAAAATATTTAGCACTGCCCCCGGGTTGTTAAAGTCACAGAGTATGTAGGCTTCATTGCGTTGAAGTTCCCCATGTGTTAAGAACTGATAAATAGCAAGCTAACACCAACATTGAATGAAATGTCACTAACTTTTCTGTCCTTTCGCTTTTTGAGAGGCACCAAGCGCTGATTAAAAACTACTCCGTACGTCAACCAATGCTATCTTTTACGGTCATCTTTCCCTCTTCCGGTAACCATGCATCACGCTAAATGTACCTGTCACGGAAGAGACGTTGAAGCCGTCCTGCCGCCGCGTCGGTCCCCTCACGTACTGGGAACACGTTTTATGTGTTTCTTTGATAATTGGCATCTGGATTTGCTGATTGTTACCCAAGCAATCAACAACACATCATAAAACGTGTTCTCAGTACGTGAGGGGACCGACGCGGCGGCAGGGTGGCTTCAAAGTATCTCCTCCGTGACAGGTATATTTAGCGTGGTGCATGGGTACCGGAAGAGGGAAAGAGGACGGCGAAAAAAAATATCATTGGTTGACGTGCGGAGTAGTTTTTAATCAGCGCTTGGTGTCTATTCTCGAAAAGCGTGAGAACAGGAAAGTTAGTGACAATTCATTCCATGTTGGTGCTAGCTTGCTATTTATCAGTTATTAGCGCATGGGGGACTTCAACGCAATGAAGCCTATATACTCTGCGACTTTAACAATCAAGGGGTAGTGCTAATTATTTTTTAATCGCCCTGGAACCGTACTACGTTACTTTTCATCCCTAACCTCACCACGTGGGGTGCGTCCGGAGAGAAATTCGGATTTCACCAAAAATAAGTGGCACTGTAATGCTCATGCTGCATATGATGGCCCGCTCCCGCTGCTGCTCACGTTGCTCCTGCTGCTCCTGCCCACTCACAATTTCCGGGTCGACGCACGACAGCGCTCCCAATGTCCAGGCGGACATCACTGCTGGAATCCTCCCACACAACTCACGCCCGCGCTTCCAGGAGCCAACGGTCCGGCAAAGTTGCTGTGTCGCTTCCCAGGCGTACGCCGATTATAATGGGTAGAACCACAGCCTAGCTGGGGTCATTTCTGTCGACGTCGCGCAACAGTTCGTGTTGCACGTCTGTCAGGCAGGGGCGGGGATGGCCGAGTGGTTAGGGTGTTGAGCTCTGCGGTGCCAAACGTCCGGGTTCGACACTCGCTCCACTCGGGACGTTTCCCAACCCCGCGGCCCACCGGCGAAACATCTTGGGCGCCGACATTAGCCGTGATCGTGCATAAAGTGCATCGAGAATCACCCGATAAACGAACAAACAAACATCTGTCAGGGCTGTCATGACAGCTTCCATGACAGCCCTGGTTGCCGCTGTCTGTCAAAGAAGTCCCATGTCTGCTCTGCGAGCAGCCGTGTCTGCCCCGTCAGTAGCTGTTTGCCCCGTCAGCAGCTGTCTGCCTTGTGAGCCGCCGTCTCTGCCCCGTCAGCAGCTGTCTGTTCCATCAGCCGCTGTCTGCCCCGTCAGCCGCTGTCTGCCCCGTCAGCCGCCATGTTCGCCTTGGCAGCCACCATGTCTGCCCCGTTAGCCTTCTACCACGCTGTGTAAACGCAATTGTCTAATCAGCGCCACCACCACATTTACTCCGTTGTGGAACTTTACTTCATATTTGTTCAGAAGAGAGGTCATACGTGAGCACGTTTATATTCCAGGATAGTTTGAAGAGAGGCAATGCCCTACTTCCGCCGTTTATCAGGCATTAATGCGTCGGTTCTGTCCCCTGTACCTTGTTTACATAGCACACAGGGGTGCACCCTATGTGCTATGTTATCCTGTTCTACTGTGTGTTCTGCTTCCCGGTTCCCTGGTCTGTTCCACTGTCCCTTGTTCTGCAGTTATGTTCCGCTGCCTCTGTGTGCGTTCCGTTGCGTGCCACGAGCCTGGCCGAAGACCGACCACTGTCGCCCCGGTAGCCACTCCACGACCGCGCCGACCTCCCGGGTCAGCAGGCGTCCCGTGAGGTCATTCACTGGCCGCCAGGTCAGTCAGTGACCGGCCACCTCTGCGGCTGCGCGGACCACCGTCGGCCCGGCTCGGCCGTCCAGGAAGTGCAGGCGCGAGACGCCAGTGCGTGAGCCGCTGCGGCGGCCGCCGACACCTGCGGGCACGAGCTGCGCCATACACGGCCTGAGACCGCTACTGGGAACCAGCGGACAATCTGGAGACGGCCGGCCGCCATACGCGGTCTGAGGCCGCTGCTGGGAACCAGCGGACAATCTGGAGACGGCCGGCCGCCATGCATGATCTGAGGCCGCTGCTGGGAACCAGCGGACAATCTGGAGACGGCCGGCCGCCATACACGGCCTGAGGCCGCTGCTGGGAACCAGCGGACAATCTGGAGACGGCCGGCCGCCATACACGGCCTGAGGCCGCTGCTGGGAACTATCGGACAGTTTGGGGACGGACGGTGGTGATGGCAACGGCAGCAGGTCGACTCCGAACTGAAAGAACGTGATCTGTACCAGCGACGCGGCGACCGTCCGGGCAACAGGCTGGCGAAGTCCGACCAGTGGAAGTACAGATCAGTGGGACACAGCACATGCTGCATGTGGACATGGGTCCAGACAACTGTCTGTTGTTTCCCATAAAATCAACTTTTGTATTATTATTCAACGTTGCTGGGGAACGTACAGCCAGATCAAGCCCCGATTACGCTCCCAAACCACATCAGCACTGGTGAAACGTGCTTCCAAGAGTGACTGTCATCCCCTTGGTTCGGACCAAATCTCATCGTTGTTTTTGGATCGTGTTCAACTCTACCTGGAAAACTAGAAAACATCATAAAAATACGATGTCTTCCTGAAGATCATCCGTTTGTGCATCCGGTGGCATCTGAACGTCATCGGAGCTCGAGGGCCCCGTCGCGAGCAATGCCACCATGACCCGCAGAGGACCCGTCTAGTCGGCCAAATTGATGTGAGAAAGGGTATTCAAAATTTATCTAGTCGCATAAAATTTTGGTTGTGAAAAATCCCCGCCGCCCGAGACGGGGCGCGATAACATGGGCGCCAGAGGGCCTGTGCCACGATTACGCCGTGCCATAATTATGGCACGGCGATCTGAGCAGGCTGCCGTACTACTTCTAAGTGTCTCGAACAAAAAATGCAAAACATTTCTGATATAAATTTTCATTCATACACTAATCGTTGCAAAGAACCATCAACCCCAAAAATGTCAGCGTGTGTGTGTGTGCGTACGGGTGCAAGCGTATGCGCGTGTGCGCTTGAGTACGTGCGCGCACTTACGTGTGTGCCGTCGGTAGCGGTCGAATGTGGCCACGGGGGGATGCAGGGGGGGTTCGGGGACGTGGTTCTCCCCAAGAGACAGACGTGTGCCGAAATTGTGCACAAAGCTGCATATTCTCTAAATCGAAGTATATTTTATGAGGTACGAGTACGAGAGACATACAATCTCGTAAATATTGTCTTAAAAAGACCCGACTGCTACCACTCCTAATCCATTGGCTTTTCAAAATCGAAAAATATTGCTTTTTAATTTGGCCTCTCAAGTTAGGTTCCTGAATCCGCCACTGGATGTCACCAGAAGTTATTTTGTGGAAATAGAACAGCTTTATGGCACTAAAGGCAGCTCCAGGCAATTTGAGAACAGAGTGCAGCCTGCAGTGGGAACGGTTCACTGCAAGATATGTAGTCACACGAGTTCGGTGGGGCTGTGTTGAGAGCAGCATAGCAGAGAAGCGGGCTGGGGGCAGTTGGGTTGGGTGGGAGTAGGTACTCAGTCATCTACGGCTCCTTGGCAGATGGGTGGACTGACCTGGCAGAGGGGCGGGCTGAGAGCAGCTCTGTGGGGTGGGAGCGCTTGTGCAGTCATCTGCGGCCCCATGGCAGAGAGGAGGAATGACTTGGCAAAGTATCGGGTTGAGAGTAGCTCGATGGGATGGGAACAGGTTGCGCGGTCAGCCGTGGTCTGGACGTGGTACCGCAGCCGGCAGCTACCGCTACGTTATTTAAGCAGCAGGCGGAGTTGCGGGGCCTCCACACCGCCCCGCGCCTCGGCCAGTGTCTGTGTGCCTGCTCTGACGATACTATACCGCAAGACACCAAATCAAGGTCAGCGAGTCGGACGGCCGCACACCCGAGTGACGAGAAATATAGCTAGTGACCGGCCGCGGGAGAAATTACCACGAGCATTTCTAAAATCATCCGATTCCACCTTCCTACCCTATTTAGCATATTTTAGCTTGTTATCTAACGTTTATCTGGCTACTTTTCGATTCTCGACCTGCGGTGCGTCGCTGCCATATCCGCATCTGACCTCAGACGGTCAACTTCGCTGCTCACACTAGTCCTAGATTCTCGACTAGACAGTAACATACCCCGCATGCTTCATACTCGCTTAGCAACAGCGTAGACGGAACTTGGCTAAGTGGGACATTTGAAGAAGGCCCCCACTTCCCGAAACTCCCTGAATAACTGGTAAAGCTTTCAAGGAGACCCTATATATATATATATATATATATACATAGGGTCCATAGGCCAGCCCTTAGGGGTCCTGTTCATCCCTAGGGTCCTTTTAAAACCCCAATAACATCCCAGCTGTCCCTGGCCCTCATACACCCTCTTTATGCCTCATGGCCCTGTTCACTCGTTAGCTGTTATGGACCATTTCCGGCCCTGAGACCACTCCCTCCAGCTGGCATGGGTACTCCAGCTCTCGGTGGTCTTACTGTTTTCACAGCTCCTGCTAGCCCTCAGGGTTAACGTATTCAGGTTTCAAGGGCCTTCTATACGCAAACTGAGGTGCGCTTTAATTATTCCTGGGTTATAATCTTCCCTATCACTTCAGGGGCCCTTGCGGTTCCCTGAGGGCAGTCATCTGGAGGGTTCCATCTGACTCGCTAGGAGGTGGTCGACCCTTCACCCATTGGAAACGGCACTGCTTATTTACATCCCGGGGCTCCTCCATGTGCTTAGAGGCTCTACGCAGCATCGGAGACCCTCCGCTTTAGCCCCGAGTCTCAGCAGCTCGGGGTCTCTTCATCAGCGTGAAGCCCGCTTTCAGCCCTGAGCCTCCTTCCAAAGCCGATCCCTGCACGTCCGGCCCGGGTCCTCCTCCGTGTGCTCATAGGCCTTTTATAGCTCAGGACACCCTCCGCGCTGATGGAGACACCTCTTTCAACAGCTTAGGCTCTCTTACCAGGCCGGTAGTCCTTGCACGACCTGGGATCCATCTGTCGGCCCAAGGTCCCTCTCTGGCTGCCCCAGGTCCACTCCGGCAACTAGGGTCCCCTCCGTCCCCTGAGGGGCCCTTCTTTAACCCGCGCGTCTTTCCGGTCAGATCCTCACACCCCGTATCGGGATGGGGGGGGGCGTTAGTACCCCTTCTAAAATCCAAACTAAGCATCGCACGAAAACGAAAGAGGTGCCATCGGAAAGCGCTCGACGAGTAGGATCCGGGTCCACCACAAAACAATTTCACCCCAAAAAATGATGTCACCAGGGAGGTTAGATTTTCACTTTTCAGGACTTACATTAAGTTTTTGGCTCTGGGGAGTTCATTTTGGGGGACATATGAAAAAAGCAAAATTTACTTGGTATGAGAAAAGGGCAGGGTAATCAACCAGGGCTCTAATTTTTTTGGCCCCCCAAACTTTGTTATTGCAAAATTTTGAGTTTTCAAATTTTCTTTAATTCGCGTTTTCCAATGGGTAGAGCAGACCGAGAAACGTTGTTGGAAATCAACGTGCCCAAATAAAAAATGTTTACTTTAGCCAGAATCTTCAACTTGAACTGCAATAGGCAAATATGCAAAATTTATATGTAAACAAAAACGGAAAAATGAAAAATTTATATCGCACGTTATGTTGCATCCCTAAAGATAAGCAAACGCTGAAAGTTTCATTACAATATCTGCATCCGCTAAAGCGTGACGACTGGTTTAACATTTTGGAGGTGACCTCACCTGACCTTGACTAACTCGTTGACCTTAGATGACCCGACTTCAAAATTTTGAAACAGCATGCCAAATTGATGTGGGGGAAAGGTATGGCAAATTTGGGCGCGCTACCGCGCATCGTTCGCCCACTACCCGCAAAAAAACCTGATGGGGCGGTTGAAGACTGCCACCCCCCCCCCCTCCGAGACGGGATGGGCTAATGACCCAATGCCTTTCCCTGCGGCAGGGGGCCACTTTCAAAAGGTTAGGCCCTCTCCATTAGGTGCACTCGTTCCTGGCCATGGACCCCACCATCAGCTCAGGGGCCATCGCGATCAGCCTGAAGTCTTCAAACTATCCTGAGCCCAGTCTGTTGAACTGGAAGCTCTTCACGTAGGCCCGTCCCATGGCCCTGAACACCTTCGCCGGGACTCTCCATCGACTTGATTGACTTCATCGGACCGGGACCCTTTCCGTCAACCCGGTGCCCCTTTCATTGGCTCAGGGGCACATGCGGACGCCTCAAGGCGGTCGCCTGGTTGACCCGCTCGGACCCTCGGGGTGAGGGGCTCTTCACCCCCCTTGGCTAACACGCGCCCTGGAGGGCCTCTGAAACTTACGCGCACTGGAGGGGGGAGCGGATTCCGCCCCCTAAGATCTCGGCTCCCATTAAGGCTAGAGCAACGAAATTAGGAGGGTGAATGGGCACGATAGTTAACTCTATTGTGTGCACATTTCGTGACCTTGGGTCAATACCTTCAAGGTCAAATGAGGTCAAAATAGCAAAATTTTCCGGTTTTGCGTGGCTTGGCTTGTCATTGTTATGGTTCGCTGTGATTGTGTTCAAATGCTCCAAAATTGCCATTAATGATGCTTTGGACATTACTAATGATACAATACACATGCCAGGTCTGCCATTTGACCTCAGGTCACCTATATAGGAGCACTTTATCAGGCCATTACCTGCTCCAGTTACCAGAACCGGGCTGCTCCGTTGGGCGGCCCTCACAATCGGATTCGCAAAGAAAGGAGTGAAATACATGAATGAAGTATAGAAACGCTTAGGCACACAATGACAAACAGTATATTTCCAGATGTGCAGGGAATAACATGCAATGTGACCCCACTCGCATGACAGTCATTTCCATTTATGACAACATTCCAGTTCACCAAGTTTGGTTCCATTAGCCTGTTATGATGACCCCGGCGACCTAACATGACTTTTAAATTATAGAGCATAACAATATGCATCAAACAAATCGCTTAGTGTTGTCAAGAACACTTCCCCTTTCCCAATATACGGGAAGCGGATCAGCGCCGATTTCCGGGATCTGGCGCCGCGATGTTTTAAAAACTTTAACGGACCATAACATAAAAACTTTTCGGCCACTTTCCATTTTTTTCTTGCTTTACCCAATGCGCCGGTCATTTCTAAGCAGGTACGGAAAAAATTGCGTATATCGGCCGGTGCAGTATGGAGTCGTGTACGAAAAATCGGAGGGAGGGGGGGGAATTCGCCCTCCACACCTCCAGGGCGTGTTAACCTGTCATGAACTTGACCCCGGTGACCTGACATGACTTTAAAACAATGTAGCAGAACAATATACATCAAACAAGTCGCTATTGTTGCCGAGAACACTTCCTTTTTGCCAATATACGGGAAGCGCATCGTGGCCGATATTTGTGGTCTGGCGGTGATAATTTTTTTTGGGACTTTACCGATCCCTAACTCTAAACAATTTTCGATAGATTTTCTTTTTTCCTTAAACAACGTGCCGTTCATTTCTAAGCAGGTACACAAACAATGGCGTATATCGGCCGGTAAAATCGGCAGCTATCTACGAAAAACCGGAGGGGTGGGCGGATTTCGCACCCCCCCCTCCAGGGCGCGTGCTAAGCCACTTTTGCTTAATAGGCTCTCGGCCGACATGTCCCATGATTTGACCTACCAGACGCTCCAGGAGATGCTGACCATGACCTTTGTGACTCATCCACTCTGACCTAACGTGTGAAAGATGCTACGTGATCAGCGGTACCCTCAGACAACTAGAGTCCCTGGCATGGTACCTGGTATGGCAGGGTAACCCTTGCATGAACCGCTGATCTGAGACGTTCGCTGTCCCCCATGTGCACCACCTGCCCGTCAGCCAGTGACCTGTCCTGCCACATATGCCACCTGACCGCCCGTCACAGCGCAGCATCTGAGTGACCGTCGTGGTGATCGCCCGCCCCCCGCGCTACCACAGATGTTGCGGAACCTGATGCTGTTGGTGTTGGTGGTGGCGGCCTGCGACGCCCTCGCCACCAAGCGGCTGCGAGCCGAAGTGATCGACGGCAGGGTGGAGCTCGAGTATCAGGCGCGCATCACCGCCATCAGAAAGGTCATCAAAGAGACGGTGAGAGCGCACCCAGTCCGCCCTCATTGTTGGTTATTGGTTTTACGACACATCGACCGCCGAGTCACGTAGCGTCGCCAATCTCTCACGATTGGTCGTGGGCGAAGAGTAGCGGCAGGTGAGATTCGAACCCACAACTTTTCGACTGTGAGACGAGCAACTTACCCCTAGGCTACCCGTCCCTCAGTCCGTCCTCATTCTCCCCGGCCCTATCTATTGCAAACGTTAGAGTAGAACACCCCAAGATAGCAAGACAGTGAGAGAGGGGGAACGAGATAGGACAGAGATGGAGATAGAGGTGGACACGAAATAGAGATAGGGACGAAGACGAACTGGATATGGGATGAAGACGGAGCGCGAGACGGAGGGGAGAGCGGCGCATGGTGTTCATGGCCGTCTTCACCATGGCATTTTCCTTGTTCCTTCCCCGTGACGCGCTGCTCGGTCTAGTCGAGTTCCAGCCTACGACAATCCCTCACCTCCGCGACACCGCTGATGGGCGCATGCACGTGACAATAAACTTTCCGAGGGACAACCGTCGCGCTCCGCAACATCACCGTTATTCGCTGACCAGTTACGCGAACGCCAAGCCGATATCATGTCGAACTGTGTGACGTCACTTCTCGCTCGGCAGATGTCCGCGACACATCTGCGTCTTCGCACATGCTGTAGAGGCTTCGCAGAATGTGTAGCCGAAACATGTTTGTTAGGTACACTCCACACAAGATGCGCCGTGAACAAGATGAATAATCGCATTCGGGAGGTAGAATTGCGGGGCCGACCCCTCATTTCAGATCAGGTGTCAGCCCTGCAATTCAATCGAGCATGCTGAGTTAGCGCGTTCGATGGCGGTCGGATGGGCGGACCGGCGGTCGGCCCCCCACCCGACACCATCCGACGCCACGATGTCACGAATGTCGGCAGGCGTTCGTGACGAGCACGCAGACCATCATCGACTCGCCCTACTGCGTCAGTTACGCGCGTGACCTCACGCCGTGCACGCCCACCGAGACCAAGGACGACATCAAGCCGAGCAGGGCAGTCAGGTGAGACATGAGAAGGCGGACAGGACCGTCAGGTGAGGCATCAAGTCGGGCATGGCCGCCAGGTGAGACATGAGAAGCCGGACAGGGAAGTCAGGTGAGACATGAAGCCGAGCAGGGCTGTCAGGTGAAACATGAAGCCAAGTAGGGCGCCGGGTGAGACATGAAGCCGGACAGCGCAGTCAGGTGAGACATATGAAGTCAGACAGGGCCGTTGGGTAAGAGGACCACAATATAGTACAAGGTGAAATTGTCAAGACCACCATGGTCACAAAATGAGACGATGAAGGTATGAAGACCATGTGCTGTATGAGCTGCTTAAATGTAACCGGTACGCTAAAAAATAGCATGACTGCTGGATGCATTATCAACCAGCCTGAACGTAAGGAATAGGGAAATATGAAAACCAAGCTACCGCAAGACTAATCCTCACAACATAATTTAAAAGACACTTCAGAAGGGAATGTCTTCCGTACACAATCTTGGAAATATACACCATTCAACTGAGCCTGAATACTTTGATGTTAAGTATTCACCTGCTGTTAATGACTGATAATTTGACGTTAATTTCATCACCTTAACCACCTCGCGCGTCTCGACAATTAAACACCAGTAACCGCATCAGCGAATCTCGTTATACCGAACCACGCGCTCGTAAAAGATCGTGCGTTGGAAGCGGTGTCTCGCTGTGCTTCGCGAGCGTCTTGCCCGTACGTCTGTCGACACCGCTGGAGGAAGCGCATAGTGTCGCTGTGCCTTGTGAATGCCTCGCTGTGCACACGCGCCTGGAGACGCCAGTCAACGCCAATGCCGAACACGCATCCCCTCAAAGCAGAACTTGTCCGGCCATGACGCCTCAAACACGCTATCGACACGACAGAGGCTTTCACATGAAGTCTCCGACGCGTACAGGCGCTCTATCTGACCCCCGCGCCCACGTGACCTTCACCATTCGCCGGCAGACGGATGGCCAAGTCGCTATCGCCGGACGACCTGGCGCCAGAGGCGGCCGCGCCGCCGCTCGAGGCCAGCTCGTCCGACGAGCTCACGCCTCAGGTGATCGAGCTCGAGGGCGTCAACGAGGCGTGCATGAACCAGAACACCGGAGTCACCTTCCTCACCACGATGCTGGAGACGCAGACGCTGACGGTGACGCGCACGCTGCCCGGCGCACAGACGGTCACCATCAGCATCGCCGGCTGCCTGCCGTCCCCCATGCCGTTCAACGCGCCCACCTGCTAGCTGGCACTGAGTGGCGCCGCCGCCGCGCTGGGCGGCCGGACGGCGAAACGCCGCTGCAGGTGTCGCCAGTGGCGGCCGGGCCGGACGCTGTGAACTGCTCGTCGAACGGGACGGGGGACGTGTTGCCGGAGAGACGTCGCGCAGAGCTGATCCAACGTGATGGAGAGCAGTGCTGCTAATTGTTATTATCAGGTGCATCTGAGTGAACCGCTCACCTTCGTCATATACAGAGGCATTGTTTTGACTGTTACATACACATACCGCTCCGCTGTAGGCTATTTTGTTCCTAATAAACGCACGAGTGTTTCCTCAACTTTCTCGAATGCTGATGCACGCCAACGTCGGAGAAAGTTGCAATTTCCCCCCCACTGATCCCAGGGCTGCAAAAGAAGGCAGAAAATTGTGGACACGGTATGGGACTAAAATATGCAGTGTGCTGTACACAGCATTAGAGCAGGCAAACTGGAAATATACCAACAATTTGAGGAAGGGAAGACTGCACGATCTCCTATAAATCAGCCGGAAGCAAAACAGTGCACAGAACAATTCAGCACGTGTGAAACGAAAACGGAAGTGGCCATGGTTCCTCTTCTTTTTTTTTACTTGGTCACAGGGATTTATATATATATATATATATATAAAAAAATATATATATATATATATATATATATATATATATATATATATATAAGAGCAGACTTTGACTGCATGAGAGCGGCTTTAAGTGCCATCAGATGGGAAGAAGAATTCTCCAATTTAAATGCCTGTGAAATGTGGGAAAAGTTCAAATCTTACTTGCAGGAAATTCAGATTAGACATGTCCCCCAAAAGCAAAGACGCAAAAGACGGGTAGGAAAGCCAGCATGGCTTACGCCAGACTTGATAAAAGCAATTAAGGCTAAGAAAACTGCATTTAGAGTCTTTAAAGAAGCCTCAAATGTCGTTAATCTAAAGGCGTATCGAAAAGCTAGAAACTGTGAAGCAAAAAACCAGAGCAGCAAAGCGAGCAAAAGAACTTGATTTAGCTAGAAACTGTAATGGGGATAGTAAAAAGTTCTTTAGTTTCTACAAGCTGAGTAAAGTTTATAGCACAATTGGTCCACTCGAAGTAAACGGGACTACATTGGGTGAGGATAGTGAGATGGTTAAGGAGATGAGCAAGCAGTTTAAATCAGTGTTTACATTGGAAGATATGACCAATCTGCCGACCGTACACCATAGTTCAGTGACATGGGATCTGACAAATGATGTTGATTTCATTGATAGTGATGTTGTTTACAATGATATCAGGAAAATAAAGCCCAAACAAGGCAGCAGGACCTGATGATATTTATGCTAGGGTGTTGCGGGAAGCTGAAAAGGAACTGGCATTTCCACTTAGTATAATATTTTGTATATCAGTTCCACAAAAGGAAATTCTAACCGATTGGAAAAAGGCAAATGTAGTTCCTATTTTCAAGAAAGGAGAGGGAAAGTTGAAAACTATAGGCCAGTAAGTCTCACATCCCTAGTCCGCAAGGTACTCGAATCAATTATCAAGGATATAATAGTTATTTATCTGGAAGGTAGCAGATTGATTCAAGATACTCAACATGGGTTTAGAAAAGGACGATCGTGTCTCACAAACCTCTTGGACTTTTTGAACTTCGCCACAGAACAATTTGATGAGGGAAATCAGGTTGATGTAGCATATCTTGACTTTAGTAAAGCCTTCGACAAGGTACCCCATAAACGGTTAATGATACAGCTTCAGTCCCATGGTATTGCAGGTAGCATCTTAAAATGGATAGAGTTGTGGCTTTCAGATAGACAGCAAAGAGTGATGCTAAATGGTACAAAGTCATTATGGCAAAATGTTCTTAGTGGAGTCCCCTAGGGGTCAGTACTACGGCCATTACTGTTCATTATATTTGAAAATAACATTGAAAGTGGCCTAAGCAGTAGTGTTGAAATTTGCGGATGATTTGAAGGTCTTTAGGGCAATAACAGGTCAGGATGAGCATATCTCGCTGCAAAAAGACTTAGACGAACTTGTGAAGTGGTTCGAAGAATGGCAAATGAAATTTAACTTTGATAAGTGCAAAATCGTGCATGTAGGTAAGCAGCATATGAAGGCTTCAGACTTGATGGGTGGCCAAGTGCTATCAGTGACTCAACAGGAGAACGATTTAGGTGTTACTCTAAACACAAAACTGGGGGCATCAGAACAGACCAAGGAAGCCAGGAAGAAGGCACTGAGAATGCTCGGGGCAATAAATAGGAATGTATCATACAGAAGTGAGGAAGTGATCAGGAAGCTTTACTGTGCATACGTCAGGACATTTGGAATACTACATCCAAGCTTGGTCTCCTAGCTATGAAAAAGATTGTTGGCTTTTAGAGAGAGTACAAAGGAGGGCTACAAAAATTGTTAATGGCCTAAGCAACCTGGCATACAAGGAAAGATTGAAGAAATTTAATATGTTTTCACTTAGATATAGAAGGCTGAAAGGAGATCTCATCGAGGTCTTTAAATTTGCCCATGGTCTGGAGAGGGGATATTTTGGGAAATGTTTGAATTGAACAGAAATGATTCAAAATTAAAGTTAACCACAGCAGAACAAGGTTAAGGCAGACTTTTTCACCAACGGGGTAGTAGAACACTGGAACCAGCTGCGAGACAACATTGTCAGTAGCAGCACATTGGACATCTTTAAAAACAGCATAGAAAATCATTATAAGAATAGAGGGCTTGCTTTTCAGTATTACAGGGAGGGCTGATTGACAGATTTGGTAGGCAACTGGTTCAGTGTACAGAGTGCAACCAAGTAGGGCCCTTGTGGCTCATAGTTGCACTAATCTTTTGTCGTAAATATATATATATATATATATATATATATCGAGAGGGCAATGCATGTGGGAGACTGGAGTACCTCAATAAGCTTGGAGGGCTATTCCATAGGGCGCTATGTTAAAATCTGGCATAATTCAGTAGCTCACGCTGGCTTTCAGCCACCAAACCATAACAGCTCCACCCCTACGATGCCCATATTCACAATTCGACGGGCGCAGTTCGCCCTCGCAGTGGGCGACCCGGCTCAAACGACCGGCACGTTCTGGATATCCGGTCGAGATATTTCGCAGCCCACCACCAGCAGCAGCAGCAATAGCACCCCTCTCGATCCGGGCAAGAGTCGCATCAATACACAGCGGAGTAATGACTAGCTTTATTACGCTGCCCGGCCGACACTGGCACGACTGTCGGTCAGTGTAGAAATACGCACGGCGAAATCGTCTGATGCGCACCCCGAGGCCAGGGCAGACCAGCCCAGAAAGTCGCCGTAAACACCTGGCAGTTCGGTACCGATCGGTCCAGTCGACAGTAGCATCCAGCTAACCAGCTTACGACACATCGACCGTTGAGTCGTGTAGAGTCGCCAATCTACCACGCTGATTGGTCGCGGGCGAAGAGTAGTGACAGGTGAGACTCGAACCCACGACCTTTCGATTGTGAGACGAACAACTTACCCCTGGACTACTCGTCCCGTCCACTCATACTGAGCATGTCCGAACACACCAGGCACACAACACCGCTCGTCCCACATATCCCCGACGAGTGGTGGCACCGTCCTACCAGGTTGGTTATTTGGGCTTAGGGGCGCATCGACTGCTTCGGTCATACAGCGCCAATGACCGTCCTACCAGAGCTCGCGTCAAAATACCATTGGTAAAAACGCACGTTTGTCCACAAGAGATACTTATCCGGCTAAAACCGGTGAACAAGTCACGCGCTGTCGCAAGCAGTCCAACACGAATCAATTGCCGACTGCGAAACGCACGGTTCCTCTGTCGCAGAAACAGCCTGGTGAACTAATCAATGGCAATGGCTAATCAATTGGCACAAACCGAGCTCCAGATCGCCGCAGTCGAAATCTGATCGCTCGCAGAGTCCGCTCACCGGCTACACGGCGAACCGAAGCACGCAACAGGCGCATCAATACACAGCCAAGCAATGACTAGGTTAGGCTGCACGGTCAGCACTGTATAGCGCCTGTTGTTCAGTGTAGAAATACAGACAGCGAAATCGTCTGACGTGCACGAGACCAGGGGAGGCCGATTGAAAAGTCACCATTTCCCCAGCACACACCGCCGGGTCACCACAGTGGCACACTTGCGTCAGCTCGATCGCTGCACAGCCGAGTGTGTGGGACGGCCAGCAGCAGGGCGCCGCTCCAGCTACACGGCACGCCCTGGTCGGCCGGACCGGCCACGTCGGCGCGTCGTCCAAGGCGTGCGCTCTCCGGCAGCCAGCGTCGCAGTCGCGGCCCGTCGCCCCGTCGGCGCCGACGGCCTGGCCGGCGCCGCCTCTCGCCTGGTCCCGGCCGGACAGGGGACCGGCTGCGGTCCAACAGCGCGCTGCGCTGCGAGAGGCGCCGCGTCCGCCGACCCGCGCACAGTCGACAGAGCATGCTGGGCATGCGCAGACCGCCACCTCGGTGTTACCGCCGCTCGACACTGGCGCTGGCCTGCCGCCGGCGCCGACACCCGCCACCGACCGGCGGACGTCTTCTCGCGCCTCACCTGCGGCCTCGCCGGCACTGCGCAGAGGTTCTCCCACTGCCTCAGTGGCATCATCCTGTTCCTCACCTGTCTCTCCGTCGTACTCGAGTAGTCCTCACAGCCTCAGCTTACGCCACTGTACCTCACCGCAGTGGTGAGGTTCACACGTCCCATATCAGTCTTTTTACCCATTTGTGCCCATTTCCCGGTCGTAGTTCAGAAGCATCCTTTCCCCCTGCCCCATGTCATCCGCTTTCCGCTGCTCCAGCAACACCGCCATTTTCCCACAACCCTGTACTTTTAAACAAACTAACCATTCTGAGTGCCAACCATCATCCAACCATTCGATATTATTAATCGTCTCAGCATATGAACTAAATAAGGTGCCGAGATCACCCGCTCTGGTATTATTATGGGCGCTACAGGACCAAAGTAGTCGATGCGCCCTAAAGCCCTGATAACTAACTCACCCGCTCTGGGCAAGTGTACCACGGCCGGGGAGTTCCGCACGCCTATCAAAACAGCTGTGTGTTCAGATAAGCATTCACCAGAGAACACCGTACCTACCTTCTCAAAGGGGCGACTGAACCAATTTCAGTGAGGCCTGCTCGGCGGGCTACAGCCGATAAGGGCGAGTTGCACAATCAGACATCAATGTACGCGAGATCAGACATGGATTAGGGGACACTATAATCATACTGTATTCCCAAAGCCATACTTTTCATCAGCTTTCAACGTAGCTCCCGCAGCTGGCTACTCTTTAAAAGGGCTAGCAGCACATCTATAAAAATCCATGATATATGTCAACCTAGACCCGATAGACTACTCCGTACCTGCCTGAAAGCATTGTTCATCCTATTCCGACAGAACTGTCAGCACGTCTCCGTTACCTAGGCTTACTGGCCCATTGGAATAAGTACTAGGTCAAGGTCAACCCGGGCCACATCAACAAACAGTGCATCCCACAGGAAACAAATACAACGTAATTGAGACGAAGCTGCGCAGTGCTTCTACTGGACAACCAGCCCGAGCTCAGCACGAAGACACCAATGTTATTTTAGGTCATCTAGGAAAAGGGGCTCATAGAAAATCTTGAAGATAGAGAACTTTTAACACCACCACTGAGCGCCGCCATCTTCAACACCGCCAAAATCGAAGGTTCGACGCCACAAGCCCAAATCTATGCTGTCTTGAATCTGGAAGATGATCACATCAAATGTATGTATTTATCCAGGTCAGGCCGTGTCACCATGGATGACCTTGCTCAGCTGTTTGCCCGAAAAAATGATTCGTTAGCTTTCAGGGGCGGGGTGAGGGTAGTGTTCAGCGCAAACGTGGGATTCCTTTGACCCCGAATATTCACCATGTTACGTGGTCAGTGGTAGCACATGGAACATATATCACCTACATCGGTTCAGTATTACGCCCCTGGGAAGAAACGGCGATTACCTGATCGACAAGGTATCTTACATCGCTCGTTAGACAGATTACTAATGCTCAAGGTGGATCGTTCGTTAGATGTTTGGGGGGGGGGGGGGGGGGGGTTTAGGTTTGGGGGTTTGGGGACCAAAGGTCCCGTGTAGCTTACTAACCAAGGGGCCCATGCTCGAGAACGTGCATCCAACAAAAATAGTGACTCGTTAGATGGCTTACTAATGCTGGTCCGTCGTTAGATGGCTTTCTAATGCTCGAGGTGGATCGGTCGTTAGATGGCTTTCTAATGCTCGAGGTGGATCCGTCGTTAGATGGCTTTCTAATGCTCGAGGTGGATCGTTCGTTAGATGGCTTTCTAATGCTCAAGATGGATCGTTCGTTAGATGGCTTTCTAACGCTCGAGGTAGACACACGCTGGAAAGCCGAACAGCCAAGGATTACGAATGTGATCCATTGCTGGAAAAAACGTGATGTGGATTTATTTTTTTGCACGTACTTTCGCCCAATTTTGGAACTGTTTCACTTGACCGGATTGTCTGCTTAGTGAAAATGATCCTGAAACTCCAGCAACAATGTCATGCGGCTCAGTTGCTTGGACGTCTTACGATGGGTGAAATGGTGAGAAAAATACCACCGTGCTACACTGGGATTGGGTGAGTTGGATTTTCAAGGGGTAGGTTCATGCAGATTTATAAATTAACTTACAAACGTGAAATTATCAGCGTTTGCTCAAGTCAATATACAACAATACTCGTGTATTTAATTTTTTTGCTGTCTTCTTGTGTCACACTTTATAAACGTGCTTATTATAACTGCAATAACAAATTAGGGCTAACTCGTGCGGGTGACTGTTTAGGTTATTCTTATTTGTGGTGTCTAAGTGTCAACCATCACTTCGAAAACACCTTTTTCCTGAAAAATGGCGAAAATGTAACGTATTTAGAACTAAATTTTCATAAAAGCTTACAATTTCTTACCTTCGAACAAGATACGTTCAGTCCTCGCGAATCCAATACTTTTCAGATTCGCATCAACCCCAACTATATTCGAGGTCCAAGTCTGAATGTCTGCATCTAGGATCTAGGATACAGATCCGAGAGGAACATTTCAGCTCATAGATATTTCAGTTTTGGGGGCGCATCGACCAGGTTCAATCATTTAGCGCCGATAACTAGCGTTATACTATCGATTAAATATGTACAGGCAATCTTCCCAAGCTCTATGGATACTTAGTTGCATACGCCGAAGTCACACGCCTGCATACATTCATCAGAAAATCATGTGTACATCCTACACTGACGGACAGATGACCATCAACTTTGTGTCCGAGATATAATCATATAGTTCATCCGTCTGGATCACATGCGAATCGCCCCTTAGAATGTCAATCAGCTTAACCCGCACTGTCTTTTCGGTCAGTTCCTCACACCCGATCTCAGGGGCCCTTGCATGCCCCTCTTAATCTCCAAACTAAGCGCGAACAGAAATGGTGTTATCGGAGAGTGCTTGACGAGTAGGACATAAAACCTCCGCTAAAATAGGATGAAATGAACTTTCCAGAACAAAAACAATACAAAATTAAAAAAAAACACGACGGACGTAATGTTTTTGTTTCGATCTGGGGAGTTCATTTTAGGGGAGATTGAAAAACAAACATTGTGTGGAATTAGAAAAGGAAGGCGAAATCGACCATCGCTCCCAAATATTTGACCACCGAAACGGAATATTTTAAGTTTTGGAAGCCTCGATTTTATATACTTCAATTTTCTTAATTTTTTGAAATAACAATTTATATAACAGGTAGAAAGCACCGGTAAACACTACTATACTATATGTTAATAAATTGCTTAATTTATCCAGTGTCTTCAACACCATCACTAATTGGCAAATACGCAAAACAAATGCCATCAAAAACCAACAATTCCACTCGTGCGCTTAGTTGAATCGCTAAAGAACAGCAAACGCTAAAACTTGCATTCAAATATCTTCACCCGTTAAAGTTGGCGGCTGGTGGAATATTTATTGAGGTGACCTCACTTGAGCTCGACTAACTCGATGACCTCAGATGACCTGACTTCTAAATGTTCACACATTTAGAATTTATGTGGGAAAGGTATGCGAAATTTCTGCACATACCGTTTTGCACTGTCCGCGGAACACCTAGGAGGGTGGAGAGTGGGGGGGGGGCGAACATGACCCTCCCCGAGACATAGGGCCGGGTGGGCAAGGCGAGGCCACACGTCGCTCAAAATGCAGCCTCTGCTGTACCCCAAAGCCTGGAGGGGACATGGCAACAGAGAATGTGGCACGGTGCTCCACAAATTGCAATCACAGATCGACTTTGGTTCCTGATCAACTGCTTAATGAAACTATAACAAATCAAGCAACAATGAATGACATGTTCATGAACCCTAGAAGTGTCCCTAACCTGGGAGGTACCATTTCCTCCCATACATATTTTCTCGTCGACGACTCCCGTGCCACTAGACTTCTCAGATTGCCCACGGAAGTAAAATCTGCCACTCCCCAGCCAATTGCGTTCGGCTGTGAGTCCAGTTGTGGCGGGTTAAGTCCCTGCCACTCCACGCACTGCCATTGCGCCTTACTTTGGTCCGGACGCGAGAGTGGAAACGCCTGCGGCGACATGCCGGTCGATAATTCGCCGCTAAGGACTATTCTAAGGCAGGGCCGTGTTTCGCCAGGGGGTATAACCGCTGTCAGGGTGCCACAGGCCTCACTGGGCAGGCATAACTGTTTTTAGTCTAAAAATATCGTCACCCCGTAGTGACGCCTCCGGTCTAAAGATGTGGCGTTTAATGAAATATTCGACGTGAATGGCACAAGCCAAATGGGCAGGAACCCGGGATGGTGAGAGGACAGCGAGCATATTGGTTGAGCAGACAAACACTTGAGGAGTCTGTATGAATGATTTCAGTAATTTATGGCCAAGAGCAATATTTACAGTCCCAGTTTATATACAAATATATCTGAGCAGGGCGGGGATGGGGTGATGGATCCAGAAGCATGGCTTCGCGGAGGCAATGAAAAAACTACCGGATTTCGAATAACCCAGATTTTAACACGTGTCGGGTTTGTTTCAGACAATGCATAATCTTAAAATTACATTAGATTTCGATAAAATTCATTCGAGTGGAAAATTTCACAAAAGTTGGCCTGTTGTGGGGGCTACCCGCCGATCCGCCCATAAATCTGAATCTGTGAAACGAGGGAAGCCCACGCTTCTTGTGATACTACTCCTAGCGCCATTGCACGAAATGACTTGGCAGCCCCTCTTCAGCAACGTACCTACATCCCTGTCTCAATCGACGTGTGCCAGGAGGCTTCCCTGTCCCGTCGCCCACCCCCTAAAAGCCTTCAGAATGTTGTCGCTGCCGCTGTGCACCTAATTTGCGATACTCATCTACTGCCAGAGTCTACGTGGAATATCAGACAGGAGTCGAGGCACGGGCTACGGCCGTGCCTGTCACACAGTGCACGGCCAGTGTACACTCTCCGGCAGCGACACCACTGTCACACAGTGCACGGCCTGTGTACATTCTCCGGCAGCGACACCATACACATTATGACGTCCAGGCAACAGCCAAACAGCAAACGCAACTCGTGAACAAACGCAAAATAGACGCATTCCATAATTCTTCAACAGCTGGGACTTTGTACGGGCCTTGGATGCGAGACTAGGGTGACAAGCCTGGCATGGTCAGACTAAATGAGTCGTGTCATACATCAGACGTTTGTTCAAACATCATCTTCTGGATGGGGAATTATCAGCCGGCATATCGTCACGGACGATTTCATGCGCGGGCGCCAGCGAAACCATGGACTAATACCAACACCACTGAGAAGTAGGACTAGGTCTATTGCACGCTGTGAGGCATCGAAACCAATATTAGCTATCGAATATTGTTGTCCAGAATTTGAGGTGCCGCTTAATTCTAAATCATAACGCCGAAGACCCATAATTTAAGCAACTAGTTCGATTAATTGAAGCTTCTGGAAGACATCATAGAAGGACCCTGCTTTTCCAACAAACAATAAAATAGTTTGGTTTCGATAAAACGACATATTTAACAACTCGCCTACTGGGCGAGCTGATGCCCCTAGTACCGTGCCGTGGCTACGTGGGTCTCCTGGCCTGCGCACAGCAGCCTGTCCACGCTCTGCCGCTGCCAGCAGCACCTTATCCAGCCGCCATCTCTGGCACCCCAACAGTTTCTGTTGTTCCCATCCTCCATTTCCCCCCACCCACTCCCAACATCATATCCAACTGCCAGCCCTGGCACCTCGACCGTGTCTGCTGCTCTCAGCATCCTCCCCTGCCCACTGCTGCCAGCACCTTACCGGCCTTTGTCACTTCCAGCATTCCACCTAAACCGACCACTCCCGGTGCCTGCGTCCTAGTACCATCTGCCACCTATGGTGCTCCGCCCATCTCTCCCTCTCTGCGCCTTGTCCGCCCCCACCCCACTCACCAGTGTCAGCCGCTCGGCAGCCGAGCCTCATGTGCAGCCGTCGGCTCAGTTACGCCGGCAGCCGGTGGCAGCGCGCCGCCGCCCGGACCGCACACGTACCGACAGAGTCGCCGCCGCCGCCGCCGCAGACCAGTGTCCAGATGTGGCCGCTGTCGTCGCCAACGGTGCCAGGTGCAACATATCACTAGCCAGGCACTCTCGGGCCACCGCCGCGCGGCCCAGCCGCCGTGTGCGCCGTGTCCGCCGGGCTCGACTCGGACACGGACACGGCCGTGTCCGCGCGGCTCGGCGCGGACAGCGGTGTACGTGCCGTGTTCGGGGAGGTTGCCGACAGTGTCCCAGGTGGCGGCCGGCGACCGGCAGCGCGCGCCGCCTCCACAACCCGGCTTCCGTTGAGCGGGACGTGATGGGAACGCCACCCACGTTATCAGAAACGGGGGTTAGTTAGCTATTTGGGCTTTACGGCGCTTCGGCCAGAGTTGATCATTCGCGCCAGATAAAGACGGGAGTTACGGTATACGCAACTTCGGGCCGACATCCGGCAATAGCGGCTGTGTGACTGTCGAAAGGAGACGCCACACCAGAGTTTTGGCCATGATATGGAACTCTAAGGTGCGACTAGAGTGGTCTGAGATCACGGAGCTCTGTAGCTCCACTGAGTAAAAATGGTGACAAGGTGTTCATATTGCACACTAATTAAAAGACTTGAACGAAATGTCACACGCCTGACCCTGCCTGTTAGACCCAAAGTATTCAAAGTTGAAAGTAGCGCACGTTATCAGAAAACTCCCTTCTACACCTACAACGGCTGCGGCACGCTGCTGGACAGCCCCCAGCGCTGTGTTAGCGCGCCGCCGGCCGCCGCCGGGACACTGCGGCACGTGTGTGGCCCGCCCAGGTGGAGACGGGGCCGGCTCGTCCCTGCTGGTCCGTCTCGCTCGCCGGCAGGCGAGGGCCGGCCGGCGACGGTGGCGCCGCCGGCCGGCCAGCAGCGGCGGCTGCGAGACTCACGGCGACTTGACCGCGGCCAACCACAAGCCAGGCAAGCACCCAAAACCGAGACAGTCAGTACGGCCAGGGCGGCGGCGGCGACGGCGGCGGCAGCAGCGGCCGAGGCCGGCCAGCTGCGCGCGCCGCCGCCGGCCGCCCATTCAAGGAAAACCAACAGTACATTATGGATACGCACGTGCGTACAGCGGCGCGCATTTATTAGAAGGTATATGTATATATATGCCCGACACAACTAATAGTGAAACGCATACCAAAGAAGACAACCAGCGCTCTATGTATTTATATATATATGGGGTGGGCCAGTCTCGCCGACCACGCCGGGGAGGGGCGTCGAGCCCCTCCAACAGTGTCTGGCGACACTGCGAGACTGCGCCCAGGGACCCCCGGACAGGTGGGCGGTGGGCGATGGGCGGTGAGCGGGGGTGACGGAGAGGCGGGGCGCCCTGCCGCCGGCTCGGCCAGGCTGTGGGTCGGGCCGGACCGGGGCACGCCGGCGCGGCTCGCCGCTGACGGCAGCGCGCCGTGCCACATCAAACTACCCGCGGAGCTGCCGGCTAACGGCCCGGCTGGCCAGCAACACGTCACCACACCAACTGACCAACCACTGACTGAGCGGCACGCGCAGCGCAAGGCGGCCCGACAGCCCGTAATGTCTTCTCTAATATGACAGCGCAAGCGCGCCTCTGGCCGATGACTTGGCGACACCTGGGGAGCCGGCGGCCCGAGCATGCGAGCTGATGGCGGGGGGGGAGGGAGGGAGGTGTCGGACAGGAACCTGGCGCCTACCAGACGAAACCCAAACAAAGAACGGGACAATAATTATGAAGTGAACAGCAACAAGCGTGGCGAAGGGCCAACGCGCTACCTCACCGAGGGGTGGCTCGCGCGCGCGCTCTCTCTCTCTCTCTCCCGCGCGGCGTCAATGTGCCGACGGGCAACTGTGGCGGGGGTGCGGACGGAGACGGGTACCTGATGGACACCGGACGGCCCAGACGGGCACCGGACAGCGGTTAGATGTCATCACCGCATGCAGACCCACGAGCCGGGAGGTTTGACGCTGGTTGGCAGCCAGTCCACGCGCTGGGCGCGGCCCCACACCGCCGGCGCGCGCACCATGCCTCGCCACGAGGCGCGCCAGCTACAGCTATCGAGCCGGACAACACCAGGCTGGGGCTGGAGGTGGGAAAGCGGGAGCCGAGGCGGCTGTCGGCGACAGAAGAGGGCCAAAGAGGAACAGGCAGGAGTTGCCGTTGGCGTCAGGATGGCACCCAATAAGAATTAGCGGGCCGAATAGGAAGAAGAGGACCAGGGGAAAGTACTGGAAGGAAAAGGACGGGAAAATGCGAATTGTGAGGATCGCACCAGAGGAGGGATCAGATTGTGCAGATGAGAACTGGGACCGAACAGATTTTAGTGACGACGGCCTGAACACAGCCGTGACTGGCATATAAATGTGGTGAGCACCAAATGGTGAGCCACAATGGCAGCAACGGATGTTGTCGACGCACTCGGGCGAGACACCGGGGAATCCGACGGCAAAGGTCGTGGGACCAGGCGAGAATCAGCCGTGTAGTGAGTGGATGGATAGCGAGCCACCGAGACCGGCCCGACGACCAGCCCGGCGACAATAAGCGGGAGCCGACTAGGGACAGAGCGAGCGCCGACGTGGAACAAAGAGAGCGGACCGAAGGCCGGTCACCACTGGCAACTGTACGCGGATGGTCTGGGGCGGACGAGGAGCTGTCCGGATGGACTAGGAATGGTCCGGAGTGGTTGATTGATTATTTGGGCTTAAGGGCGCGCCGACTGCGAGGTCATTTAGCGTCCATGGTCCGGAGTGGAACAGGAGCTGCCCGCGATGGTCCAGGAACGGTCCGGGTGGACCAGCTGTCCGCGATGGTCCAGGAGCGGTCCGGGATGGGCCAGAAACGGTCCGGGATGGTCCATGGTGGCTCGTGGCGGTCCATGATCGACACGGCGTCGCACATCTCCACTCACGCCAGCCGACGGCGGTGCCCGCGCGAGCTCACCGACTTCGGCGTGTCGGATCGGGTCACAGGGCAGGCCACAGGTCGGGCTCGGTTAGGCGAGGTCAGCCGAGGTCACCATACCGGCGCTACGCCGCCAACATGCAGAGACAAGCCGTGTGTACAGAGAAGACGAGTTCACGATAACGTGGGCGCGCCGCCACGCCCGCTTACCGCGCGAGCGGCGTACTCACGGTTGCCACGGCCGACACAGCCGACACACGCCCTGTCGCCACTAGCTATCAACAGAGAGAGATGGGGAGGGCGGGGAGCGGGAGGTAGCGTCAGCAGAGGAGCACGGCGGGCACCACAAGCCACACGTCACACACACACACGTCACACACACAGAGCAGCGACTAGAGAACGTATCACGGCCCGCCTGGCCGGCACACACACCCGGCTCGCTGGTGGCTCACTCACACACGCGCCGGCCGGCCGTCTACCGGAAGATGAAGCGCGGCATCAGGTGTGCCGCCGCCCCCGGGAACGGCTGCGGCGCGGCCAGCAGCTGCGCGGCGGCCGGCGCCAGCTGGTAGCCGGGCGGCAGCTGCAGTCCGGGCGGCAGCAGCAGCTGCTGTCCGCCGGCGCCGGCCAGCAGCGGGTGATGCGCTGCAACAGCCGGCCCAGCCGCGTCACCGACCTGTGTCACCGGCGGCGCCGGCGCCGGACGCGCCCGCGCGCGCGCACCTACCTGTCGGGCCCACTCACCTGGCGGCGTTAGTGGCGCGCCGGGCACCGTTAGTGGGCGCGCCGGCCGCGGCCGTCGCGCCCGCATGCTCTACCCCGTCACCGGTCAGTCTCTGACAAGCTGAGGTGGCCGCCGCCGCCGCCGCGCCGCCGCCACCGCCCGCCACACATGCGATACTGGGCCCGCCGGCCGGCCGGCCGCTCCGCCGCCACAAATGGCCCCCACGCACCTCGCATACGTACTCGTGTGTGTGTGTGTGTGTGTGTGTGTGTGTGTGTGTGTGTGTGTGTGTGTGTGTGTGTGTGTGTGTGTGTGCGCGCGCGCACGCGTGTGTGCTATGCAACATAGAATAGTGTAGTAAGCAAGGGCTTTTCAGAAGAAACAAAACTCGCATCCAGCGCAGAAAAGAAGAACGATGCAATAGATGAGCTCTTCCATTTCTTCCGCCTCTATTACCACAATAGCCCATACACATCTAATAAATACACTCGCTTATTCACACTAAGCTGGGACATTACTCATGTTCAAGCGTGCAGAATGCAACGTGAAATTAGCATGCAATCTCTTCTCGCCGCTCGATTAGTCTAAGGCTTACCAATAAATCACCAACTTCGGTTTCGACCAAATGCCTTTCAACTGCCAGACAGTGCTCGCTTGGGGGAGGGCTATCTTGGATCTGTCATAGAACACTAACATGAAAAACTACAAAACAATTTAGCGTGTTGTTTGCATTCTTCACCTGCGTCGCAAATGCCTATCTGTCTATATTCCATGGATACGACCAGGGCCAGTATGGTAGTGTTAAGAATAGCTACGCCTAAAGCATCTTCAGTTGCATTGGGTTGCCATGGCAATAACTCTTATTTGTTGTGAGTAATACATTCAGCCCGTGAGTGTCTTCTGGACTGGCTGGTAATTGAGACCGTATGTAGATCATTCCCACGCCTATATGTAGTTAACGGCCTTAGGTATCAATGCCATCACAAACGTGCAACTTTTTTCTTTTGGATATCGCTATGAATTGACGTTCCGCATGTCTTATGTGCGCTTCAGACGTGAACTAACTAAACCAAAATTTTGTGACGAAAAAGGTTGACATCCCAATCAACCTGTTGCCTTAGACGAAATAATGATAAGCGTGAATTGACAACCAAGTAGAGTAGCAAGACCATAAAGTCGACTGGATCTACCCTGCCTGTCTGAACTTACCATACTTGCATGCATAGCGTGAACGGGATGCATGTGAAGGAAGGAATGCAATCAGCAATGTGTGGCTGCACTCCGAAGTCACGACCATCAGCATAGTCCAATTAGATAATCAGCCAGGCAACAGCCGACCCCGATCCTCCCCAGCCGCGGCGGTCGCCGACGACGACTGACAAAGAGAGAGCACGCGAGAGAGACAGGCGGAGACTAAGACTGAAATACAGGGACAAAGAGAAGAGCGAACGACAGCGAGCCTGAGAGTGTGTGTGTGAGTGAGAGAGAGTGAGTGAGTGAGTGAGTGAGTGAGTGAATTTGATAGTGAGAGTGAGATGGAGGTGGAGATTGAGAGAGAAACGCCTACATCACAAGCCAAGCGAACTGGACGGTGTGAGTGAGTGGCAGTGGCTGTGGCGGTGGCGGGGCGGTGGCGGGGCAGTGGCGGGGAAGTAGCGGGGCAGTGGCGGGGCAGTAGCGGCGCGGTGGCGGCGCGGGGCACTACACCAGCAGCGCACACGGGTGCCGGCCAACTTTCAAGACAGCAGCTGTGCACGGACACGCCCCGGGCCCGCACCGGCGGCGGCACCGGCGCACTTATCTGTAGGCCGCGGCGGCGGCGGCGGCGGCGCCCGCGGCCCGGCCAGACACGCGCGCCGGCACACACTCTGCAACACACACCACAGCGGCCGCCGTTGGGGGTACTTGTCGCACGCGCTGCAGGCGCCGCACCGGCGAGCGTCACGGCGACGGCCGGTGGCCACCTAACCTGACGGGAGATACACTCGCCAGAGATACACTCGCGAGAGATACACCGTTCGCGGACGTCGTTCCACCATATTCCGACATGATGGCAGAAAGCCTTTGTGTATGTAATTTTAGTGTCTCAGGCGTGTCTCGAATAACAAGATAGGAAAACCACGAAACTATACAATTTTAGCTGTGGCCAATGGTTCAGAGGTTGGCAAGCTAGCAGAACTGCTACTTGGAACAGCGAGACTTAAGGTTGCGAACATGGATGACAGCCCCCAACCACCAAAAGGTGGAATCACGGAGTAAAGGAGGGCCGAAATCAATCGGACCATACAGTCACATGTTAACATTGAAATTATTGTCACCCAAACTAAAATTGCGAGGGGTGCCAAGGGCCCGACGAATGAAGTAAAAGAAACAACACTCGTTCATGGCTGCTAACGCAACCTTCAACAGGTGGACGGGAGGATCAATTTCAGGATGCTTTTAACAGCACTGCGTACCTTTAACCGACTTTAACTTCGATCAAACCGACTGAATTCGCCTACGTGGTAGCTTTAGCAGGGTAGCAATGAAATGTTCGAGGTTTTTGCAGTCATATTCCGACTTGACAAAACGTATACTGAACATTGGGTACTCCATGAATCGTTATCACATGTATTCATAAAACGGGGTAGGGATGAACTATTTTAGATAGGAATTTGTGCACACACATTTCACCGCAGACATTTCCGAATGGGCTCACTTTTGTATTTTGAGAGGCAGACAGAGACGGCGAGAGACAGGGAGGCAGAGAGACAGACATGAGATAGATGGAAAGATATACAGAAAAAGAGGAAAAAGACAAAGAAAAACCAAAAGACAAAAGAGAGAAAAACAAGAGACCAAGAGAACGAGAGAAAACAAGAAAACAAGAGAAAAGGAGCAGATGGAAAAGACAAAGAGGAGGGAAAAGAGAAGGAAAAAGAAAGAAAGGGGGAAGAGAACGCGAGACTAAGAGAGCAAGAGAGGGAAAGCGGGGTAAAGCAGGGAAAGAGTTAGAAAGAGAAAGAGAGAAAGCAAAATAGAGGGAGGGAGAAAAAACAGAAAAGAGAAAGGAGAAATGATGAAAGAACGGGAGAAAGAGAAAGCCAGGAAAGGAGATACAAAGAGAAGGATGAGATACCGATCGAGAAAAGACAGTCGAGACATAGTTCGAGTTATGAGTTTGAGTTGAGAGATAGTTATGAGTGAGGAATGATTCCACCCGACACCCGATTCTGCATCATCAAGGCACTGTTCTATCATCAACACCGTTGCACACAAACTACCACCTCTCAAGTCTCCCAACAGCACTATGTCCAAATACGCACATATTTCACAGCACGAGTGTCAGAGCGACAAGTTATAGACCTGCAAAACCGAATCCAGCACCTACACAACCATTGTGGTGGTGGTGGATTTGAGCTTTTAGGGCGCGTCGACTTCACCACAACCATTGAGGACCTGCAACTGGCAATCATCTAATGGTGGTCACCATATCAGTACCTATACAACCATTGTGGGCCTGCAACTGGTCAACGATGGTTGTGCCAACGGCAACCGCCGCACACGACAGAGCGAACGTACGAACACGACTACAGCCGAAAACAGAACACGCCAACTCACGTAGCGCCGGTGAACACGACACCTCGCGTCTTTCACACATGCACGCAGTCACACACAATCTGGTGGAGGTGGATTGGAGTTTAGGGGCGCGTCGACACACACAATCTGGACGGCGAGGTTAAAACTGGGTGCGTCCGGGTGCGGCGTGGAACGTGTTGAGCGGGTACAAGTGCTCTGATCGGCTTCCTCCGATTTAGGGCACAACGGACGAAATTTGATCACGTTTCGTGATTGGGGATGGGGCATGTACCTGTTGGGAGTCGCGCATCGAACGATATAATTTTGTCTTGTAAATACTGGTGCTGGTGCATGAAATTAACGGAAGGCCACCGTGAAGTCAACCGACCGGCGCCGCAGCAGCGACCGGACGGTGTGCAGAGGAATGGATGATGAAGAGGTGGTATTTGTTATTGGAGTTTAGGGAAGAGGTGGTATGGGATTGGAGTGGCGAGGACGTGCAATAACAGGGGCCATGGTGGCAGAACGGAAGTGTGCTATGGTGGTTAGGCGTGAGAAAAGAATACGCGTGATGAAGAACGTGTGATGGTGAAGAGATGAAGAGTGTGATGGTGCTGAAGTATAATGAAAGGAAGAGGAACAACAGTAGGGCGGTGACTAGAGCACGTCTTACGACCGGACGCGCTATTCTGGGCCGCAGCGGGTCGACGTCTTCACTGTATGCAGCATTTCACATAGCTGAGACTGGAGGAACCACACAACCGAAACACACGGAAAACAGCACGTCCAACACCGGCGACCTCGCACGCCGGCTATACCACGTGGACACCGGCTGCGCGCGACGGATCGACCGAACCGCTCTACGGCCACCGGCCGGCCGTCGAGGACGCGCTAACCGACACGGCGCGCACACACATGCACGCACACTGACGAAGACAGCCCTTCCGACCCTGTCCGGCTCACTCACCTGACGGCATCGGCGGTCTGGCCAGCAGCAGCTGCTGGCCCAGCTGGCCCAGCTGGCCCATCTGGCCCATCGGCGGCTGGGCCAGCAGCTGTTGATGCCCGGCCAGCAGCTGCTGCTGACCCAGCATCGGCGCGAAGCCCGGCCGCATCATCGGCATCTGGTGGCACGGAGGCGTGGTCACGGTCCGGCTTCGCACGGCCCCACACAAGCACACGCGCACACACACACACGCGCCAGTAACGGAAGAACATTTCGATATTGAGAAATAGTCCCTTGTTCACAATATTCGATAAGGCACGATGGTTGCCTTACCGCTGTCATGCCAGATGAGGGCCATGACCTCATCTGGCAGGACAGCGACCGCTACCTGACCTGTGGAGGTAGGGTACGACCCAACCTGACAGCGTAGAAATTGTGACCTGACCTGACCTGGAGGGGCTGTGAGTTAGTTATTAGGGTTTTAGGGCGCGCCGACTTCTGTAGTCATACTGCGCCTATGTGACCGACTGATTATTTGGGCTTAACGGCGCCGACTAGGTGGCGGCGGCCACACCCCACCTGGAAGGGCATCGGCTGTCCGGCCTGGCTGACCACCAGCCGCGGCTGGGCGGCCATCATGCTGGCCAGTGTGGCGGACATCAGACCGGCCTGCTGCTGCAGCTGCGGCGACTGCGGCAACTGCGGCAGCTGCGGCAGCTGCGGCAGCTGCGCCGCGGCGACCGCCGCTGCCCGCTGCTGGTAGCGCAGCAGCTGGCCGCGCCGCTCCTCCTGCAACCACCACACGCTCAAGTGAATCGGCCAGACCCGATCGGCGCGTCGCATCACCAGCCGCGGCGGCATGTGTGCACAGACAGACGGCCTAGAGCCGCAGCCCACCCCCACCACCCGCCACACACCGACACACAGACAATGCCGTGCAGGTGGGGCCAAGCGCGAGCACACGCTAACTACACTGCCGGTGGCGGCTCACTGGCGCCGCTGCGCACGGAGACGAGCCAAGACGAGACGGCCCCGCCGCACAGACGCCACTGCGGGCGGCGTGCACACCCGCACAAACGTCGCCCACCACCACCACCACGGCACGCGTGCAGGCACGGACTGACGGCGCGGTCACTCAGCGGGAGTCGGCGGAGTGCAGGCGAAGAACTTTGGGTTCTTTAACGGCGCATTCAACCGCTACGTCACATAGCGTCGCCAACCACTCGCGCCGACTGGTCGCGGATGGACTCGGTAACGCCTTCGGTTGTAAGATTCGAACCTACGATCTTGCGATCAAGAGTGCGATGCTCTACCAACTGAGTTACCGCGGCCCTCCACCTGAGCCTGCACGCCTGGGGAGTGCAGGCAACGCGGCCGACCAGCCGCCGCACAACACCGTACGTGTGTGCTCCACCGCCAGGCAACATCTACCCACACGCTGCAGGCCATCTACTGTCTGCACTGCCATCGCTCCGAACAGAACGAAACCAACCCTGAACAAACGGCACATAACCTGAACTAGCTAAACGGAAACGCAGCTGAAGCTTCGGTTACAATCCATCCCAGCAGCACACTCAGCATCGGGAGTAGTGGTCACGAACAATATAGGTGATATTGGAGATACCAAGTCAGGACACCAAGACAGCGGATAATTCTACAAGCTCAAAATGCAGACGACTACACGGGCGGCCGGGTGAGTGCCAATTTCACGCTTCTCGAAACTGTGCCCAAGTCGAAACTAAGCTCTACGCGAACACGACAGCTCATGATCATCAAACCAGCTGCCAACCCAACCAACCACTCAGGCCCGAGCAGAACCGTGCACGGCGAGAGGCCCGCTCGCAGCGTCAGCGGCACGAGCGAGGTCCGAACACGACCATGCAGACCGGAGAGTGGGCCGCCGGCGGACACCCGGACACCTGCGCTAGACACCGGGCGGACCCCGCCCTGGTGACGTCACACACCGCACCGTGCAACGGAGACCCCGCCCTGGTGACGTCACACACCGCACCGTGCAACGGAGACCCCGCCGTGGTGACGTCACACATCGCACCACGTGACGGCGCCACGGAGCCATCGGCGGACACAACGGCAGGTGGCGAGCGCGCGCAAAACCGGGCAGAGAAAGCAGCGCTTAGTGGCGAGGGTGGCCCAGCCAAGAATGCAAGCACATGGCGATCGGGAAACAGCAGCAATTGCCATAGGCCTGCGTGATGTGAATAAAGGGATGATCGAGCAAATACATACAGGTGGAGGGAGTAAAGGATGAGCGGAAACTGACGAAAATCCGGCACGAAGAAACATAACGGAGAAATATGCACACAATGGAGAATTAAAGAAAAGCAATGCTGGTAAAAGGAAAAGGAAGTAGGGGAAAAGCAAAGGAAAAGTACAAGAGAAGCAATGAAAGCAATGCAGAGGCAATTAAATAAGTGAACATAGGACAACGAAGAAAAACAAGCGACGAGGAGAGAGGACGAAAGTTAGTTGAAGCAACAACCAACGAGCAATTGGCTAACGGATACGATATTGTCTGCGAGCAACAAAACAGCACAACTGAGGTAGGCGCGGTGCAATCCCTTAGACAGCGCAAGCCAAAGCGGCGGCCCCAATGCGACACGCGACCTGACACGTGACACAGACAAAAAGTAGCAGCAAGGAAAGCCAGACAGAGAGCGAGCGAGCGGGCGAGGCTTTGCACAAGGCCCGAGAGCACTACTGGTCAGCTCGTGCACAGCACGCGGGGACACGGGGGCGGGCGGCGCGACCGAACGCCCCGCCACCGACGCCGCAGATGCCTGCAAACAGAGACACGTTAGCGCCGGCTCCAGAGGGGGCGGCGACGCCACAGCCACCCCGCCACACCCACACGGGCTACACATAGCCACCTGGCCACACCCACATGGGCTACACATAGCCACCCTGTCACACCCACACATAGCCTTCCCACCACACCCACATGGACTACACATAGCCACCCTGTCACACCCACGCAAAGCCTCCCCACCACACCCACATGGGCTACACATAGCCATCCTGCCACACCCACACGGGCCACACAATAGCCATTGCTGCTACACCCTGCATATGGGCTACACATAGCCATCACAGGGTGGCTACACCTGTGTGGGTGTAGCCACCCAGCCATACCCACACAGTGCTACACATATCCACCTGGCCACACCAACACATAGCCACCCCACCATGCCCACACAGGCTACACATAGTCATCACACCACACCCACATGGGCAACACATAGCCACACAGGCCACACATAGCCAGCCTGCCACATCCACATGGGCTATACATAGCCACCCTGCCACAACCACATTTGCTACATATAGCCACCCTGCCACATCTACATGGGCTACACCTGGCCACTCGGCCACACCTTCACGGGCTACACATAGCCACCCCACCACACCCACATGAGCTACACACAGCCACCCCACCACACCCACACAGGCTACACATAGCCACCCCATCAGACTCTACACACGAGCCCATAGCCACCCTGGTATAGGCACATACAGGTTTATAGTCATCCCACCACACCCATAACCACCCCATCTTTGCCACAACCCGCACACGGCCCTGTAGCCACCCTGTAACACCTACATATAGGCACAAAGCTACCTCGTCATACCCTGCATATGGGTCCTAAACCACCAACACATGGGCCCATAACCACCCTATCTCTGCACACCCAAAACACGGACCCATAGCCACCTTTCCGCTGTCACACCCCAGCCAATGCCCACCAAACTCCACCATCCAGTCCTGCACTATGGACCAATTTGTCTGCACTATGGACACTCTTCTGCCAAGACCGACCACACAAGCCCACACCCACTTCGTTTCACCGAACCTCGACACACGGACCCATACTCACCCCACAAATCCCCGCATTGCCCCCAGGGACCTGTTCGTCCCATTCTGGCCCGCGAATGTGGCTCGCACCAAAACCCGCCGCACAGGGGCACGGCAACACCCGCCCCAAAACACGCGACACCGGGCCATAGCCTGCCTCCCCCAGCTTACCCTACACCTGTTACCAAAGAGTGAACGTCTAGTCAATCTCCACATATGTCAATCCTGCCGGCTTCGGTTACCTTCCCATCGGGAGGAGGCACCAATAAAGGACTGTTCACACCTAACGTAATCTCGACGCACTGTTGGAATCGACGCAAAGCTAGCGGACAGTTAGCATGGGGTCCAATGAGTCTGCCGATTCTGTCATTGCGCCGGCCTTGCGTCAGCTGTTTGCCGAGTCCCACAAACGCTGACGATTTACGGGCGGACAAAGTTGTGTTTTCTCACCTTTTTCCGCTCGGTGCAACAGCCGCCTTGGCGCAAGGTTGACAGACTGCTCGGGATAAACTGCGGTCACTATATTTGCTGATCTTCGGCGGATTGGGCGGATTGGGCATCGGCTGCGGTTTCCTAGCTTGTAAGTTGTATAGTCCATCCGTATTGCGCCCCCTATTCCGTCAATGCGCTGGCTTTGTTTGCGTCGAGATTACGCTAGGTGTGGACAGTCCTTAACTGTTTGGAGTTGGTTGGCTATTTGGGCTTAGGGGCGCATCGACTAACTGTTTGGAGTTAACTTAGGCGACGTTTAGTGAAAATAATACCATCCGATGAGCGGTTGTAACGCACTGTGGCCTCCCTTATCGACGGGAACAGTAACCACACCAGGCTTTTCCAAGAATTTGACGAGCTACGAATGATTATTCAGATCTTTTTATTCTTGTTTTAAGTTCTCTTACGCTCCTTTACTAAAGACGTAATCTGGGATTTGGAGTGGATATTTTCGAGCCATCACATTCGGAGATGGTAATTTGAGTTTTGTTCTTGACATAAGCACAGCTTGTGTACGTTCAGACGTTGCGCATCTACCTTTCATTCACAATTTTGCAATAACGTAATTGGAAATAACAAGCAGACCAAAGCAAATCCGTGCAGATGAGTTGTAGCGCTAATTTTCTTCGACAACTATACAATGCATTGCAGCCAAAATAAGGGGCCGGACTTAAAGACACCACAAGGGTCAATATCGTTCATTACAGCAAAGCAACAAGTTCCGCAAAATTGCATCGCCAAAAAGCACCATCGAACCGTCCAGAGAAAAAAAATTCAGAGAGATTCAGAATGACGAAACCCAGGATAGGGTTGCTTTTCACCACTGATTTCATATCTGCCTGGGCACAATCGATGCATTGGCGACCAGCTAAAGTTTTGGAGACATGCTGTTGAACGGAAATATGTCGCCAGGGATAAGCAGTACAGAGTAAAAGCAGCGATTCGTTCGGTATGAAGCTTGCTTTCGTAATTCCCGCAGAAAACTTATCCCTTTTAATAAAATAAATCAGCAATGCAATGGATTTAGGGTCGAATAAACATTAATATTTATTATCGACATACATGCATCACAATTCCTTTATATAAATGGATTACTCGCTATATGTTTAATAATACTTGGTATGCCAAATTAAGATGAATACACTAAAATGTAGCACAAACCTGCATAACAAATAGCGAAATGCATCTTCCAAACTTAAAGGCTATTCAGCAATATAAATGCAAACTAAGAATACTACACGTATATGCATACTTCCTCGTGCTGCTTGTTCTTCCACTCGAGTAACTGAGAAAATGTAAAATGTAAGTTCTCAAAGTAAACAATAGTTGGAATTCAAAATAGTATGGAGCAGGTCAATCCTCCAATAGATAACCAAACAGTGGTTAGACGGGGGAACAGGGCAGAGTAACCCGCCGCCGCTTCGCATGACCGAGATACATTCCCGACCTGCAGTCATCTAAAATGTCCCTCAATGCTTAGATCAGACAACCATTACCGTACCTTTGGCAGCATGCTTCGAGCATAGTTTTTCTTCATAAATCATAGTTTTGTGTTTGCCGCAGCAAAAGTGCTTCAGTTGAGCCTAGATAATCCACATACCGCCATTCTAGATGCTCCTCGACCATAACAATGCCGAATTCGTTTTGATTCGACCGACGGCACAGTTGCGATTGCTGACGCCTCTCCTTCCGATAAATTATCATGCTTCACATATCCTAAACATTCACTGGCTGAAAGAAACGCCAACAATCGCGTACAGATGATTCACCTGGCGGTGCGCAGCACGCCGGTTTACGTGTTTGTTTTGGTTGTACATTTGTTTGTTACTTATTTGTTGCCCGGACGTGGTGAAATATGTGCCGGTAAAATATCTGCGCTATCTGCCGGTAAAATATCCAGCCCGTAAAATATCTGCGCTGCATCGCCACCTCCCAGACCCGCCTCAGCGCCACCTCCCAGACCCACCTCGGCGCCATCTCCCAGACCCACCTCAGTGCCACCTTCCAGACCCATCTCAGCGCCACCTCCCATACCCACGTCAGTGCCACCTCCCAGGCCCATCTCAGCGCCACCCCCAGACTCACCCCAGCGCCACCTCCCATACCCACGTCAGCGCCACCTCCCATACCCACGTCAGCGCCACCTCCCATACCCACGTCAGCGCCACCTCCCATACCCACGTCAGTGCCACCTCCCAGGCCCATCTCAGCGCCACCCCCCAGCGCCACCTCCCATACCCACATCAGCGTCACCTCCCAGACACACGTCAGCACCACCTTCCAGACACACGTCAGCGCCACCTCCCAGACCCATCTCAGCGCCACCTCCCAGACCCATCTCAGCGCCACTTCCCAGACCCATCTCAGCGCCATTTCCCAGACCCACCTCAGCGGCGAGCGCTGCGTTGGCGTTAGCGACAGCGGCCGCGTTGGCAGCTGCCGCGGCGGCGGCGGCGGCGGCGGCGGCAGCACCCGGCGACGGCGACGGCCGCGGCCGGTACCGCTGGTAGCGGGCCAACCGGAGCCGACTCTCCTCCTGCCGCACATCGGGTCAAGTCAGGTCAGGTCAGAACGGCGGAAGCTGAGACACTTCAGGTCAGGACAGGTCAGAAGGGCTGCAACTGGCTCCCTTGCGGTACATCGGGACACATCAGGCCAGGAGGGCTGCAGCTGACTCTCCTGAGATGCTTCAGGTCAGCAGACTGTGGCTGACTCCCCTGTGGTACATCAGGTCAGAGGGGCTGGGGCTGAACCTCCTGTGGTACATCAGGTCAGAGGGGCTGCTACATCAGGTCAGGTGTAACACCTGACCTGATGTCAGATGTACATCAGGTCCCCGTGTGCTACATCATGTCAGAATGGCTGTGGGTGACTCTCCTGATACACTTCAGGTTGGGACAGGTTGAAAGGGCTGCAGCTGGTTCTCCTACAGCTGGTACATCAGGTCAGCAGACTGCAGATGACTCCCTGCAGTACATTGGGTCACAACAGGTCAGAGGGGCGGCAACTGACTCCTGAGATGCATCGGGTCACAACAGATCAACATGGCTGCAGCTGACTCTCTTTGACCACCCACCAGCGAGACGTCCTCGTCTGGACAAACAGTGTGGACCACCAACCAGGGGAGCCCTCGTCCGGGCGGACTATCCACCCGAGACGTCCTCGTCCCGGCGGACAGCGTGGACCACCTACCAGCGAGACGTCCTCGTCCGGATGCACGATGCGGCTGGTGGCGCCGGCCGCCTGCTGAATCAGCGCCGGCCGAGATCCGGCGGACGTCGCCGTCGCCGACGCCGCCTTAGACGCGCTCGGTTGACTGAACACACACACGGTGCCGCGTCACGTCACGTCACTTCACGCGTCAGCCGCCGGCGGCCGCGCGCCGGCCCCGGCCACCGTCCCGGCCGCCTGCCACCGCTGGTAGCTCAAGCACGGTGCTGGCACACGCACACGACACACAACACGCAGCACGCGACACGCACAGGCAGAGGCGGTGTGTCAACCTGAGACGGTCGGGGCTCGTCGGTCATTGGCGCTCGTCGCTGTTCCCGGCAGACCAGTTGACAGCTAGTGGAACTCTGGGCAAAGTATCAGTGTCGGCGCGTCATCGAACACCTCCACAGAAAGCCAAACACGGTGACGACAGCTTAGGGACAGTTCCAGCCCCGGGCCGTAAGCCGGACAGAGCATCAGCTCAAGCCCAGAGACGGGCCGACCAAACGGACGTGCGAGTGCGAGCCGGGGTGAATCATTGAACACCAGGCCGAACCCGAGCCGAACGTGAGCCGCACTACAGACAACGCAGCAGATGGGGGTGGGTGGGGCCGACAGCCCGCCCAGACTGCAACCACAGGTGCACGCACCCGCCCCAGTGGACCAGCCCCGCGTCACCGTCAACACAGGACGAGAGCCACGCACGCTCCGCCGCCGGTCGGTCGGAGTGGCGCACGTGCGGCCGAAGCGGCGCGCCGGCCGACCACCCGCAGCCCCCTGCAAACAAGCACCCACCTGTAGGCGGGGAACGCGCCGCGCATTGACGAGGCCGACAGAGGCGCCGGCGACGACACCTGCCGGGCATAGCGGGAACCTTGGTAACGCACCCGCGCCGCGCAGTTCTCCAGACACTCGCGCCGCCGAGCTGAGTGGGGCAGTGGCACAGATTGGTCACCGGGCGGCTGTCAGAGAGATCAGACTGATCGGCGAGATCAGAATATCGCAGAGCTGTGCGGGGACGAACGGCACACCCTAGCGGCGACGCGCGCGAACACACCGCAGTAACATCACATCTGGAGCGGACGGCTGAGTTCAGGATGGGTTCAGGGCGCACGTCTCAACAGCTGGATATTATGCGCTACGGGACAGACAGGATGCGAGCTGAGCACAGGCTGGGAACGGGGCACACATATCAACAGCAAGACGCCGCAACACCGTGGCCAGGGTACGGTCCTGTGATGGTCAACCAATTATACAGTAGCGGTGACGACTGACCTTCCGCCGCCATGACATGGTGGGGGACAGGAATTGGGTGGGGACGGGCAACACGAAGCGTGCGCGACATTCCGGGCCGGCACACCAGCACAATCGATAGCATGTCGATATAGCGGCGGTCGGTCGGAACCCAGCCCAGCCCAGCAGCGCCGCGCCGTCAGCGATCACGGGACAACGTTGCCGCCGCCGCAGCAGCCGGCGGTGGTCTACATTGTGCGATGCTCGCCAACGTCTTCAGTCATCGATGAGGTGCGGTGGTGCAATTATTTGGGCTCATCCCCCTCCGCTAGTGGTGGTGGTGGGTTTGTGCTCGAGGCCGCGTCGACTACGGCGGTCAGCCTGTGCCCATTGTCTAACGAAACATGTCTTCATTCCTCCCTCCCGCAAAACACAGTATGCAGCGCACACTCAAACTATGACAACCGTCCTTGCCCCCCCCAACCCTCTTACTGGCTGTAACATGGCTGTAATGTTCTAAAATTATCAGATAGCTTCACCTTGTACAAATGTAAATCATAGCCATAATTAATACGAAAGCACATGAATCGCAATATTTCATAGCTGGGGCGTTCCACGACAGATCGACAAATAAAATTTCGATTTTGCACCCCCACATCTCAGATTTTGATGAAAATGAGTCTATAGGGTTATCAGCAGCCCTAAACACGCCTGTGACATTTTCAGGTCTCTCCGACTTCCGGTTTTCGAGCTACAGCCTGCGACATTTTTACATTCGATGCATACATGGCTTTGTTTGGCAGGATTTTTCCCTGCTACATTGAATGATAAGTAGGTGAGTTTGTACATCAAAATGATTGAAATCCCATGCAGAATGAACGTTTATCACTATCGAAACCATAGCAATTAAATATATGTCAAATATAACACTTTAAAAAATACCAAGTTCTCTTGAGCAATTTTCCCCTTCGATATTGTGATTTTGGATATTTTTTAATGAAAGAGCGTTGATTATTACCTATATTTCATCAATAAAAAAGGTGGTTATCGGCTTATAAATATTTTAAGCTTAATTTCAAACACCAACCGCCCGGCCTCATTTTACCCAATACGGCGTCGTTCAGCAACGGCCGCGGCCAGCTGCTGCCAACGGGGGATAGGGGTGCTGGCGGCTGTCTTCCGCGGCCCCGTGGGATTGAGAGGACACTATGCAGATTATTTATAAACACCAGGCAGGACGTTTTAGCACTTCATTTATTATTCACACAAATAACAAGCCGGAAAGTACATGTACATTTGCGAATGCTAACGAGATGGTACAATGAGCCTTATCAGAGGTACAAAATGCATAACTTAACATTAGCTCACTTCACATTGTAATTCGCACATAAACAAACGGAAATCAGCTGCCGATGTAGGTCACGCTAACCATTCAACCTAAATCCTGTAGCAAATCAGGCCACCATCACCTCTCTTCCTTCACTTATGGCAAGTTCTCGCACAACGACAATGTTTGCCTTCACTGGAGTTACCCTGTGTATTTTTAGAGTCCCTTTGACAGTTTTTGCCATTGACAGTCTATCGCCAAGCTCATGCCGTGTACGACTAACCTCTTCTTTCGCTACAAAGCAGCACTCGGTATGTAAATTACCCTTGTCCTGTAGCACTTTACATAGCTTTTCCGCAGTAAGAATGTGGTCCGAGTGTGTCCGCGAAAGACTGGCGCTAGCTGCAACCCTTTTCAGTGTACCCCCAACACCGTCGCACGAATTTTTCCCATGCGACGTTGCAAAAAAATTCCAATCGCACTGGACTCCGAAATCCTCATCATGAAAACTCACATTCACGAAATTAAACTTATTCTTGTACTGGGCAGCTGACCCATCCAAAAAATAATGAATCTTTTTCGAGTTCGGGACTATGCCTTTCACTTTCGGTACAATGTGCTGCAAGAATGTGTGCACAGCGACGGTGTCATGCTTCAGTCCGTTTGATAACACGCAAAAACTGTGGCATTCAATCTTTCCAGCCTCTCGCCAATAAACAACAAACGGATGAACGGTACACTGTGGTGCGTTCCAGTGATATGACTGAATTTCGTCTTGAACTACAAAAGTGTAGTTTTCTGAAAAATATAATATGATCAGTGCTTCATGCTCAGGTAGCTGCTTTTTTATATCGTCGAAATATTTGCTTTGATGCTGACTCCTGAAATGATGCCGAGTAAGTGTCACAATGGCGTCAGACAGTTTGTCAAGAAACTCGTCCATAGGAAGAACAATTTCGTTCAAAGTGCAACGATCCGTGCTTAGCCACTGACTAAATCTGACTTCGTCCACCAAGTCTGAGATTTCCCCTGCCTGCGCATTTAAAGTGTCGATCAAATATGACCTGACACTGTCCTGACCTGGACAGTTTTCACACTTTTGCAGCATACAGGCTTCCCTCCCGACATCACAAACCGCGTGCTTCAACAGGTCCTTGTAGGTAATGTCTTTTAAGCCCAGAGACGCTAACATTAGCTTCACGTTCTGGTGATAGCAACATACACAAACCGAATGAGTGCCGTTGCTTCCCAACAGGACACAGTGTTTGGGGCGGAGGCTGGCGAACTTCGAAAACCCAATGCGCGGGTTGCTACCGTTCTCTTTATGGAGTTGGTAAATTTCCTGCAAATTACCTCAAATCAAACGTTTCTGCTTCTTTACTTTAACCCCATTCTCATCTCTTACCGTCACATAGTCTTGTTTTCCAGGACATTTTCTACTCACTTCTGGGCCAGGGGGAGGTGGCAGTCACGTCTCCCATATCATCCTCCCGGGACGCGCGTCTCCTTTGTTGACATCCCACGCTCGGCTCCCCCTTCCCCTCCCCCTCCCCCGGCAGGCGTATCGCGAGGCAGCGGCAGCGCGCGCGCCGGTCCGGTGAGCGCAGCGCCCGCATTCACCGCATTTGATTCGTCTTTCCAAGTCGATAACCACTTTTTTATTTATGTTTCTAGGGTAAAAAACTACGCTCTTTCATATGAAAGTGAGAAAAAATACGATATCGGAGGGGAAAAATGTTTTTATTTCTTTTCAATTTTTTATTTGGCTAGAGTCGGCAAAAATTACGTAATGAAAGTTTAAATGGTGGCATAGTCATATTCTTCAATGTTTTGTCTTCATTTTGACGTATAAATTTGTTCAGTTACTGAAAAATTACTCGGAGAAAATTAGCACCAAATATAGTCATGTCAGTGCAAAATGTAAAAAGTATATAGTTCATAACTAGAAAACGGTAAACCTAAGAGACTTCAAAATGGCACAGGCGTGTTCAGCGATGCTGATAACCCTATAGAACCATTTTCATCAAAATCTGAGGTGTGAGGGTGCAGGTCACATGTCGATTTGTCGTGGAATGCCCCAGCTTAGGTTGTATTTTTGGGGAACATACTTGGTACCCAGTGCAGGGTTAAAATACTGGTTTTTCGTTAGGTGTGAGATGTCGAAACGGGCATAGCAGGATGTCGAAATTTGACACGTAAGTAGTGTAATTTAAAATGCTTTTGATGTCTTTCAGACTAAAATTCGAGTTGATGGTGTAGGTAATTATGACTGGACATTTATCATTTATTTCGAGGTTTATAATTTGGGAAGAGGTATATTTCATAAACGAGATACCGTTAGAAAGGAGACATGAATAGTTTATATCCAGGAGCAGAATGCCGACACTTCTTGAAGAAGGATGTCGATTGAGTGTTCAGAAAGTGGTAAATTCCACCCTATTTCGCGAATAATTTATCACCGACCTAGTGAGATCGACATTTATGAGTTTGTATTTTGCAAAGTACGGCTAAGTATGCAAAGAGCTTCCCAAATATAGAAAGCTCCAAAATGGACCATAAATAATTGCTTCAGAATTGAATTTTCTAACGCTGTAACCGGATTGAACAGCGGGCGACCATGGCACTTGATCTGTGCGGACTTCAACTTACTGACACTTTTGGCTGCGCTCGCGGTGTCCGGGCTATAAGCTTGGATCTCTTTAAATGCATGCGCTCTGATGTGATTCACCTGAAGTGATTCGCATGGGCTTCAAATTGACGTGAAATGGCAAAGGCGAATCACCGCGATCAAGATATAAAAAATTGATGCTATGATTCGCTTCCTCGCCCACTGTACACGTCTTAAATCATGGGTGACAATGTCATAACTATACCACCTGATACCATGCCATGGTATGGTACGCGCAAGCCGGAGAAACACCCAGTGGTTATATTGCACGCATTGGAAGCTTCCCAGAGTGGAAATAAGCTCCATAACAGTGTAACCTTATTTTAAAAAATGGCATCTGTTGCTGTACGATAAGTAATTGTGTTAAATGTCCGTGTCTCGAAACCGTTCTACAAACGAAGGTAAATCATACATTCTAGCTGCTCGCAGCAACATGAGCTTCACTGAGATGCTGTCATGACGCCGATAAAGCCATACCTGACAATTTTCAACATCTTTCTGAAAGATGACAATTGTGGGATTTCAGCTCAGCATCACTAGGCATTTTCTAAATCAATTTTTATCGACCACCACCATGAACGAAACGTTTGCAAATTAGCAGTACCAGTGGACAGACAAATACCCTCCACCACAGGAGGATGAGATATGTATTCATAAGTGTTGGGCTTTCATGAAGCACACACTTTACCTTCGACCATTTTCACAGCAAAGAAATTGACACATGATGAATGGTGACTATCAAACCGATCGAAAGCTAAGAAGCATTATTACGTTCTTGCCCGTCAAACAGGCTGCTTCTGCTTTATGGGGATGGCGAAATATTCCACAAGAGCACATTTTTAACACTCAAAACTATGGATGTGGGTATTGTATTGAGGGAATTAATTTAACATTTCATGTACCTGCCCCGACCTCAACTTTTATCCCTAGCAGAACACCTAGTCACTACCAAGCATATGTATTATATTTCCACTGATTTCTTTTTTTTAATTGTACAAACAATTTTTATATGTCCAAACAACCATGAGTTGAAAGAAGCAAATGTAACTCCTACACGACCACCATACAAGATTGCCTATGCTTCTAGACCACACATTTTTCATGAACACGTATACAGTTCTACAAGCACGAGCCCTCATTACATTCATGGAGCAGCCCACATACAAACTTGCATATAAAATTAAATGTAGGCTTTCACATACGTTCGGTGCTCCACCGCTTCCAGGCTCCTCGTCTGTGACGTCAATATCACAAGCTTATAAAAACGATCGCATCATTCAACGCTACTGATTTAATTTTGTCAAAAAGGTTTGTCATACAAGTGGTTCAATTTTGTATATGCAATATTACAACCGCTCCTCGCAACCCAAAGTCCACTACGTGACATTTTCACGATGAAAATTGCTGCTTTCGTCAGTTGCCAGCAGATTAGTCTCAGAACTAAACAAAACGGGCCCGGCGTTTCGGGACAGAACACCACCTTCCAATTTACGAATCAGCCAAAGACACCGAGAGAGTGACCAGTGAAGTGTGGGGGGGGGGGGGGGGAGGAGGCGGCGTTTTCCAGACAAACAACCGCCATGAGGTCATTGGACGGTCACCGTATTGACGGCTGCGACAAGAGCCGGGCTGGCCCGCCCCTCGCTGCTTCAGTTCCACGGCACAGGCCGGCGACCGACGGCTTCACCGTGAACGCAATGGCGTGAACACCACCGGGTGGATTTGGTTCGGCTATCACGGGGGACACGTAACAAAATACCGACACCAGCTGCGCATGCAGAAACAGCTGTGCGCATATGGTCTGCGGCTCGTGTTGGACCAATGGGAACCCGGGGTAGCCTTGACCAGCCTTGGCCGAGCCGAGTCATCTGTCAAAGCCGACTGACGGTTGCCACGCTACAAGTCAAAGGAATAAATCGAAACTAACATCGGGAGGTGCCATAAAAGAGCTGCAGTACGCCGGGGTGGCGGAGGTTCAGCAAACCCTCCAAAACTGGTACGGCATACACGAACATGAGTAACATCGACAACTGCGAGTGCTTCGATGAGGTGGAAACATTCTCAGCGAACGCCAAACACATCTGCAAACAACACACAATCATGCACGCCGGCCGAGAGGAAGTCGCGTCTGGCGCGCGCGCAAAACTCAGCAGTGCTGCAAACTGGCGCGCCCGCGCGTGCTGTCCCCTCGGCGGCCGCCACATGCGGAGCGGCGCACCCGAGACGACACCGTACGAGGCCACAGCGAGGCGTGCGGGTCGGGGCGCGAGCGTTAGTCGGCTCCTGCCAGGACGGACACACCACCGCCGCCGCCTTCGCCGCCGTCGCGCTAACGGGCATACCCATCTCGCCGGTCGGCCGCGAGAGACATCTATCGGCGCCGGCCGCAGTTACCGGGGAGCGCGGCGACTACACGGCGCGTGCAAACTCCACAGCATGCGTGCGTGAGTAACCTGCCAGCCCGTGGTAACCGCGGTAACCGTGGTCACCGCGGTGACCGCGGCAACCACCGTGTCCGAGAGCGCGCAGCACTGGTCATGACAGACGGCCGGCACGCTGAGAACGGTCCCGGACACGTGTCACATGGCGGGAACCAATGGCGGCAGCCACCAGTGTCACATGGCGGGAACCACGACTGCCGACACGCGTCACATGGCGGAAACCGATGACGCGAACCACTCGGGCGCACACGGTACCACCGATACAGCCCGTGCGGTCAGACCAGCTGCCACTATAGAGCAAACTGGGCAAACGTATAACGGATACCATACGGAGCAGTTGGATACGTTTCACGGATGATCGCACTGACTCGGACATCATTTCCGGACCAGAGTAGCTGGCCAAGCTGCAGTAAATGGGAGAGCTGTATCGACATTTCATAACCACACCAGTCAGCATCACATAACGTATCACTTCGCATCAATTATATATGGACTGATTACCACCAGTTTACCAGAAGTCCAGCCGTCCAAACACCTCTTGGCAGCCTTTCAACGAATGGCAGGGCGGCCAAATCGATCCAACGCACCAGCCGAACATAACACCAGCAGTCGACACAGAAACGCCGCAGGTGGGTGGACTGACCTGGGCGGCGGGGAAGAGAGGCCGAGGCGCGACGCCGGGCATCCCGACCTGCAGCTGAGTAAGTTGTCCCAGTCCACCCAGCATCCTGCCGGTAAATTGGCACAGGTCAGCGGACGCACACGCTGCCGGAATTGGCACAGGTCAGAGGACGCACACGCTGCCGGAATTGGCACAGGTCAGCGGACGCACACGCTGCCGGTAAATTGGCACAGGTCAGCGGACGCACATGCTGCCCTCACATGGTGTCCAAATTCATTTTATCTTGACCGTATGGATGGAAATAAACATCTACCTGTTTTATAAACAGGTAACCAAGATGTCATCTTGATATTGAACTGCAGCATAACACAATATAGGTCTGTATACAGCCCAGCACCACTTCAAAACTTATGAGTGACAATTGAAAGCTGGCCATGCCAGTGTCACAAGGCCTGGCCACTGTGCTATATTAGCAGGTATCCCATTTCTTGGGTACACTTCTTAGGTTGTCCAGTAGTCCCCCTTTGAATGCACTCAAAATAGGATGGACGATTTTTAGGCTTCAAAATCTCGATTTTGGGTTCCAATTAATGGTGGCTGGCATGAGATTTGTGCTAGTAGGTGTACATAGTGACCTCACAATGACCCCTTTAATCAGGCATGGATTGAGTTTGAAAATCGTTCGTGGGGCACTCGATCCACGCGCGTGTTAAACGGGATCGAGTAAATAAGGCTAGATAGGTAGGTAGATAGGCATTGATGGGTGTGTGGAATGTTGGAAAGCTTCTTTGGAATTCGTGATGTGGTATCGGTCGGGGCAATGAGTTCCTATTTGTCCAGACACATGATACTTCCCTTTACCGACCTAACCTGGATGGCCCCCAGTGGCATTTATTAAATCTAAACACTTTATAACTTCATGACTATATTTCGTTGATACAGATTTATAAAACATATTAAGAAAAACCTGTAATTATATCTGACATCAGACTAAAATAATTGTTCTGTTGTGTTGTTTTCCACGTAAATTCTCGAACTGGAATACACCACCCTCATGCATTGCCAGATACACAAATACATGACTGTGTCTCAATCACAAACTGCACGTGACTTCTCTCATGCATACATTACATGACACCACATCACACAGAGGAGCCACAGCAGGATCACAGCATCATATCACACAACACAGCAGAGCCACAGTAGGATCACGGCGATCGTCTCACAGAATCGCATCACACAACACAGCAGAGCCACAGCATTCGCATTACTCAGCACACGCGGGCAAATGCACCATGTGGTCAGACCCACCAGCCCGGCCCTGCACTAACCATAACGGTGACACCGCACCACACAGTCCCGTCGTCACCGGATACCACCACACCACCAGCACGGTAGCAGGCACCCGCTCCTCGAACAGTCCACCACACCCCGGGGATCTCCGTAAGGTAACTTGAGACTAGGGGGACTGGAGGGTACGGGATCCAGTCTGCTTCACATCACCAATTCGCCAGCAGCATACTAGTTAGCCATTTGGATTTTATGGCGCATCGAGCTGGCGATACAACACTCATCACAGTGACACAACGATGGAGCCCGTGTTTTCCACATCGGTGATCGTGCCCTGGTCGATGCGCCAAAAAATCACACTTATCATCGCATCGGTGATGCACCCCTTCTGCTCTCGCCCAAACATGCACCTGCAACCTGCCGCGGCAGGGACAGCGGCAGGTGACACTTTAATTCACAGACTGTTTGCTTAGCACAGGTGACGACGCAAATCGCCTCGCAGCCACCACACGACACACCACTACCTCAGCAGCCCGCCCGCCTGCCGACTGTTTGGCCCTGACTGGGCAGCGCCGGCCTGCCACAACACCCACCCGGGCAGCATGTAGGGCGCTATGGGGCCGATCTGCGGCACCTGGCCGAGCAGCGCGCCGGCCGGCAGCGTCGGCAGCGGGTGCAGGCCGCCGCCCAGACCGGACGACGCCGGAGACATGGGCGTGGCCGGCTTGGGCGTGGCCGTCTCCGGACTGGCGGTCGGCTCGCCTGTGGCGGCGCCAGCAGCGCGTCAGATCATCCACGGCACGGGGATGCCGAGCCACGAAACGGCGAACCGTGGGACCACACAGACGTGCGGAGCGCGCACGTAGGATGGAACACACCTGAACTAGAGGAAGATGATTTAAGTAGGCAGGAGGATGCTTCAGCTGGTACAAAGTCCTGACACTGACATGAAAATGAAATGAATAATTTTAACAAGACATGCATCATCCATTAAGACATTAATCAACATTAAGCCATAAGTTAGAATGATGAAGCTTGCAACAGTGCCTACAAATACATGTTATCCTGTCACATATTATGGAAGTCAATTCATGATAGGGTTCTCAAATTCCCACATTTGGGCTCAAATTGACATCCAACACAGTTTCTTCTTACATCACTTCCAATATATTATCAACATTCTTACACTAAGCTACTTGTCAATTATGTGCATGTTGGATGACAGTACCATGCAGAATGCAATAGTTGTTCTTAGCTGCAGATATTGCATCCCAAAAATGCTTGCTAACATTTTTTATTAACACATACAAATAGTTCCTTGAATAAAATGCGACAGCTATAGTTGGATTCAGCATTTCATGGGTCACAAAATGTACATCTAAGTACATTCCTTTTACATATTTATTCATCTCTGACATTTTTCTTACATCCGACACCTGACACAAAGATGGGCTTGAGAACACTGATTCATGAAGAGAAAGCCATGTTCACAGGGTGGCCGAAATACAATTATCCCTCATGTTATGCTCCACTTAGATCTTAGTATTGCTCAACAGTGGGGAGCTTAGTGCTGAAATGTCAGTGGGTTGGAGGCACAAGTGAGGATCCCAGAAAGCATCAGCAGAGAATTGATCAAACCAAATGAGTCATACTTACCCAAGCATGCACACACACACACCATCCAACCACCCACATCTCTACTTACCATCAGAGTCAGGCTGACCAGACTTGGCATTCTGCTCATGTGCCTTCAAGTCATCCTCAGGAATGCCCTCCATGCCATATATCTCTATTTCAATGTTGTTTCGGTTTGGTACTGCATTTGGCACCTTGTCCACAGTCTCCTTGTGCACCTGGTGAATGCATGAAGAGAGCAACACATGAGAAGCTGAGTAACATTAGTGATCTAAAGACAATGCTGAATTTAAATTTAGGTGCAGCTTATACTTGATCATCCAGCAACATGAACTAACATGGCTAATTTTAAGCATCAAATAAATTGTGATGGATTTTCTTGCTCAGTAAGCCAAAAATTGCAAAATTGTTACAAGGAATGAAAACTTGCAGTAAAACATAAGAATATGAACATTTTTGTGAATTTTAATATGAACATTTTTGTGTTTAATAATGTCCTCAAAGAGACACTATAAATAGAATTATGGAAGCACATGACATGTAACATGCAGGTATTGCAAATTTCCTTCATCCTCAGTTTTGTACCATATTGTCTGTGTCCTGCATAGTATATAACTTGAATAGTGCATTTGCACACCCATCACATGCATGCATTTGACTTTTTTGCATATTTGATAGCATACATGCAAAACTGATATATACATCCAACACTTTAATGAAGCCAAGCATGTGGTGATTGCATTGGGTGGTTGTGGCTGGATTAGTAGCTAATGATAGTTACTAGTGACTATCATTAGTTTTCTTGGCTTTAAGAAGCATCAACCACACTGATCATGTAGTACCTGGTTGTCTATGCCAGTGGCCCTGACAACAATGTTGACATGGTCGATATTGAGGAACATCAGGAACAGGTGCAAGGTGCTGACATGAAAGACACTCACAAAAACATTTGAAGCTCTGTGAATAAAGCATGTTCATGAGGTGGTACCAGATGAAAGTTGAGGGACAAGACATACCATACATACCTGCATACAGTGAATAGATAGACCAGGGCCTGTGTAAAGCTTCTTATGGCAGATATGACACTTAAAATGCTTTGCTTTCTGATGCTGTATCAGAATCTTCTCATCATCAAACTCCCTGTTGCAGTACCTGAATAGCTGGTTAAGGATCCAGACAAACTCTGAGCATGTGAAGTTGGTTGGTTATTGGGTTCTACATGTCTACATGACTGCTTAGTCATGTAGCATCACCAATATCTCACTCTGAATGGTCACTGGTGAAGAGTAGCAACAGGTGAGACTAGAACCCACAATTTTTTTATTGAGACAGGCAACTTGCCCCTAGACTACTAATCCCCTAGAGCATGTTAAGTACAGAATGAAGCTTGTGCACATTGACCTGATGAGTGCATCCTACAACACATACAGGTGTGATTATTGCATCATTATCTAGGAGTGAAAGCAAAATGACAGAACATCAGATTGGAAAATGAAAGGCTACAGCCCTGACTCAAGCTTAATTTCACATTAAGTAACTATACATACATCATACAAGGTAAACCTGTGCTTGAAGGCTATGTGATGGGACCACTCATTTTCTGGTTTGTGAACAAGATATTCCCCAAAAGTGGCTTTGAGTGAGTTAAAAGGCAAGATTTCCTTCTTTAGGGATTTTTTAAACTTGCATACTTGAAAAAAAACCTGGTGACCCATTCTAACCCATTTGGTTACTTTATGGAGACTGCATATGTTAAAAACTTCCCTTGTTAAAGCAGTGTAAAATAATTGACCATGTGGCCTGGTAATCCACAGTTAATGGAATTGTGCTATTTCATCCTTGCCTTAGGTTTTTACCATTTTGCCACATGTGTGGGCAGTCATTATACATGACTGCTAAATAGTGTAAAATGCATGCGACTGAAGTGAAAAACATTCCACGTTTTTAATCCTTAAGTGACAAACCTATATTTTCTTCTAATCTTCCACTATTCCCAAGCAACTTCTTTCTTCATCTGCACAGTTAATGGTGAAATGATTTTAAGACACTGTGTTAAAGCCTTAAAGCACTAATACACAATATATATCCAATGGACATAACTCCATGCAATGTGTACCAAAATGACACCAAAGTGACCAACACCAACAAGAAATGGAAGTAAAACAGAATATGAAAGCAGTGATATCTCACTTTGGTATATGAATATACCTATGGCTTTACAGGATATATTAGGTTCCATTATGGTCATTGAGATTCAAAGTTAATATATGCATATATATATATATATATATATAAATATATATACATAGACATAAAGACAAAGACATAAAAGACCAATGCAACTATAAGCCACAAGGGCCCTTGTCAGTTGCATTCTGGACACTCAACCAGCTGCCTAGCAAATCTGTTGATCAGCCCTTCCTGGAATACTGAAAAGCAAGCACTCTACTCTTATGATTATCTATGCTGTTTAAAAAAATGTTCAATGTGCTGCTACTGACAATGGTTTCTGGCAGCTGGTCCCAGTGTTCTATTATCCTGTTGGTAAAGAAAGAATGACTGTCTTAACTTTGTCCTGCTGTGGTTACCTTTAATTTTTAATTGATGACCTCTAATTGCATCATTTTTGTTAAATTAAAACATTTCCCTGAGATATCCCTTCTCCAGACCATGGGCAAATTTAAACATTTCCATGAGATATTAGGGCACATGTGCACTTTGGTGAGATCTCCTCTCAGCCTTTTACATCTAAGTGAAAATATATTCAATTTCTTCAATCTTTCCTCATATGCTAGGTTGCTTATATCATAAGCCATTTTTGTAGCCCTCTTTTGCACTCCTCCTAAAAGCCAACAATCTTTTGTATAAATAGACCAATCTTGGATGCAGTATTCCAAATGCAGCCCAACATATCCACAGTAAAGCTTCCTGATGACTTCCTTACTTTCTGTATGATACAGAAGTGCAATAATATATATAATGCAATAACTGTTGCAGAAGCACCTTGATGTCAAAATGGTGTCATCTTAGTGGCATTTTCAGTACCATTGCAGTTTAAGGTAACCATGAGACAAGTTTTAACACATTTTACCTTGATGAAGCATACAAAAGGGCTAGGCTGAGTTAAGTTGGCTTAGATTAGGTCTTTGATGATAGCTGGACAAATATTACTTTTGGGGATTTTTTAATTTGGTTTTTTCTTCAAAAACAGATTAAGTTGATACATCTTTTCTTTTCAAGCATAACTTTTCAAGTTATATTACCCAATTCCAGGCCCCTTTTGGTGTTATTTTGCCTCCCAAATGAAAAACATATTTTGATTTATGGAGGAAATGAGTAATCACATGATGTTCAGTTCACACTACCACATCTCTGAAAGGATACCAGCACCATGGTTTCTGCTGCTTCTTCTTCTTGCGACCCATTCTGATGCGGATCTCGACCTAACTTTTCGAGCACAGAAGCTTATCTCACGCCAATACTTGCATCGCTGGAAATACGATTGGCTAGATACAAAAGTTACAAATTACGTTCGTCAAACAAGCGAGTAGAGCATACTTTGCACTCAATGAACTATGTGCCCCAATATGCAGAAAATACCGCCTCAGAGTTCCAAAAATTACTCAGAGGTAAAGCGCTTCATGGCGTCTGCAATTATTGCGCATGCGTGAAGAAAAATATCCCGGATGATAATAGAGCTGGTAGTTTGCTTTCATATGTTTATATCCAATGAGCAGTTTGTTGTAATACTTTTACTATGTCGGCAAGTAAATGAAATTATATTTTCAATCCTTCCTGTTCTTGTTAATTGCAACATTTTGCATGAGATAAGATAGGACTAATGTTAAGGGAAATTTGTTTTCGACGTCACTAGCTGGCCTTACATGTAGGCGAGAGCGGCGGATTAGGCGTCTTTCCGCTCATCTATGTATTTGTATTTTATTTTATTTGTACATTATTGCATATGGAATACAGGTTTCCGGTGAGTTTCAAAAGTGGGTGAAATTAAGTTTCAAGAATTGAAACAATATTATACTTCGCATGTTTCCACGACCAATTGCAACATCCTACCATACATGTTCCCACATCTCGCTCCTGACGAAAATCATATTTTAACACTGCAGTCATTAGTCACTTTTACAGCGGCAATTTACTTCCCTATCTACTAGCTTTTGAGTCTTCCAAGCTATTCCTCCCTTCAACTAATTATTCCAAACATGAACTAAAAAAGTACATCAAAGAGCTTTTAATATTAATAAGAATTGGTTTCAATACATTTTCTTATCTTTTTCACTGGAAGAAACATTGTTCTTTATGGTGATAATGAAATGATTTTAGAAGGATAGCTTTAGTATAATTTTCCTTCAACCATTTTATATTCCAAGTTGGTGTGTGTGCATCCTACTCATGGGGTGTGTTGTGAATATTTACTATTTGTGTGGTGTGAGCACATCGGAACTATCAGGTATGAATTAATAAGCTTGGTTGACACTGACTAAGTATACTTTTGTTGTTATTTTGTCTGCCATTGCTCAGGAAGTTGGTCTACAACCATATTTTTTGCTAATTTAACCATAGCACCAATTTGCTCTGGCATTCATTTGTCGGCTGCCATATACAGTAGAGCTGAATGTAGTCCCCACATAAATCAGAAAGCATATTGCAATTTACTCATGTTCTTAAGATTAATTTACTTCTTTCTGCAGTCAAAAGTAAAACCTATTTTGTTATTAAAACTGATCGGGTAGTTATATTTGGTAATTATATCTTTTCTGAGACCTGGGACCTGCAAGCAAAGTTCTGCCATAAAACTGACTATTGGGTCAGTTACAGGTAAACAGCCTCCATACATACAAAAATAATATGTCCAGGAAATTGTACTCTGGAAGGAGTTGGTATGTACTGTGACTTCCACCCAGGAAACTTGGTTTCCCACTCAGAGGTAAACTTTGATTCTATATATTCTCCTGCCTAATCCCTTGTATGTGAGCAAGTCCGCATGGCACAATTGTTTAGGATTGACACAGTTTAAATAGTTAAGTTTGGGCGCTGTATGACTGAAGCAGTCGAAGTGCCCCTAAGCCCAAATAACTAACTAAATAGTTAAGTTATGGGTGCTGTATAACCACTGCAGTTGACAGACCCTAAAACCCAAATAACCAACTAGGACCATGCTTATCCCAAGTTTTCAGCAGAAATTAATGTTTTCTATATAAATAATTATAAATATAACCTGAAAGCATCATAACCTAACCTATCCTAGCCAAAATTCCTGGTATTTATGTAGACCTAGGTAAATTGTGATTGAAAAAATTGGGAGTACAAGTTATTTTAATGTAAAAATGATGATGCAATGAATCATTTTCTCCACAAATTATTACTTTTCAGTTGGTAAGCAACTACACTATCATAATCTACACTGCAAATATAGGACATTGCCTATAATTATCTGTACCTGGTGTATCACAGACATGATAAAGAAGACATCCCACAATTCATGCACTGGATTTAATAGTGTGACATCAAACACCTTACGTTTCTGCCTTAATTTGACATCATCTCTGGGTATGAATGCTCTCAACATGCTATGCCAGCAATCATTGATGAGGTTGGAAAATTCCTTGAAATTCTTGAGATTGAAAAATATATTTGATATGGCAAGAAAGAGATTTTTGGATGACTCTGGTTTTCCAGCTAGGTCAGGTTAGGTTAGTTTAGAGTATATTATGATATAATATAACATATCATATCATATAAGTGTTATGCTATGTTGTCTTAGTCTAGGTTAGGTTAGGTTGGGTATGGTTAAGTTAGGTTAGGTTATTTTATTTTATTTTATTATATTTTGTCCCCAACTTTTGCATATGACATCATCAACAGTTACTGACTTAGAAGTAATCATTTGCTGAGAAAGTCAGTGGGTGCATAATCATTTTTACATTAAAATATCCTGTACTTAAACAAATCAAAATTGCAATTTACCTAGATCTAGATATTTACCAGACTCCCTATGAAGAACAACTTAAAATTCATTGATACTGCTGCTGAATGTGGCACATCAGCCTCAGGAAAAACTCCACCAAGATGCATCAGGATGACAAAAATCAACATCTGAGATATTTAATGCATTTACCAAATGCGAAGGACATGAGATAAGAATCTCAAGGGACTTAAACCAAGTACCTTTTTCTACATCAACAAATCTTTCACATTAAATCAATACACAAAAAAAAGCATGTGACATGATGAAAGCACAATCAACATGCTACACTTCCCACATTGCTATTTTGAACTCCACTGGACATGAACTGAATTTAGAAACAGGGTTGTTTTAGCAGTAAGTTAATTTAGTATCTATCAACTAAGATAAATGTGGCCCACTGTGTGTGAAGTGTCAGTTTTCACCTTGCCCACACCAGATATCCATTTCAACATCAACTTTGAACTTGTGTTTAACTTTTTTAATGGTGACCTGGCTTGACCTTGACTAGCTTGGTGACTAGATGACCTGACCTCAAAATCTACACATCCATTTCAAATTGATGCATAAAAAAGGTATGCCAAATTTAAGTGGGCTGCAATACAGTTTTTATTAGCTATCTTGGGGGGAAGAGTGGAAAAAGACCCCCAAGATGGTGTGGTCTAAAAGATATTCATGGGGGCTTTGTGTGCAATTAAGTACATCAGCAACAAAGTGGAGGGAAACAACACACCAAACTTGATGCAATTCTGTTTTAAATGAATGTCCACTAATTTGTGTTCTGGAGCAGACTGCAAAGAATGGCACTTTTACCAAATCTTGTTGGTGCTGGGTGGGTGGTCAGCAGCACAGCTGTGGTGCAGCAGTTGGTGCAGGGACAGGTACCAGGTGCAGGCAGGCTGGTAATCTGCCAACGCTTCACGTGCAACTTCGGAATTCACAACTGAAAAAAATACAAGTTGAGAAAACTGCAAAATATACAGTGCTCCACATTTGTCTCAGTGGCAAAATATGTTTGCAGTGAAACAAACCCTGATGGAAAATTCAATTCAGTGTCCCATGTATTTTTTAATTGTGGGGTGAGAAGTGCTGGAGGTTGTGCTTTAATCATGGAGTATGTTTATTATTGCATTGAAAGATATGCTTGTGTAGATAAGGAGCTTACATTCAGCCTCTTGATTTTCTTGCCAACACAGCTGAATGTGGTGATTGACATGACTCTGACAGATGTGCTCCCTAGATCAAGCAGGTCCCAAGAATGGTAGGGTATAGCTAAGGAATAGGGTGTCTATTCTAGGTAAAATATGGTGTAAATTTGCTGATGACATGAAGCTGGTAGGAGTGATTAGCATTGGTGATCAAGCTAGTAATATTCAACTGGACATGATGACCTAAAGGTGGACTGGTATGGCAGGTATCTTTCAACCATGGTAAGTGTAAGGAGGTGCATTTGGGGCCTGGAATCATTAATATAAATGTGAGGTATAAGGGCAATAAAGATAAGTATAGAAGATTAAAGGTGATATGAATGAAGTATGTAAGATTAATAAAAGGCTAGGTACATATGTCTTGTTAGATAATGTTATTTTGGATGATGCTCTTACATTTAGATTTCACATTGGAGTCATCAATTCAGGTTGGACAAGTCAAGGTTGTGGGACAGTTAAGTGACAACAGTTTTTCAGTCAAGGCATGGTTGATCATTGGAATAGGCTGCTTGCTGGTGTTATGTGCAGTTTCTAATTAGATGAGTTTAAAATAGGGTAGACAGACTTAGGTGTTTTGGAGTTCTATTTGGTTGTGGATATGTGAAATTTGTGCTAGTGTTTGTATGCTGTGCAAGTCCCTTCAAGCAGACATGGATGGAGTTGAAAGTGATTTATTGGGCACTCATTCCAATGCATGTGTTGTATGGGATTGAGTGAATATCACCAAATGGGTATTGGTGGGTGTGTAGGATGTTGGTGGATAGTTTATTTTGAATTTATGATGCAGTATTGGCTGGAGTGTTAAGTGTCTTCTTGTCCATACTTATAGTAACTTCCCTTTACAGGCTTAACTCAGGTGCTCCCCTGTGGCTGTCTCTCTTATTTTGAGTCTGAACTCTGTATGACTATGTTTTACGAACTAGACTTCCAAAATTCGCTGGTGTTTAGAGGTAAAGGCCATGAGTGTAGAGGCAAAACCAAGCCTTCAATAACTGCTGTATGCCATTTTGTTGCCATAGTGTTTCATAATTGTATTCTGAAAGGTGCTGCATTGCAAATGTATGGCTGGCAGGTTTGTTTTGTCTCACTGGTGGCTATGAAGGTACTTAAGAGAAAACACTGGAATGCAGTTAACCTAACCTTGGTATGTCATGTAATGTTTTTTGGTTTTCTTTTGTTCCAGGTGGTGACATCTGCAAGAGCTGAATAAACTCTGCAACATCTTCAAAATGACGGACTATGCAGCAAAGCTTCTCAATGAGCTCATGGGGCGGAGTCGAAATTTGATGCCTAATGAACAAGAGAGAAAGATCACATGGGAATCACCAGAGGTATGGTTCTTTATGTTATTGAATGGTAAAATACATTTGGTATTGTTATTTGTATTTATATTGGTACCAACACAATATGACTTAGTGTATTTCCAAAGCTGAATCAGTGTTGGGTTTTATATTTTTTACATTCCTCCACACATGGTGTGTGATGTCTGAATGGTGTGTCTGTTCATAAGCAGAAATTGTATCTAACCCTCTGCCTCGACATACATGAGGCTCTGGAGAGGTATTCAGTCTTCCCCTCATATTTGCAAATTTCTAACCCTCATGTTGTTGGGTGATGAATATTGTTTATGATTGCATTTACCCAATTTTACTGCACATTGAGATACCTAAGACTGGCATTTGGACCAGTAGTGGATATAGGTGACATTGTGACATTCCACATGTGACAACATGCATATTTTATTTCTTGACAGTGTAGAGTGGTTTACCCAGATACAAGCTCATAAATGTCTTCACTTTCCAACACCTCTGTGCTATTCATCATTTTATTCACTTCCCTGTAGTGTCTGGCCAGGGGCACAATTCATCAAAGTTGTCCCTTGTTGTTCCAGCCATTTGTGCAGCATAATGCCATGCATTTTTTGTGTTGTGAACACTGTAATATATGTTTACTTTGACACTGAACAGGCTCTCCAGCTCTCCAGCTATATGAATTACATTCCAGCACCTCCTTTGATGATATTGTATCAGTTTGTTTGTTCATTTGATAGTCATTCACAAGGTGGTTGTTTTCATTGTGCTTTCATTGTATTCGTTGATGTGCACTGGTGCATTATGTACTGCATGATTGCTGTGGGTACCTTCTGCCAGAACATGTTGGTATTTGGTATGTGATCAATGCAGTCAATGTACCCTAAACCCCCCCCCCCCCATCTTCATTCCACATTTGGGACTGAGATGTTGACTTATTGCAGATACAATATGCTTATGGTGGTTGCTTAGAAAATCTTGGATTCTGCCACTTTTAGGTCATTACCAAAAGTAATTATAATTCAGCATGTTGATGGGATAACCAAATACTCAAATTAATTCAAAACAAAGTCATAAACTTGTCTTGTATATTTCTGGGTTGACTCTTCTTTGGATAGAGTATCCAAGATAGACCTTTCATGCATGTGATTTATTGCACATGATGTATGCATCAAGCCTTCTACTAGTATTGGCAAAGGGGTTTGCAATGTATATTTTTGTCTGTATTTAAATGTGGTTCATGTTTGGACTTAGGTAATGTTTAAAACACTTGTCTGTACTAGAAGGTCTGATGCATAAATCATGCCCTGCAAATTGTGTGCATAACATGTTTGTGTTTCATCTGTGTCTAATGAATGGTCAATCCAGAAATTTATAACACCAGTTTGTGATGATGTGTTCAATTAACATGAGCATTTTGGTTACTTTTCATCATCATCTTCAATCCAACAATGTGCAATGCAGCTCTCTGCAGCATTAATGATTGTAATCCCCATATGCATGAATTCTATATGGGAAGATGTTTGCTTGTGCATTCGGGAGACAGCTGGAAATGCAATTTCAGCATAGATGCATGTGCAGCCATGCATCATTTCCCTGGTTTGAATGTCATGCATGTTCCGTTAGTTATTTGAGTCTTGTGGCGCATCGACCAGGTGTGGTCATTTAGCGCCCATCGGCGAGATGCTTCATGGACGGGTAGATCCAAGAGGAGTGCACAGGAGCATGTACCGTAAAAAGGCGCCGCTCATCTACTGGAAAATGATGTCCCCCGGACACGATCAAGCGCTCTCCTACTCTGTTTTTTTTCGCCAAAGTTGCTCCTAGGACTAAAAAATGTATCCACTTCTGGGACATTTCAGTGCCATTTTAAACCGTCTTAATTAGTGACAGTTATGGGGTCGCGGTAGCTCAGTTGATAGAGCGTCGGACACTTGATCGCAAGATTGTGGGTTCGAGTCTCACAAGCGACAGCATTACAGAGTCTGCCCGCGTCCAATCGGCGTGAGACGTCGGCGACTCTATATGACCTAGCGATTGGATGCGTCGTAAAAGACCCCAAGGTTCTCCTCAATCAGTAACTGGCTGTACCGTCACCTTCGCAGGAGGAAGCACATTGTATTTCTCGATGATGTGTTCGGTCCGGGTATCCCGTGGACTGGAGTGACTCAAGCTTATTTAGCTTGCTTATTTTGTGCTGTGGTGCATGACGTTTCTTTAAGAGCAAAGACCTAGACTCACGTGCAAATCACGTCATTGTCAGTGTCTGAATGCGCCATTGTGCGTGCAGATATGCCACATGTTCCTGGCTAAGCTGTGTCCGCACGAGCTGTTCACCAACACCAAGGCCGACCTGGGATCGTGTGGCGGAATCCACGACGACGACGTCAAGATCGAGTTCGACAAGATGCCCACATACAAGCGGCAGACCTACGAGGACGAGTTCCTCAGGTTCTGTCAGGTCAGTTGGGGCGGCGCAGCTCAGGTCAATTGAGGGAGGTCATGTCAGGTCAATGGAGGGGTAGTGGTGCCGGACTTGGTAAGGTTGGCATGTATATATAGCAGTCATCAATTACTCATGTTGTAACTGTGTGACCAGACCAGGTTTGCTGCTAGGCTGAAGTGACTAACAAAATCTGACAGGTATGTGTGGTGTTCAATGCATTGTGAAGTAAACACGTCGTTGAACTTTCTTGTGGTTCCGTCACTCACAGCCTTTTTTTAAGGACGCCATCCTTTTAGAAATTTCCATTAGTTTTCATCATGTTCACAATCACTATTTGGCTATGATCCAAACATGTTGAGTATAGTTAAACATGTTGGCTATGTATAGTTGTCTGTGCAGTGTGTAGGTCGTTAATTCTGCGCTGCGCGCATGCTATGAGGACGTTATGCAGGTTCCGTCGCATGTACAAGGACTGGTGGATGTACGAGTGGGCTACTCAAAACCAGAACGGGGTACATCGCAATGCGTGAATACTGATATATTATGCACTTTGTTGTATGTCCGAATATCCCGGTATAAGAGTTTGGTAACCTGACTTTTTACCTGTGATCTCAAGGATGTCCTCTCCTGGGAGGTTAAACAACCAGCACTGTTCATTGTCGTTAAGAACCGCCGCGAAAATTGTCATAGCGTATGGTATGCACATCATGCACTAGCCACCTGGTTCTTTACCGCAGTCGATGCTGAACGAGGTCGAGAAGAAGATCAAGAAGCAGCGTCTGCGGCTCGAGATGCAGCCCGGCGACCACAAGCTGTCGTCGCTGGTGCCGCCGCAGTTCTCGCGCCACGAGGACAAAATCCGCATGCTCACCGACAAAATCAACAAGCTCGTTTCTGAGGCCGAGGAGCTCGGCTGCAAGGGCCAGGTGAGGCGACGTTGCGTTATGTGTAACTGGTGGCTGTTGTCGCCGTTCAAGGCCTTGGGTGGGTGGATGTGCGTTTGAATACAGATGTGTCCAATTTGTCCATTGTCTTCCATGCACAGTGTGTATGGAAGATGTGGTGCATGTGTCAGGGTGTACATTAGACACCCTGGCCACATTGCGAAGCACCAGGAACCATGTGAATATATATGTATGGAGGTGTCCTCGGCAGTGATCGTCACGCTGCCACCATTGTGCTTGCCCAGTGCGCGTGACAAGTCCACCGAACTGTACACTCCACTCCACAAGTCCCGCTGTTTTCGATCTCTGCACGTGATGCACGTTTCCACGCAGGTGGAGGAGGCCCAGGGCATCATGAAGCTGTGCGACAAACTCAGGGACGAGCGGGACGCGCTCCGACGGCAGAACGAAGGCTCCGTGTGGCACCAGGTGCGTATGCCCACCTCTTCTACCCATAGCATACTGCCATCAACTAAATTGAAACTGCGATGACGTTCATGGCGAGAAGTCGAGATGTTCACCACTGTTTTCACCCGCCGATGTAGTGTTACGCGACGGGCCAGATTATAGGTAGTTTGGGATGCTGCATAGGAGAGGAAAACTGACTGGAATGTAACCTGATAATTGTTGGAAAGGGATCCTTTCAAGAGTGTTTAAGCCAGGTTGTTTGGTAGTATATAATATGGGTAAACCATGCTATATCATATGCTATACGGAAGACCGCGACTGACCTATACGTCCATTATATCATATCATTTATCAGCTTATCAGCGAATCCTACATTTTCCACATGCGTAAAGCAGAGCAATATTGTGATGATGAAATATCACATGTCATGGTCACAATGCCACGAATGTATCGTGTATGGTCATAATTCATAATTGTACGTGTTCATCATGAGCATTGTATAGCAAAGGTTTCATATAGTTTTGTTCTGGACCAGGAATCCAACCGACTGTCTGTATCCATAATTCGCCTGACGCCGGGAGCTTCTCCGTTGTTATGACGTCACTGACCACTTGTCTGTTCTGGCGGCGCAGGCAGCCGAGATGGCCGCCTCGCAGGAGAAGCAGATGCAGGTGTGCGAAATCTGCGGCTCGTTCCTGATCCTGGGCGATGCGCAACAGCGCATCGACGATCACCTCACCGGCAAGATGCACATGGGCTACGCGCGCCTCCGCGACGCCGTGCAGGAGATGCGGGTACGCCACGGAGAGTGCACAACTGGAAGGTCGTGGGTTAGAGACCCGACCGTGCCGGGTTTGTCACTCGCCGATTTGGGGTGTTTGCTGGCGGCTCCGAGCGGTTATCTGTGTTTGGGTGCTTGCTCTTTATCCGGTCCTTTCTGGAACGTTGCGTTGGTGTCTTCGTCTACTGCGAGGCGAAGTCCGTTGACATTTAAAACTCTTGAATGCTACTGACATGATTTACCCTTCACAATGACAGAGTTTATGTGGGCATTTACTGCCTTGCATTGTGTGTCTAAATGGCCGGACAATGTGCATAACGACATCTTTTGTTACTTTCCCTCAAACACGTTTCAGATGTTGGTCAGAATTATGTTCATGCCATCTTAATTAACTAATTTAATGCATTTGGAGATGGAGGTGAGTTTCCATCTGCTTGCAAGAAGCTACTCAATTATACAACTTCGTGGTTTTGCCCGTACCCAACCGTAACCAAATTATTGAAACTGGGTGGTTTTGCCCCTGACACTATCGGCCGATATTTGTCACATTACGTCTCTAAGCTGATGGAAATACTTGTAAATTCGCGTCTTACATGGTCGTCGAGAAAACGAGGCTATTTTACGGATGCATGGTGCGGACAAAGGAAATTTCGCTCAACAGCTAACCATATTTTAGCATCATATATCTAATTTCGAGCCAGCAGTGATGAAAAGCGACACCTATGTACTGTCTTCGACATGAAGGGTTCCTATATATGGATACATGGTATACTTCTCAAACCTTGGAAGTTTGGTGCGAGTAGTCGTATGGATACTTGTTAAAATAATATTAGAGCTGAAATAATGTTTCGTGTCCGAGTAGGAAATGTTCTGTTGAATCACTGCTCAAATTAACAGCGCTCCCCAGGGCAGCAAGGATATTGACATTGCTTGGAGTAGTGATAACTGGCATTAGAGATGGTTTGTCACATGCGATTCGGAAATCTCTGTTCGTTGATGTTTTCAATTTTGTCATTTTCATCATGCACATTGTCCCTGTCGATGTGTACGCAGCTTACCAGCTCCCACCTGGAGAAACGGAATCTCGTAAATGGTTTCCGGTTCTAGGAAGTAAAATCTGTAGCCATGCATTTTTGCAGTCGTTTTATCCAGCTTACCTCTCATTGTTTTTAAGTCCTTTACGGCGAGCTTAAGACATTCCGGCGGGTCCAAGCTTCAGCACGAACCCATGTTGTGTTCGTGTACGGAATCTGCATGAGAACAACATTTGTTTGCTCAGCATCATAAGTGTGAATTTAGTACCCACTCCACCTTGAGAGTTGACTCCAGCTATGATCGACATGGGCCTGTCAGACACCCGTAAAGCGGAGGTGAAACCAGCACTCTTTCGCGTGAAGGCCTTGGAACATCTGGAATCTGATTATGGACGTGTTTTGCGTACTGATAGTTCATGGACTGTTGATAGTGTGACCTTTGGATTCGTGAGTGGTTCCACCCCCGGAACGTTTGCACCGCTTGCACACGAGTCCCTCTACACGACAGAGTGACCTGTGGTAGCTCAACTGGTAGAGCGTCGTACTCGGTCGGTTCGGATCTCGCAACCGACGGCATTTACCGAGCCCACCCGCGACCAATCGGCGTGAGAGGTTCGCGATGCTACACGACCTAACAGTTGAATGCGTTGTAAAAGAACCCAAGGTTATTCTTCTCTACATGGCAGGTTCGATTGCTATTATAAAAATTTCGTGCTTCACGAAGGGCCCCGTGTCTCATATCAAGTTAGTTAGTTATTAGGGCTTTAGGGCGCATCGACTACTTTGGTCATGTAGCGTCCGTGTATCGTATCGGGGTAGGCTTCACCGCCTTACACTCTGCTACCGCCTGACCCACCACCTCTACCGGCAGGACGCTCGCGAGAAGGAGAAGCGCGACCGCGAGGCGAAGCGCGAGGCCGAGCGCGAAGAGCGACGCAAGCAGGAGGAGGAGGAGCGCGAGAAGCGGCGCAAGCAGGAGGAGGAGGAGCGCCAGAAGCGCAACGGCCACCGCTCCAGCCGCTCCAGTCGAGACGGCACTCGCGATGGCAGCGTCGAGCGCGACCGGCACAAGAGCCGCGACAAGGAGCGCGACAGGCGCACGCGCGACCGCAGCCGCGACAGGGAGCGCGCGCCGGCGAGAAGCCGCGACCGGGACAGAGAGCGAGATCGCAACCGGGACAGAGATCGGGACCGTGACCGAGACAAAGATCGGGACAGAGATCGAGACAGAGATCGGGATCGTGATCGGGACAGAGACCGTGAACGAGAGCGGCGTCGGCCAAGGTAGGTGGTGCTATCAGGTTTGCCACTTGCCTCCGGTGGAGTTTTCTCAGCAGAGACGCCGTGATGTTGAAGGGATATTTGAAATATGATTCAGATATTCCCCTGATTGGAGTAGTGGATTGGGAGGCATGAACTGAGTATAATTATTGCATCTGTATATTGCCTGAGGATACATGAAGTTGTAAATGCTCCTTATTCCATTTGGCAGGGGCCATGGTGCTGTACCAACTTCTGATGCTGTCGTGTTCCCTCGCAGAACGTCTGGTTAAGAAGCATTTGCTTTTTGGGTAGTGGGCTTGTTGGAGCATGTGCTGTGTTCGCTCTTGCTCTTTCTAAAATTCGATATTAATTAAGTTATTGATAAACCAGGTGATGATATGTTGTACCTGCAGTATATAGTTTGCTCTTGCCGTTTCGAAAATGCGATATTGGGGAAGTTGTTTATAGATCAGGTGATCAGGTTTCATGCCTATTATTATTGGATGCAGTCGGACTTGTAGTCGCGTGTTGAGTTAGCGGGCAAAAAAAAGGCAGTTTCGCTTTGTGTCGTCGCCAGCTCCTCTGTGCCCGACATGCCTTTGCCATGTGTACTCGTATGTGGTAGAATAGCCATTCGAGATTCTGGAGTCCACAATACTTAGCATTCTGAGTGAGGCAGTCAGGCTGAGTGGACAAGTGGAAAACCGGCGGCACTTCCTTAACTTTAACCATGTCTTGTTGCGATGTTAAACTTGGTTTCTCGTCGGGTGTGAGATGTCGAAACGAGTTCAGTGGGATGTCGAAACGTGTTCAGTCGGATGTGAAAATTTGCCATGAAAATATTGTCATTTAAAGTACTTGCAAAGCCATTTAAACTCAGTTTTGAACCAATAACTTTCATACAATTGTGCCCGTTCTGCGAGACTTGTCATGAAGTCCAGGCCAATTCCATGAACACCCATCAAGAAACACCACATCGATACTTCTTTGGGAAGGATGTCGATCCACTGTTCAGTAAGTGGTATATTCCACCCTATTTCAGGAATAATTGATCGCTGTGCTGCTGTTTCTGCCGATGTCCGACACGTGTGTGGATAACCTCTGCCACAGCAATTGCCCGGCCATGTCCGATGGCCGGACAGTGGGTTTTTTTAAGTATCCTGGGCGGAGAACCCCTACGTAGGGGTCTGCCAAGCTTACACGGGCCGGGGTGTGGTTAGATAGAGACGGAGTTCGCCTCGAAAAAAAAACTGCAGAAGTGAAGGGTATATTCGCGGGTGTCGAGCGCGCGGTGTGTCCTTCCGTGCTATGCGGCTGCACATGGCCGGAGGCATCTACTCTGCGTGATATTTCGGACGCTCCTCCCGTGCGGTGTTAATCTTACCTCGTCTGCCGACAGCAGTCGAGATCGGGACCGACGCCGCAGTCTAGACAAGGACCGGGACAGAAACCGGGATCGAGACCGGGATAGGGACCGAGACCGTGACCGGGACCGGGACCGAGACCGAGACCGGGATCGGGACAGACACCGGGACCGGGACCGACACCGGGACAGAGACCGGCGGCGCAGTGGCAGCCGAGACCGGGAGCACGAGCGTACCTCTCGCCGTTCTCGCAGGTGAGGTCGGCACTGATGTCTGCTGCGCCCGACCAGGTGTGTGGCCGAGCCACATCGATGGGGGACACCCGGCCTGCGATCACCACTCGTGTCTATCAGACAATGGCGTATTACACCGGAATTTACGTGGAAGCAACACGCAATAAAAGCTTTTGTTGGCTCCGAATGGTTCTGACTTCCTGAACTGACTTCCTTGAAATGTGGCCGCGCTTTAAGGCGGTAGTTCATCATTGTTTTGGAACGCTATATGTGGACATTCTGAGTTTCGACAAGTTGACTCGTTTAGCATCGAGACGTTTTGCGAACTACTGCCATTTGCCTTATTTCGGAATTATTATGTGTAATATTGTTCGCTCCCTTCGACGTCACAACTCTGATTATGGCGTCTTGAGTTCACACACTTCACTCTACTGGATATGAATTCCAACAGTCAGTTATGCCACGTAAGTACGATATTTTGTCAGATAAGAGCATGCTTGACTCTTTAGACCACGCAGTTTCGATACTCATCCAATTCGCGAAGCATTCCCTTTTATGCTGTCTTTGTTGTTGATGAACTCTGATATTGTCAAAATGTGGCTTATAACAGCCTGTCCAGGGTTTCCGCGGAACCAGCTTTGCCTTTGGCCCGGTCAATGCCATGTCTAGTTAGCTCGTCGTGGGTTCTTGTCTTGTCTCGCCAACAGCTGAGTGACGCCTCCTATTCCAGCCGAAGCAGGCATTCCAAGGACAGAAGAGGTTCAAAGGAGCGCAGCTCCAGACGAGATTCCAAGGAGCGCAGCTCCAGACGAGACTCCAAGGAGCGCAGCTCCAGACGGGATTCCAAGGAGCGCAGCTCCAGGCGAGACTCCAAGGAGCGCAGCTCCAGACGAGACTCCAAGGAGCGTGCAGTGTCTCGCTCGAAGCGCGACTCGCGGGAGCGGCCGGACTCGACGGGACGCGACTCGAAGCGCCGTCGCCACTCGACGGGCGGCGGCGACTCGAGAGACGGCGGCGAGCCCACGGATCACGACCGCAAGGACTCTGAGGCGGGAGCGACCGCGCTGAACGGCACCGGTTCTCCCCACGCAGGTGACGTCTGCCCAAGAGCGCGGCCCGCCGTGGCGCCTGGCGCCCTGCTGGTGGCGGCCTGTGTAGTGCTGGTGATGGTGCAGTGGGCGGTGCATCCACCTGGTAGCGCCTGGGGCCGTGATAGCTCAGTCGGTAGGGTGCTGGACTCCTGATCGCAGGCTTGTGGGTTTCAATCCCGCAAGCAGCGGTATTGCCGAGTACACCCGCGACCAATCGGCGTGAAAGGTTGGCGACGCTATACGACTTAGTTGAATGCGTCGTAAAGGAACCCAAGGTTACACCTGGTAGAGCAGCACGGTTGCGCACTACCAGGTGGAACCTTGGTGCGCAGCACCCGGGAGCGCGGCTGATCGTCTGGCATGCCGGATGTACGAGGAGCGATTATCCGCTGTGTCCTCTACGCCTGCTGGGGTGAGAGCCAGGCGATGCCATGTGGCGTGAGCTGTTGAGTGCGTTGTAAACCCACAGCCACCACTAACGGCGGTGTTGATATTAATATGCACGCAAATTTATCTCTATTTGAGAAAAAAAAGCGGACGTGCAGCATGCTCTGTGGTCGCGTTACAATGACACATTATTCGTGAGATGAGGTGGAATATACCACCTAGTGAACAATGTGGAGACATCCTGCCCAAAGAAGTATCGGCATCGTGCCTCTTGTGTGTTTATTGAGTCCCCATGCCTTTTTTAATGGTGATTTGTGTGCAGGTATCATGCTTATGCTCACAATTGGATATTGTGGTACATAAATATATTGTACCTGACACGATTTCAAGTGGACTACAGGCTATATGCTCAAAATTCAGTTTGAAGGACTTCAATGATATTCTAAGCCACATCGTTTCCATGGGGAATTTCGTCATCTTAGTGGACTCGTTTCGACATCTCGCACCTAAGAAAAAAAACAATATTTTTAGCCCTGCCGTGTTCCCGCTTTCGCTGGATCCGTACGTGTCGGCCACGTGCTGGTGCACGTGAGGTGGCCGCCAGTTCCCGCTACCTGAGCGTCTCGTGTGTGTCTGGCAACGGACGCTGTATGATCAGCAGGGTCGATGCGCCCTAAATCCCAAGTAACTAACTGACTGTGTGGCTGGCAGTGGACGGCACCGCCGACTCCGGCCGGCCGTCCAGTCCAGTCGCCGCTGACGTCGCCGCCGCCGCCGCCGCCGAGCCCGCCGCCGACGCCGCCGCCCCCGCCGTCGCCGTCGCCCCCGCCAGGCCAGGTGACGAGTGAGGCTCGCCCAGGTAAGCGGCGCCGTCGGCCGGCGCCCACACTAACCGTCGACGGCCGCTTGCAGGTGGAGCCGCAGCAGGTGAGAGGCGACCCGTGACACGTGGCGCGGGTGGCAGGTGGTGGCGGGCGAACGTCGCGAGGCGCGCGAGTGGTGCTGTTGTGGCGACGGGCAGACGGCACGCGGCGAGACGCCGAGTCTGGCGTCACAACGTGTGTGTGGAGTGGTAGCGTCGCGGAGGTGGTAAGAGGGTAGTGGTGTTGTCGCGGAGGTGGTGAGAGGGTGATGGGTGTTGTCGCGGATGTGGTGAGAGGATGATGGATGTTGTCGCAAAGGTGGTGAGAGGATGATGGATGCTCTCGCCTAGTCGGTGAGAGGGTGATGGACGTTGTCGCTAAGGTGGTGAGAAGGTGGTGGATGTTCTGGCGGAGGCGGTGACAGACCAACGGATGTTGTCGTAGAGGTAGTGAGAAGATGGTGGATGTTGTTTTGTTGGTGAGATGGTAGCGGTGTGATTGTGGTGTTTTGTTAGGTGGCAGGTTGCGATTGCTGAGAGATCGAAGTGAAGGTGTTCAGACGCCATGTTGCTATCAGATGGAGGCCATCAGAGCCTGTCTTCTGATTTTGGTGTTCTGTAGCGAGGCGTTTTGGGCTGTGGCGCCAATGTCGCCTGGTTCTTCGGAGCACCGCAAGCATTGTCTCAGTTTGGCTTTGAGTGATGTGGTGCCTGTCACTCCGTAATGTAATGTGTTCGGGTCGTTTACGGTGAGGGTGCTTTATATCAGGAAGAGTAGAGAAGGCCGAGGTCCGAATAGTTTTGAGATTGGGACCGTTCCAGGTTTCTGGGAGATATTTGCGGTCTTTATCTGGGAGCATGCGTTTGCAAATTTAGCGCTCACTTCAGGATCTAGAGCACGATGTGAGCCTAAATGGGCCTCATGGTGATGTGGCATGACGAATGACATGTAGAGTGTAGTTTTTTCTTCCATTTGAGATGATGGTCAACACCAATGTCTGAGATGGCCGATGACTCAGGATGAAGGCTTGAGAAAATGACTTGTAGTGTAGATTGATAATCGGATGTGATTGGTGTTTTCGCGGTGCTCCGATATGATTTTGAGCTTAACACCAGCTGATAATTCAAATTTCAATGAGAGCATAGAGCAAAATTTGAAGCCCATCTTTTTTCATATATTTTCAGCTTGCTCTTTAGGGTCAACGTTAGGTTTTCATTTATGGAAGACATACAGCGCCCATGCTCATCACAGATCCCCAGCATCTCCTTCCGGACCAAAGTCTAAAAAAACCTCTACATTTGTCCTTTACACACGTTTTATAACTCTTGCTGGTAGCATGAACTTTGCTGCCTACTGTCGATGATTGTTGTCATCTAAATTGTGTGCAATTTATTATCCACAGTTAAAGTGCAAAATTGCGTCTAAAACGACAGGCATTGTTTTCAATCGTGGGTGGATTTGTGCTTTGCGATCCTGGATACTGCTATATACAGCAACTGGATACAGCAAAAATGTTTTGTAATCGGAAATGGAGGGGATATTGTTCTTCAAATCTCTGACATCAGCATCTCAATTTGCATTTCCAAGTGCGTCTTGAACACTCACAGAACAGTGTATTGTCAGTGTACCAGTACTAGTCATCCTCCAAGGAAGAAAATTTGAGGGTAATTTTCAGAAGAGGATAATGTTCTAGATGACAAAATCCACGAATATCCTATTTTCGCAACCATGTTTCCGATTGCAACAAAACAAAGGTGTTCTAAGTTCCACCGGCCGAAAATTATGCCATCATTGTCTAAAAGTTCAAAGCGCAAACCCAACCCTGCTAGATACACAGAGCAACAAGCGAAGTCCGGGCATTTCAGTGACGCATGCCGGGGTGTGCGACATTGTCCCGAAGGTGTGAGAGATCCACAACTCCCGAGCTGTTTCCCCGGTGGTAAGACCCTCCGTTTTCAGTCGTGCATTTTGCGATGTGGAACGTGCGTGGTAGTTTAGCTGTGGAGCCTTTTTCTCGGGCGGGTATCGAGAGCACTCCTCGCGAAGCGCGGTGAGCAAAGCTCATGGTGTCTGGTCAAGCGGCACCCCAGAAACTGCCTTTGTGTGCGTGTGCGTGTAGTGCTTGTCAGGTACACGAGCATGCACGTTCCAGCATGTGCCGGCGAGTCGTGTTTTTTTAATAGATCGTACCACTGCAACTGCCGCGTCGTACTATTGTCAACCATGGCCTGTGCTTCCGACCCTCATCCGAGCCCATGGAGATCAGTGGTGCTTCCCCGCCGCTCGGCTGTTGGTCTGCAGATCAGCCGTGATCCCGGGTGTTCGGCCTGGTGCTCCTCCGTCCTCTGGCTCCTTGTCCTCGGCCGTCAGAGTTGTGTACTGCTCGGGTGTTGCGCGTGGGTGTCCAGGTGTTCCGTGCCACCTCGGCCGGACAGCGCGCCAGCTGGGCTGCCGTCTCCTGGTGTGGAACTGTGCTTTCGTCGAGTGTCTGCGGGCCGTGACCTGACCTTGCGGGCCGCCGATGACCTGACCTGGCGCGAGTGTTGTAGCCCGAGCCGTACGGTACGATGTTAGGGGTCGCGCGCGTGACTGTCGCCACCAGCCAGGGCTCAAATGCCAGGTCAGTTGTCAGCACTGGGCAATGAGGTCAGTTCCCATCTGAGGTCAATGAAGTCAGCTGTCGGCTGAAGTCAAAGAGGTCAGTTCTGGTCCGAGGTCGGTGCGGCCAGTTTTCAACTCGAGCAAATGAGGTCAGTTCCCATAATCGATCACTAAAGTCAGGTACCATCTGATGTCAATGAAGCTATTATCGAAAGTTACTTAAGTCAATTGCCACCAGAACCCAGAGGGCAGTTCCGATAGTGGGTCATGTCAGTCCTCGACATCAGACAAGGAGGTCTTCCTACATCATAGTTTAAGTGATGGACTTCACCATTTTCCGATTGTATCGCATTAGTAAGGTCAGTTGTGTCCCATCACATGAGTCCATACCATTATTCTTGTCTTTCCACCACAACTTTCTTCGAAACACTCCCGACACGGCTCTGCCGACTGGTGGCGGTAGCCAACACACCATAAATTGCATCACAAATTTTCACTATAATTAAATATTACTTAACTATTATACCAACTCTGCTCATTTGTGCTATCCTACCGAGCGTAAAGCGGACAACCGTCCCCACGGTAATAATCCTGGGAAATCCCTTAATAGCGTCTTAATCTTAAGAAGATCGTGCGGCTGAAGGTCCCGGATGGAGGCGTGACTACCCGTGAAAGTGACGTCATCCTTCGAGCCCTCCGCCTGTCAACGTCTGTGGATTAGCTATCTCCAGCTCAACGCTGGTGATAACCGATGTCCTCTTCACCGTTGGCTGAACATCTGAAATGATTCTCCTGCCCCCTCCCCTCCATCTTGCCGGTAAGCATTGGACACACCGATAGCCATTACGCCCAACACCCATTCGTGCCCACTGGCTGGCTGCCCCCTCCCCCCCCCCCATCATGTACCCGTCGGAAGGACCCTTGTCCAGCACCTTGATTGGTGTTTCAGCTCGATGTCGACGGAGTTGCTCCGCTGGTAGTCCGACATCTATCGGCGAGCGGGCGACATTCAAGTTCACGCTCCGCCTCCTGGGGCAGCACTGCAACCGGCAGCAGCAGCGGCCCGACCGGTGTGCGGCCTGTTTCCAAGTTGGTGCGCGTGCCTGGGTGTGATTTGATGTCGTTAGTTGAAGTGTAGTTTTCGAAAGTCACTAGACTGACTAGCAGGCTAGCAGTGTCGGATGTCGGCCATTTTCATCGCACAGAGATGCCGTGTCTCGTGAAAACCCCACCCGGTGCGCCACGCGTGTCAGCTCACCGGCCACCGCTCTTTGTCCGCATGGCTGAATGTTCGGTTGTTTATGCATTTCGGGCCACGCGGACATTGTTGCTCGCTACGCATTTCGCCACGACTCTTCAGCCCGTGTTCCGCCGTGTGGGATAATACAGGTCAGCATACGCGATGCATGTTTCTCATGTGGACGAGGCTTGGATTCGGCGGGCAATACACGGCGAAAGTGGCGGGGCGTTTCGGAAGCCCGACTCCAATCAGAGTGGAAGCGGTGAGATGAATGCAGCTCAACACAGCAGGAACACGATCAGGCATCTTTCCATTAGGTACCGCTCTGTCTTCGTCTCCCCAGGTGAGGCGTCGTTAGCTTCAGGGGTGGCCCCGTCTCTCCGGCCAGATACTCCTATCAACCCCGCCCCTTCCACCGTCTGGGGAGGGAGAGGTTGATAGGAACCTCTCTAATATCCAAACTGAGCGTCGCAGAAAAACGAACGAGGTGTCATCGGAAAGCGCTCGACGAGTAGGGCCCGATGCCACCCCTACCCCAAAAAGAAGTCCCCAAAAGTGACGTCACTAAGAGGACTAGGTTTTCACGATTTACACCATGTTTTTGTTTGGTGAGTTTTGGGGGAGATTTGAGGAAAAATATTATTTTGAATCAGAAAAGGACAACGAAATCGACCATGGAAATAAAATTATTTGGCCACCCAAAAATCAAAATTTGATTTTTTGACAATTCAAAATTTGAGTTTTCAAGTTTTCGCTAATTTTCCTTTTCTAATTGGTAGAACGGACCGAAAAACATTGTTCGAATTCAACTTGCTGTGATAAAAATGCTTACTTTAGCCAATATTTTAGATCTGAACTTCAATAGGAGAATTGCAAAATTAATAAGTAACCAAAAACGAAAAAAAATTATCTGGTACGTTTTATTGCAACCCTTGAGATAAGCAAACGCTAAGAGTTTCATTAAACATCTGTATCCGTTAAAGCGTGACGACTGGTTGAACTTTTTTGGAGGTGACCTCACTTGACCTAGACTAACTCGACCTTAGGTGACCTGACTTCAAAAGTTTGACATAACATGCCAAAGCGATGGTGGAAAAGGTATGCCAAATTTCGGCTCGCTGCCGCACGCCGTTCTTTCATTATCAGCGGAAAAAAAAACTTCGGTTGGGGGCGATGAAGAGCCCCCGAGACGGCGCGGGTTAAACCGATCGTCTACCACGCCAAAGGTACGAGGCTATATTCCCCGCGATAACCGCCCACCTTGCCAGGGTGAGAGGCAGGCGACGCGATATGACACAGCTGCGAGTGCGTCGTAAAGCCACAATCCAAGCCAATAATTCGTTTCCCCAGGTACATCAGCCAGTCCAACGCTAGCCCACGAACACCGTACACAGTTCCCAGGTTATATGGGAGACAAGGCTTACACTTTTAAATGCGCTATAAAGATCTGTGTGCATCGCATCCGACCGAGCACCCTCGAAGATTGCTCCCCACCCGCGGGATGTAGATGATGCCAGATTGACTACACGGCCCAATAACGGCGCGGGATGAACGCATGCTGGGACGGAGACAAGTAGAAACATGACGCATGAGTTGAACGCAGCCATTTGTTTCTCAGATATGTTGACGCAAATTGGCGGCAACGACGCCGGTCGATAATTTTCTGAAACTTGCGAGAGCATTTTTAGATTTAGTGTTGATGTTAGTCTGCCCGCTGCTCTGAGAAATTACCACAGGGTGGTGACAGTGAAAAGCTCGCACAGGGGCACACCCACATAGGGTGCGGGCGACCAGTATATCTGGGCCGCACGCCTTGTCTACAACGATGTGTCTCAACAGATACCAGACGGATTCCTCCGACACACAGAGATCAATTAGGAGGTCCATATGTCTGTTGGGGATATCCTGGAAAATGATAGCGACTGGATCACAACATTGTGCCGCAAATGCATTGTCAAACAGGTTCGCTCTACCTACATCACCCGACATCTGTATACCATTACCCTCCATCACTGAAATCCGCTTTGTTTAAAGTGTTTCGAGACGGTTCAGAACAGCTTCGAATTTGTCACAAAATTCCCGACGAGGCGTCTCAGGTGTTCTGGTTGTGTGCGGCTCCCCTGTGGTGACCCGTTTTGCACATAATGTGTATCGAAGATAGCTGACAGACGCCGGAGTTGGAAGGAGCGAGTGCCAGATAACAAACCTATTAAATTGCGAGCTAAATGTTCTTTCAAACAGAGTTGATAAACTTATTCGCTTGGTGCCGTTTTGTACACCATTTGCCGTTTCTGGCGGCATACTGTATTGCCGTAGCCGAAGCGCTGGCAGTTAGAACAGCGAACAGGATTCTGATGAAAACACGGACTTTGTAGCGCGTGTAGCCGTCGAGGATTGTCATGGGAAGATTCATAGAGCTGAAGGTAAGGACTAGGAGACTCGCATCACGTTTTTGGCCATCTCTGAAGAAGTTGGTACGGCGGACGCGGGTAGCCCCTCCGGCCTGAGCGCCGCCTGAATATCTGCTTCGGACATGAAGAAAAGTAGCTCCGGCGCGAAGATGATGCTTGTGATACTGCGTTTGGAATGGAGGGTGATTGACATGGATTTACCACAAAATGTGGTGGTGCGAAGGAAGGCTTTGGTCTGGGTCGGTTTGCAGTCTTGATCAGGGCTCTGTTGGCAGGGGCCTCAATTTCGGAATTGGCTAAGGGGCAGATGACGAGGAATTGGTTGCCCGGCCGGAAAACGTTCACGCGGCCGAAGCAGACGATTTTCTCGACGGGCTTGACTACGTACGATCCAGCACCGTCACTGTGTGGTTCTGTCGATTTGATCGGATCAGGTTTGGAGGGGGTGGTCGGGGTCGAGTGTGCATCAGCGGCACGAAGAGTGTTGGTCTGTTCCGGTGGGGCATCCTGCTGGGTGGTCTTAGGACGAGCAGGGATCGGCGAGGCACAATGGGCGTCCATGCCGTCATCCAATGAAACAGATCGTCATGCGCCAACAACGGGGGCATCCAGAAAGGGAGCATCAGGGCAGTCAGGGATCGAACGATAGACATCAGGTGCGGTCAGTTCGGGAAATCCAGATTCGGTGCTCGGTGGCGAGTTTGAGTCGGTAGCCTTCTTGCGTTTTTCTTCATCCCGGGAAGAAACACCGAACAACATCTACCGAAGCACGAAAGACGACTAAAACACAGGGAACAGAAGTACGACGACGGAAAGCACGTGGAGTAACGGTGGTTACCCCACTCAAAAGGAAACATGGAAAGAACGGTAACGGATGTTGCCCCGCTGGAAAATGAACAATATAACACTTGATTCAGCAATCGTTCAGTCCAATTGGCAGAGCGGAATGTGCAATGATATTCACAGTGACGGGTAATAAAAAGTGCTGCTGTGAGTGGCACCGATCAGTCCATGGTGAGTTACAACAGTGTTTTTTTTCTGTGGGGACGAGTGGTCTAGGGGGTAAGTTGCCCCTCTACAATCGAAAGGTTGTGGGTTCGAGTCTTACCTGTCGCTGCTTGTCGCCCGCGACCAATCGGCGTGAGCGATTGGTGACGCTACCTGACTCAACAGTCGATGTGTCGTGAAACAAATGACCAACCAACAATGTTTTATCGTATTTGTTACTTTTTAGGAAGACGCATTGTGTCAGGTTGAAGAAAGGTGAAATTTGCTCGAGGGATGTGTACATTTGTGGTATATTTGAAATAATCTTAATTACATAACAGATTGTTAACCATCTCCGGTACCTCGGTCAGATCCTCACACTCCGTCTCGGGGTGGGGGGTCGATAGGGACCCCCTCTAATCTCTAAACTAAGCTTCGCACGAAAATGAAGTAGGTGTCATCGGAAAACGCTCGACAAGTAAGGCCAAACACCACCCTCAAAATGTTTTTTCCAAAAAAAGTTACGCCAATAGGGGGCCTAGGTTTTCACGACTTACATCATGTGTGTGGCTCTGAGTTCATTTTGAGGGAGATTTGGGAATAAAAAAAGGAATCAGAAAAGGAAAGCGAAATTGACAAGAACCATAACATTTTTGGCTACCCAATTTTTTCATTTCTAAATTTATGAGCTTTTCTACAATTTTCCTTTACTAGTGGGTAGAGCGGACCAAAAACTGTTGTTCGAAGTTAACTTGCTCAAATAAAAATACTTACTTTAGCCAGAATATTCTATTTTTACTTTCATTGTGCAAATATACAAAACTAATAAGTAATAAAAACGGAAAAAATTATCTGGTGCGTATTGTTGGATCCCGGAAGATCAGCAAACACTGAGAGTTTCATTAAAATATATTTATCCGTTAAAGCGTGACCACTGGTTGAACGTTTCTGGAGGTGACCTCACTTGACCTTGACTAACTCGTTGACCCTAGATGACCTGCTTCAACATTTTGGCACAGCATGCCAAATTGATGTTGAAAACGGTATGCCAAACTTCGGCGCGCTACCGCGCTCCTTTCTTTCACTGTCTGCGGAAAACCTTAGAGGTCGTCAGCGCCCCCCCCTTCCTCCGAGACGGCGAGGGATAAGCACGCCACTTTTCACGCGTTCACCGTTCGTTCACCGTCAGCTGGGTTAATTAGCCTGTTGGAGGCATTTCACGTTGTAGCGCTTCATCAGGTATCAGGTTTCATATTCTGCCGGTAGGTATGGACCTGTTGAATTGTGACGCAGAGGTTTGCCGATAATTTTGTCGCGCTGTTTGAATTGTATACCGGCAGTGTTCTTGGGACTGTATCTGCATGCCGACACACCTGCTTCACACACGCGTCTTTTGTATTAAAAAATGTGTACGCAGCACCGTGCGGCGACTGGCCTTTCACATTCCGGGGTCCACCAAGAATGCACACTTTTGAGTTTTTATTGTATTTTTCGGGATGGCGTCATGTACTGCCGGTCTGATGGCCCTGAGCATTGTTTTGATCCTGCGGCTATCTGAACTTGCGAGGTCCAGGCCCACCTAGTCCTCGAATTTTGTCCATTCCGCTCTCTTCAAGTTCCAAGGTGATCGAAATAGTTTAGTGCGGTGGATAGCGTTCGTGCCAAGCCTAATACTGACTGACTGGGTAGTGGTCGCTCAGCCTGGGAACGTCTGAAGCTGACCAGTCAAATAGTGGGCTCAATCGTTGGGAGCAGCACGTAAAGCAATTATCCGATCGTCCTTAGGTCGGGTTGTGAGGGGTTGTTTGGAACTTCTATGTTGTGGTCTTAGATAAGCTGGTGAATTTCGCGCCCTAGTATCCGTGAGATTGTTTCCCCAGGATGGGTGTTTAGCATTCAAGTCTCCCAGAATTACAACTGGTGGCAGCAAGTCGGTCAGTTCCTGTGGTGTGGGGGCTGCAGCTGACGGTGAAACGTAAAGCGATATGATTGTGTTCGGCAATGAGCGACTTTGAGGCTGACCGCTACCCAATTTAATTGAGAGCTTAACTTGTCTCGACGATGAGGAATGCTGTCAGCGTTGAGTGTGGCTGCGTCTCAGTTTCGATTTGGCCCATTGCTGCTGTCAACATGCCAAGCGTAATCTGAAATGCCGTTCCAGGTGAAGCCTGAATATAAAAAAGTGCGTTTCATGAAGCACGGCTGGCAATGGTTTTTCTTGTAGGATTTCTCACTTAAACTTTGTGGATTTTGACGGAATACTACCGATGCTTCACTGGAGGAAGAGACCCGTTGCCGAATGTGATAGAGTCTGTTGGTGTTGCACCCGTGCTCTGCTACATCCCTGCAGCGCAGGGGGAAGTTCAGAGCCGGCGGATCGTGGGAGTACCGTGTGGTGAGTCCGACAGAACTGGCTGCCAGACGCTGGTGATACAGGCTTCGGGAGTGCCGACTGCGGTACTGACGGTGCGGGCTGTGCGCTTGGCAGGCGTGATGGGGTCGGTCTGGGCGGAGGCGTCGGATGAGCTTCTGGCAGGTAGATCAGGATGTGGTGGTGCACCTCAAGCTTTGTTTGTTTGCTTGTTTGTTTATTTAATTTACACACCATAGCTCACTCATAAGATGGGCAGTTTTGCGATTGACACAGAAGGCCAGATTGGTCTCCAGTCGCGGTGCCTCTCGCAACAACGTCTGCAACCAATACAACTCTTGACCACCGACAAGGTGCGACAATCGCTACCCGCCCCCGCCAGCACGCCCCATCGGCACACAAAGCATGCACTCATATGTGCAATACTCAATACCCATGCACCCGGTAACACCTGGTTAGTTCCGAATGTTAGATTGTTGAGTTAAAACGTTTTGTGTTGATCAGAAGGTCTTTTTCTGAGACCATTTCCAAAAATGAGTGTTTGTAAGATCTACTTTTCAGTTTAATTAATGAACATATCTGTTGCATTTCGATGTTTGGTGGATAAAATATTTATATGATAATCATAAAGAGGACAGTGAATTATGAAATAAATTGTATCTTGTTTGAAGTGGCCACATGGGCATCATGGGTCATGTAGAGGATTATTTACAAATACGTATACATTTAGTTGTGTCAGGCCCATTCTAAACCTTGCATGTAGCGAGCTTCACCTGCCGAAGGCAATCTCAGTAGATTAGTATTAACGGGGATCGGTCCCACCTTAAGGAAATCCTGGCTCCGTCTCTGATGCTGAGCATGATAAGGGCGCATTCTTCTGCCACATGGAGTGAGCATGGTATATGCAATGAATATTCAGGAGCTCGTGGAAGCCCTGCAACGTTCGGGGCGGATTTTTTTTTCCGCAGGCGCGCAGTTGAACAAGTCAACCTTCACATCATAGCTAGCAACTCCTCGTCACCAGAGGAACGGTGACACGCACAGCTCCCGAATCATGCACCGCTTCTGTACGACCAGTGAAGAACACGCCAGCCCGGACTGTGGTGTCAATATCCAGCTCGTTGGGAAACAGTGAGCTGAACAATTAACACCCTGGATAGGCTACGTGTCACGCTGTCTGAATCCCGCCATGTGGCAGCCATCGATCAGTTCAAAAGTCCAGCCAGGTGGCAGCCATCGATAAGTTCAACAGTCCCGCCAGGTGGCAGCCATCGATCAGTTCAAAAGTCCCGCCAGGTGGCAGCCATCGATCAGTTCAACAGTCCCGCCAGGCAGCAGCATCGAGCAGCCTATACAACAGTCCGCCAGGTGCAGCCATCGATCATTCACACCCCATCAATCGTCGAGCAGTTCAACGGTCCCCCAGACACACAACAGTTCAGCAGTGCAGCGAGATCAGTGCACTATAGTCGGAACTGGCCGTCCTGGGTCGGCTGCCGCCCTGGGTCGGACTGCCGCCCTGGGTCGGCTGCCGTCCTGGGTCGGAACTGGCCGCCCTGGGTCGGCTGCCGTCCTGGGTCGGCTGCCGTCCTGGGTCGGCTGCCGTCCTGGGTCGGCTGCCGCCCTGGGTCGGCTGCCGTCCTGGGTCGGAACTGGTCGTCCTGGGTCGGCTGCCGCCCTGGATCGGCTGCCGTCCTGGGTCGGAACTGGTCGTCCTGGGTCGGCTGCCGCCCTGGGTCGGCTGCCGTCCTGGGTCGGCTGCCGTCCTGGGTCGGCTGCCGCCCTGGGTCGGCTGCTGCCCTGGGTCGGCTGCCGTCCTGAGTCGGCTGCCGCCCTGGTGACGTCAGGGACGCTGAAGTCTCCCGCCGTGATGTCGGACTTGCCTTGCGACACGGTGGCCAGGCTGTCTGATCCGGTCATTGCCGTTGCTAGCGCCGCCACGCAGTCGGGAGGGCAACAGCTCACTGCGAGCAGCAGCGGAGGCGTCGATTTCAACTCCACGACCTGTTGGACCTATCGTCGTCCCCTTCGGCTCCAGCGCCTCGCGTCTTTCTGTGGTGACGTCACTTTCGATAGAACAAGCCACGCGTCGCCCTGTGTGATTCGGCTGGCCGCAGCAGTGCTCGAGCTCGAACGGACGGCGCAAACTTCGACTCTGGTGAGTCATCAGTGTCGTTGGACCAGATCGCCGTCGGAGCCGCCATGTGGATCTTCTCAGGGCGAGGGGCAGATTGTCGCGAGTCACCGCCTGTTTTGAATGGTCCGCTCATTTTGAACAATCGGTGTGACGCACCTCCGCCTGGGTTATGATTCAGCCCCAGTTCGCAGCACACAAACAGAAGTCTGCTTAGTCAGTAGCCAATAGTGTGTTAGTCAGTAGTCGGCAGTCCCGTTAGTCATTAGCCAGCAGTCTGTTTTGTCAGTGGTTAGCGGTCTGTTAGTCAGTAGTCGGCTGTCTTTTAGTCGTTAGTTAGTATGTTAGTCAGTAACCAGTGGTCTTGTAGTCAGTATTCTTATGTTAGTCAGTAGCCAGCAGTCGTGTTAGTGAGTAGTCAGTAGTCTGCTAGTCAGAATCCAGCAATCCTATTAGTTAGTACCCAGTGTAATGTTAGTCAGTAGTCGGCAGTCTGTTAAGCAGTCAGTAGTCAGCGGATAGTTAACAAAACAGGCGAACGACGACGGCGAGTCGAACAGTTGAGAACGGTAGGCGTCCGTGTTGAGTGCGGACCATTCACTACCCACTGGTCCCCACGACACATTGTATTTGTATTCATATATGTATTTACTGCAGACACGTCCACAGACCACGGTGGCTATTGTCGTGCCCGTCGGAATGAGTGAGATCAACAGGAATGGGGGATATGGTAGGCGATAGGATATTGGGAAGGGTGTAAGGCTGGGTGTTGAGACTGGGTAAGGTAAGGACACTGCAACATAGGGCAAGTCAGCTAGTATCGACGCCTCGCTGAACAAACAGCAGGTAGGAGGATGCAGGGTTGGGGACAAGTAAGCAAGTAAATACAGTCCAATGTCATGAGGAACGCTGCCCGCTTCGTTCAACAAGTAGCATAACGCTCTTTTGCAACGGCTGTAATATTCCTTGCATTAGCGAAGGTTCTTCACCACAAACGTCACGTTCCGTGACGGGAAATGTACCCAGTGGAGAGCTCTGCCCTAAATATGGTACTCGTTTTTTAAGAGAAATGTAGTCCGAATTCTTGCTGGCGTGGCTTTATCCACCATGGTCGTATTGCTAAACAGGGCTTGTTGCGTGAACTCCAGCCACACCACCCGATCCGTGAACCCCACTGAAAAGCAGAAGGTCAATAGTCTAACGTACCGTCAAAGCACCGACAACGGCCGGCCTCGTAGCTCGTCTGGCCTTATTGCGAGTCGAACAGTTGAGAACGGTAGGCGTCCGTGTTGAGTGCGGACCATTCACTACCCACTGGTCCCCACGACACATTGTATTTGTATTTATATATGTATTTACTGCAGACACGTCCACAGACCACGGTGGCTATTGTCGTGCCCGTCGGAATGAGTGAGATCAACAGGAATGGGGGATATGGTAGGCGATAGGATATTGGGAAGGGTGTAAGGCTGGGTGTTGAGACTGGGTAAGGTAAGGACACTGCAACATAGGGCAAGTCAGCTAGTATCGACGCCTCGCTGAACAAACAGCAGGTAGGAGGATGCAGGGTTGGGGACAAGTAAGCAAGTAAATACAGTCCAATGTCATGAGGAACGCTGCCCGCTTCGTTCAACAAGTAGCATAACGCTCTTTTGCAACGGCTGTAATATTCCTTGCATTAGCGAAGGTTCTTCACCACAAACGTCACGTTCCGTGACGGGAAATGTACCCAGTGGAGAGCTCTGCCCTAAATATGGTACTCGTTTTTTAAGAGAAATGTAGTCCGAATTCTTGCTGGCGTGGCTTTATCCACCATGGTCGTATTGCTAAACAGGGCTTGTTGCGTGAACTCCAGCCACACCACCCGATCCGTGAACCCCACTGAAAAGCAGAAGGTCAATAGTCTAACGTACCGTCAAAGCACCGACAACGGCCGGCCTCGTAGCTCGTCTGGCCTTATTTGGCTGGCCGTATTGTTGGTAACTGGCCTTATTGGGCCAGTTACGAACTGACCCTCTCAGCCGGGGGCCAGACGCAATCGCGTGAAGCGACTCGGACCTTGCCTCGTCAGGACAGGGGAGACCAACGCAGACCAGCGCTCCAGCCAACTGAGCTGACTGGGCGGCACTGAGCTACCGAGGTTCTCACTCTGCGAAACACCAGCTGTGGTTAACACTTGAAACAGCTGCACTGTCGTCAGTATGAGTTACATCCGGCTGACAATCCGCGGACATGTTGCTCCAGGCTATGTGTGGGGCGGGGAGGGAAGTGCGCGGGTTCGTACCGCATGAGCGACCCCGCATCAAGTCAACCTGCGGCTCCGATAGCATGAGTTGAATGTGAACAAATAACAATAATTGAATGCTGGCTGGGTAGCTACTATAACTTTGTCGAATTAATGACAACGGGAAGCAGTGTTATAGCTGTGGGTGTTGTAGCACGCACAAACCACCCGATGGTAGCTGACATGAACAAGTGGTGTGCCTGACCCGCACACACAATGTGCCCGGCAGTGATCTGACCGGTCTGGGTGTGTCACCGGCAGCCCGTTGACAATGCCACGAGCGCCGTCATGGTGTTCCGGTGACCTGTAGCTCCACTGAGGCGGAACCCACCTGCGCCACGGAGCATGACACACGCCCACACGAGAGCTGTGACGGTCACCCAGCCCCGCTCGGAAAACGCTCACCCGACCCGGTGCTCGGAAAGCGGCCCGCCCGCTCTCACCAATTATCAAATCATGCTGCTCGCGGAATCGGGGCGGCCGCCGGCGCCGCCCGGGCGGCGAAAGCCGGAGCCGGCGGCGGCGGATTCGGACGTCGCCCCGCCGGTCGACTGGTGCGACGCGGATTGGCGCCGCGGTGGAGCCATTCGGAAGTGGGAGGTGGGTGGCGCGTGCTGCTGGACCACGTCGCTCCGAGTACAGGTGCAGTACAGGTACACTTCAGTACACCCGTCGGGTGCGTCACAGCCAGTTTTGAAGTACGCGATACACCGGTGAATCATTTCGAAGGGCCTGTGGGCCCTCAAGGGATGCAATCATCGAAAGCATTCAGACATGTGATCGCAAAGCACAGTTAAAGCTTACCCTTGTTGAAGTAGATAACATTTATGCAGCTATTCCTGCTTCTGGGACGGGGTGAAGCAAAACAGGTTGCGTGGTGAATAAGTTGGACCAAAAATTAGCAACTCCCTGTTAAAAAGCATTTTGGTGGAAAATAACACTTGTTTAAGCTGTTGACCCGCCCCCCTCCCCCTCTCTCCAGAGCGGATACAGAGAAGCACTGTAGCCATTTGCCTCTCATATGGTAGGCGTCGCTCCTCCAGTCCGGAAAACATCGCTCCTCCGGGATGGCTCGAATGCACCCTTCACCCACCTTCCTTGCACCCACACTAAACCAATTATTTTTTAGCCAGAGGCGCCTCTTGGAGACGAAGAGTCATCCCCTCAGCATGCGCTCGAGTATACCACCGTCTAGTCACTCGCTTCAGCGAATTATTCTTTTCCACCGAGGACCCCCGTGCGAGAGAATGTGCCACCGCGTCTATGAACATTACACGTCCTGGGGTCCGCCCCTGTACAGGAGGGGCACCCACTGTTGCAGGATGTGTCTGCTGTCGGATGATGGGCACCCACTGTTGAAGGATCCTACAGGTACATGAAGAGTGTCCATTGTTGCAAGATGGGTGCCTATTGTTCAGGATGGATGCCCATTATTGCAGGATAGGCGCGCACCGTTGCAGGATGAGTACCCACTTTCCACAGCGACAGGATGAGTACTCGCTGCTAAAAGATAACGGCACACTGTTCGCCGTTGCAGTATGAGTACCCGCTGTCACAAAATGAGTGCCCTCTAATCACCATTACATGGTGAATGCCCGCTGTCGCAGGATGAGTATCTGCCGCTACGAGATGAGTGTCTGCCGCTACAAGATGAGTGTCCACTGTCCGCCGTTACAGGATGAGTGTCCCACGTGCTGTGGCAGCTGTGCTGGCGCTGTTGACCGCCGTGACGGCGCACAGCAACCATCGCTCCACCTGTCAGGAGCCCACGACACCCATCGCAAACTTCGACGCCGACAAGGTGGGTGTGTGCAGTCTCGGCTGCAGTCGCCGACATTCGGTGCACCACTTCACCAGTGGACCACTACACCAGTGCACCAGTACACAGCGTTTTTACCACTTGCCCTCAGCCGTCCAGCGTCTTATGCTCGCATGCAATAACTGCGCAATGGCGCATCATGAACTGGACAGAGCAGCGGTGGATAAAATAAGCGCTGCTTAATGCCAATATATGTATATATATATATATATATATATATATATATATATATATATATATATATATGTGCGTATTTATGCATTTATGTGTGCATGTATATATGTATATATATATATATATACATATACAGCTATATATATTTCTTACATTTTGGTTTACCTGAAGCTCGATGCAATATCTGGACATGATTAATTATGCCGTTTCATGTGTGAAGAAAAATTAACTATGCGAAGGTGTCACCCAGCAACTTCTTGGATAATCGTTGAGGGCCTGTCGTTGCACAGAACGAGTGGACGTGCGGCTTTTCCTCCACTCGTTTCCCACGCAGTGACGTCGCCACCGACTTTAAATTGAGAGGAAGAAGGGGCGTAATGCCGAGTCTATAATGTCCATTGGCGTAGAGACGTATGTCCATCCCTTCCGTGCGACGTCAGAGGCGTAATGCCGAGCTTCGCACGAGATACATGAACATGCGCAGCACTTGTCAGCGCTGCCGCTCAGTTCCGGGCTGGCCGTTCGCTGTTCACGGTGTAGGCGTCCGGCGCGGCTGTGGCGGCCGCGCAGCTGCGCTCATGTGCGGCCAGCCGCAGCTCGCGACTGGCCGCCTGCTCACTGGCCGCCCGCTCACTGGCCGCCCGCTCACTGGCCGCCCGCTCACTGGCCGCCCGCTCACTGGCCGCCCGCTCACTGGCCGCCCGCTCACTGGCCGCCCGCTCACTGGCCGCCCGCTCACTGGCCGCGCTCCGGCAGTTCCTCGGCCAGTGGTACGTCATCCAGAGCTTCGACCCTGACGTCACCTGTCTGCGCTTCAACTACACCAGCTGCGGCGCCGGCTGTCTCAGTGTCCAGGTGAGTGGAACCGTCCGACGGCTGGGGCCCGGCGTCACTGCGGGTGGAGAGAGGTGGGCACACTGGCGGCGTGCTCATCCCCACCCCAGTCGAAAAGCTGTGCGCCTGATGGAAAATTTGCGCCTTCCAGACAGACGAATCGACTACCCCACCCCCTCTCCACTCGCACGAATGTGTCAACCGAATGTGTCCCCTTAATGAAAATTGGCTACTCTCGGAGAGGTCCGGGTGCTCCCCTTCGAAATCTCCTCGATCGGTGGCGCTCCTGCTGGGAACTAACCTCCCGTAAACGAGCGTCTGTCCTGATTAAAATTCCCGGATCTGCCCCTGTGTGGTGCCAAATGGTGTGCCCATTATGCCAGAGCACAGTTTGGATATACATAATCGCAATATACAAACATGTTGTGTCAGCATTACTGCAGTGTGTGATGACATACGAGCGTGCTGTGTCAGCGTTACTGCAGCGTGTGATGACACACGAGCGTGCTGTGTCAGCATTACTGCAGTGTGTGATGACATACGAGCGTGCTGTGTCAGCGTTACTGCAGCGTGTGATGACACACGAGCGTGCTGTGTCAGCATTACTGCAGCGTGTGATGACATACGAGCGTGCTGTGTCAGCATTGCTGCAGCGTGTAGTGGCATACGAGCGTGCTGTGTCAGCATTACTGCAGCGTGTAGTGGCATACGAGCGTGCTGTGTCAGCATTACTGCAGCGTGTGATGACATACGAGCGTGCTGTGTTAGCATTACTGCAGCGTGTAGTGGCATACGAGCGTGCTGTGTCAGCATTACCGCAGCGTTTGGTGACATACGAGCGTGCTGTGTCAGCATTATTGCAGCGTGTGATGACATACGAGCGTGCTGTGTCAGCATTACTGCAGCGTGTAGTGGCATACGAGCGTGCTGTGTCAGCATTACTGCAGTGTGTGATGACATACGAGCGTGCTGTGTCAGCGTTACTGCAGCGTGTGATGACATACGAGCGTGCTGTGTCAGCATTACTGCAGCGTGTGATGACATACGAGCGTGCTGTGTCAGCATTACTGCAGCGTGTAGTGGCATACGAACGTGCTGTGTCAGCATTACCGCAGCGTTTGGTGACATACGAGCGTGCTGTGTCAGCATTATTGCAGCGTGTGATGACATACGAGCGTGCTGTGTCAGCATTACTGCAGCGTGTGGTGACATACGAGCGTGCTGTGTCAGCATTACTGCAGCTTTTGGTGACATACGAGCGTGCTGTGTCAGCATTACTGCAGCGTGTGATGACATACGAACGTGCTGTGTCAGCATTACTGCAGCGTTTGGTAGAATTAGGACGGCCTTCTGCGTCGCCTGGTATAACTAGTCACCATTATGAGACGTACGAAATATCAGCTATAGGGTACTTAATATGAGGCATGCATACATGAAACGTTCCCGCACGCATAATATTGTTTTGGTTCGCTCCTTAATAGATTGCGCCTACATTGAATGCACTTTCACCTGCACACACCTGCGTTGGCAGATTACATCTGGAATGTATTTCCAAAAAAGTGTATTCTTAAAGTTCTTAGAACCTTACCGAAGCCAGGTGTAAACCCCAGAACTTCGCATACTCTAACATGAATGCACTAGTGGAACAATGGCTTTAAGTTGTGGGCCGAAATCCCATTCTCGACGGATTATCAATCACAAGAACTGGAAGAGCTCGTGTGTTGCCTGTATATTCTGGTTGGACAATGGCCGTATCTGTTACCACGGCCACGGCTGATAGTGTTGACATATCAGTCTTGACGCAGCATCAATCTGAGCCATGTCAGAATGTTCTGTGCGACTGTCTGCCAGTGCCGGCTGATGCTTAATAACAAAATTACAGTACCTATCGGTAAAACAAAAATTATCCAAATTTCCAACCGGCATTTTGGGACAGTCGACAGGCAAAGTTATGCTTCGCGTGGTAGCTTTGACGTCAGGCGCCTCCGTTTCTGCGTGCCACACCGCTTCGCCACCGCGTTCCACAACTGACCACTGGACCGTGAGCACTACTCTCTCAACTGCCCACCTTCGTGCAGGAGATCAAGCAGATCAACCTGCTCAACAAGTTGGGGCTGTCGCACGTGTACGAGACTGACGGCACCCTGAGGACCCGCGGCACGGTCGCCTCGGAGATGACGGCCACGTTCACCACCAGTGAGTTCAGACGCCGGCGCTCACCTCCGTGGCCAGGCTGTCCGCCATGAGCAGGAGTAGTCAAACAGACCCTACAGTATTCGTTAATGGCATGCAGCATGGAAGAAATGTGGTTGTAGATCATAATATCGCCCGATGTGCTTCCCCGGATGATCCTCTGTTTGCTGGCACACCGGCAGCCCAATGGCTGGGAGTTGCCGGAGTACCGGAGTACAGCCCAATGGCTGGGAGTTGCCGGAGTACCGGAGTACAGCCCAATGGCTGGGAGTTGCCGGAGTACCGGAGTACAGCCCAATGGCTGGGAGTTGCCGGAGCACCGGAGTACAGTCCAATGGCTGGGAGTTGCCGGAGTACCGGAGTACAGTCCAATGGCTGGGAGTTGCCGGAGTACCGGAGTACAGTCCAATGGCTGGGAGTTGCCGGAGTACCGGAGTACAGTCCAATGGCTGGGAGTTGCCGGAGTACCGGAGTACAGTCCAATGGCTGGGAGTTGCCGGAGTACCGGAGTACAGTCTTATGGCTGGGAATTTCCGGAGTACCGGAGTGCAGTCCAATGGCTGGGAATTTCCGGAGTACCGGAGTACAGTCTTATGGCTGGGAGTTGCCGGAGTACCGGAGTACAGTCTAATGGCTGGAAGTTGCCGGAGCACCGGAGTACAGTCTTATGGCTGGGAATTTCCGGAGTACCGGAGTGCAGTCCAATGGCTGGAAGTTGCCGGACTGAGGCACGCAGACCAGGAATGTGTGTTAGTTGGGCAGCAAGTAGCGCGCTTGGGTCGTTCGCCGGCCGCCATTCGGCACTTCCGCCCGAATGCGCTTTGTGGTCGCATTTGTGTCGGTCCGGTTCGCTGCTGTGTCGGCCCGGCTCACCGCTGTGTCGGCCCGGCTCACTGCTGTGTCGGCCCGGCTCACTGCTGTGTCGGCTCAGCTGGCGGCTGTGTCGGCTCAGCTGACCACTATGATAGCTCAGCTGACGGCTGTGTTGGCTCAGCTGACCACTATGATAGCTCAGCTGACGGCTGGGTCGTCTTAGCTGACTGACATGGAACTGGAACGGCTGACTGCTTACTTCGTGGGTCAAACTAGGATGCAATTAGAGATGCACCGGCCTTAGGTCGGCGCCAGGGCAACTTAACACGCGCCCTGGGGGGGCCTCTGAAAACTACGTGCATTGGAGGGGGGCGGATTCCGCCCCCCTAAGATCTCGGCTCCCATTAAGGCTAGAGCAACGAAATTCACAGGGTAGGTGGGCACGATAGTTAACTCTATTGTGTGCAACTTTCGTGACCTTAGGTCAATATTTTCAAGGTCAAATGAGGTCAAAAGCGCAAATGTTCTGGTTTTACGTGGCTTAGCTTGTCATTGGTATGGATCGCTGTGGTTGTGTTTAAGTGCTCCAAAATTGGCATTAATGATGTTTTGGACATTCCTAATGATGCAATGCATGTGCCAGATCCGCCATTTGACCTCAGGTCACCTATATAGGAGCACTTTATCAGGTCATTACCTGCTCCAGTTACCGGAGCCGGGCTGCCCACCTGACTGCTCCGTTGGGCGGTTCGGCACAATTGGCTTCGCAAAGAAAGGAGTGAAATACATCAATAAAGTATAGAAACACTTAAGCACGCAATGACAAACAGTAGGATGTGTAGGGAGTAACATGCAAAGTGAAATCAATCGCATGACAGTCATTTTCATTCGTGACAACATTCCAGTTGACCATGCTTGGTTCCATTAGCCTGTCATGATGACCTCGGTGACCTAACATGACTCTTAAATTATATAGCATAACAATATGCATCAAACAAGTCGCTAGTGTTGTCAAGCACAATTCCCTTTTGCCAATATACGGGAAGCGCATCAGCGCAGATTTGTGTGGTCTGGCGCTGCGATTTTAAAAAATACTTTAACGGCCCATAACTTAAAAACGTTTCGGACGATTTTCATTTTTTCTTGTTTTAAGCAATGCGCCGGCCATTTCTAAGCAGGTACGGAAAACAATGGCGCATATCGGCCGGTACAATATGGACTTGTGTACGAAAAGTCGGAGGGGTGGGGGGATTTCGCCATCCACCCCCCCCCCCCCCCCCCCCAGGGCGTGTGTTAACCTGTCATGAATCTGACCTGACTTAACCTCGGTGACCTGACATGACTTTGAAACAATGTAGCATAATAATATACATCAAACAAGTCGTTAGTGTTGCCAAGAACACCTCCTTTTTGTCGATATACAGGAAGCTCATCAACGCCAATATTTGCGGTCTAGCGCTGATAAAATGTTTTGAATTTACCGACCCGTAACTCGAAAAATTTTCGGTCGATGTTCGTTTGTCTTACTTTAAACAACGTGCCGCTCATTTCTAAGCAGGTACACAAACAATGGCGTATTCGCCCTCCCCCCCTCAGGGCACGTGTTAAGCTTTTGCAAAAAAAAATGTCCTCGAACGCCGCGCACACCGATCTGTGCGTCACCAACACTTAGCACGAGGTGCCAGCCGTGGTAGGCCCCGCCATCCCACCCGATCAGCTGGCGCTTATGACGTCGCAGACCCGCGGTCGGCCATCTACAGCGTGCTGGCCACCGACTACGACAACTACGCGGCCGTCTACACGTGCCAGAACATCGGACTGGACGCGCTGCCCGCCTACCACCGGCGCGACGTGTACGTGATGGTGCGCAACCTGTCGCAGCCGCTGACGCCCGACCAGCGCGAACAGGTCAGAGGTCACTGCTGGGAGGGCGGGGTCACCGGGCCACGGGGTCGTGGGTGTTGAAGCGGGTTGTGGGGCCACGGGGTCGTGGGTGCTGGAGGTGAAGCGGGTTGTGGGGCCACGGGATCGTGGGTGCTGGAGGTGAAGCGGGTTGTGGGGCCACGGGATCGTGGGTGCTGGAGGTGAAGCGGGTTGTGGGGCCACGGGATCGTGGGTGCTGGAGGTGAAGCGGGTTGTGGGGCCACGGGGTCGTGGGTGCTGGAGGTAAAGCGGGCTGTTGGTCCACAGGGTCGTCGGTGCTGGAGGTGAAGCGGGCTGTTGGTCCACAGGTTCGTCGGTGCTGGGGATGAAGAGGGCTGCGGGGCTCAGCGGGCTGTCAAGGTCACGAGAATCTTCGTGGGATTGGGTCACGGTTTTTGACCCAGTAACACGAATTGGAGCAGATAGATTGAGTGCACAAACAAAAGTATTGTTGGCTTCTGAGCATTATTTTGAGTATCAAATGCATGAAACCGAAATTGATTTGAGGGAGAGGAACATCCCATAGGGTTATATGTTAGAAGGTAAAATTATTTGGGTGGGGAAAAAGCCCATGGCAGGGTACACACATCAACAACGAAAACAAGCAAGACGCTTCGTTATTTTTGCTGTCAATTTTTATAAACCGAGTGGTTTTCCGGGTGCATGTCTTGTGGACCCGCCCAGCTATGCAAAGTAAGGCGGCCGCTTGACACCGCTACCTGACACGGCTGTCTGACACCGCTACCTGACACCGCCACCTGACCACGCTACATGACACGTCTGCCTGACACGGCTACTTAACACCGCCACCTGACACGGCTGCCTGACGGCTGCCTGACACCGCTACCTGACACCGCTACCTGACACCGCCACCTGACACCGCTACCTGACACGTCTGCCTGACACGGCTACTTAACACCAACACCTGACACGGCTGCCTGACACCTCTACCTGACACCGCTACTTGACACCGGCATTTCACACCGACACCTGACCCCGCTACCTGACATGTCTGCCTGACACAGCTACCTAACACCGCCACCTGACACGGCTGCCTGACGGCTTCCTGACGGCTGCCTGACGGCTGCCTGACGGCTGCCTGACGGCTGCCTGACGGCTGCCTGACACCGCTACTTGACACGGCTACCTGGCACGACCGTCTGACACGGCTGCCTGACACGGCTACCTGACACCGCCACCTGACACGGCTGCCTGACACGGCTGCCCGACACGGCTGACTGACACGGCTGCCTGACACGGCTACCTGACGGCTGCCTGACACCGCTACCTGACACGGCTGCCTGACACCGCTGCCTGACACCGCTGCCTGACACGGCTGTCTGACACCGCTGCCTGACACGGCTGCCTGACACGGCTACCTGACACGGCTACCTGACCCCGCTACCTGACACGGCTGTCTGACACGGCTGCCTGACACGGCTACCTGACACCACCACCTGACACGGCTGCCTGACACGGCTGCCCGACACGGCTGACTGACACGGCTGCCTGACACGGCTACCTGACACGGCTGCCTGACACCGCCACCTGACACGGCTGCCTGACACGGCTGCCCGACACGGCTGACTGACACGGCTGTCTGACACGGCTACCTGACACGGCGGCCTGACATCGCTACCTGACACCGCTACCCGACACGGCTGTCTGACATGGCTGCCTGACACGGCTACCTGACACGGCTGCCCGACACCGCTACCTGACACGGCTGCCCGACACGGCTGACTGACACGGCTACCTGACACGGCTGCCTGACACGGCTGCCTGACACGGCTGCCCGACACGGCTGACTGACACGGCTGTCTGACACGGCTACCTGACACGGCGGCCTGACACCGCTACCCGACACGGCTGTCTGACATGGCTGCCTGACACGGCTACCTGACACGGCTGCCCGACACCGCTACCTGACACGGCTGCCCGAAACGGCTGACTGACACGGCTACCTGACACGGCTGTGTGACACGGCTGCCCGCTGCCACAGGTGAGCGCCGCCATGGTGGCCAACATGATCGAAGACGAATCTGAGGACGTCCTGCACAACAGCTGCATGTCGGCCAAGGAGGCCGACCTCGACCTCAACATCACCAAAATCGGCCAGAAGGTCAGTCAGTCTGGTGACGCATGTCAGCGTGGCCTCCGACGTACCAACAGCAGGCGGAACTTGGCAGATTAGCTGGCAGGGACACACATTTCGACTGTGAGACTCGCCAGCATTGGGGATCTGTGTAGCTGGTATACCGTTAGCCAATAAAACAACCTTCAGGGGGAATCTGCTCACCCACAGTATACAGCCAACTCCCCACCCCGGGTGGAGATGAACCTTTCATCAAGCAGCATCTCTGTGCAAAAACAGCATATGTCCGCTGATGACGAGTGTACAAAACATTGTGTGGAGTTTCCACCTCCCCATCCTCATTGGTCTTGACGCTCAGGGATACTTGTGATGATGCTCAGGGATGCTATGACGCTTATGATGCTCGTGATGATGCTTCATCAGCAGGCCATATGTCGTGGCCACTTCAGTGTCACACTCCAATCTAACTGTGGCCAGCTTTGGCTGCCGCAGTCACTGTTTGTTTATGGTTTATTGGGTGGTTCACGACGCACTTTACGCACATTCACTGCTAATAGCGCCGCCCACACTGTTTCGCCGGTGGGCCGCGGGATTGGGAAATTTCCTGAGCGGCGCTAGCGTCGAACCCGGGACCTATGGTACACATAGTCCGACACCTTAACCAATCGGCCATCCCCGCCCCTGCCGCAGTCATCAAATATGTGATAGAGCACGCGGTCAAGTAGCAATTTACACCAGGTTGCATTCGTGTATACATCGTGCAGGGGCGGAACCAGGAATTTTAATGGTGGTACCTCTCAAAGGGGCACCTTCGGCGGAAAAGTCGTTGAGCGGAAGGCCGGTGGAGCGATCTGAAGGGGCGTCTTTCCATCACAAAGGGGAGACCTTTCCTCTAAAAGGGTTCCTCTTCCTCTTTTCATGTCGCAGTGTTATTGTTCAGACTGGTCTGAAGGGCATCATGGCTAGAAGACAACATATGTTTAACAACATATGTTAACAAGAACATATGTTGACATATGTTTCACACTTCACACGTTTCTCGTCGATTTTTCCATAAGGGTTTTCATTGGCCAATTTCCTTCTCGTGTTTCGGAACAACGCCACTGCGATTTCTCACCGCGCTTGAGAGCTGTAGCGCCAGACGTCCCACGGCCTAACCACGGCCCGACCACGGCCTGACCACGGCCTGACCGCGGCCCGACCACGGCCCGACCACGGCCCGACCACGGCCCGACCACGGCCCGACCACGGCCCGACCCTGACCGCGGCCTGACCGCGGCCTGACCGCGGCCTGACCACGGCCTGACCACGGCCCGACCACGGCCCGACCACGGCCCGACCCTGACCGCGGCCTGACCGCGGCCTGACCGCGGCCTGACCACGGCCTGACCACGGCCCGACCACGGCCCGACCACGGCCCGACCACGGCCTGACCACGGCCCGACCACGGCCCGACCACGGCCCGACCCTGACCGCGGCCTGACCGCGGCCTGACCACGGCCTGACCACGGCCCGACCGCGGCCCGACCACGGCCTGACCACGGCCTGACCACGGCCTGACCGCGGCCCGACCACGGCCTGACCACGGCCTGACCACGGCCCGACCGCGGCCCGACCACGGCCCGACCGCGGCCCGACCACGGCCCGACCGCGGCCCGACCACGGCCCGACCGCGGCCCGACCACGGGCCGACCACGGCCCGACCACGGCCCGACCACGGCCTGACCGCGGCCTGACCACGGCCTGACCGGCGAGCACACGTGTTTTTAGCCACTGCGCCTTGACCTGCCGCTCAGTCAGCTGGTCTGACCGAGTTTCGCGCGCCTGCCGCCAGGTGTCCGACGTGGCCAGCACGGTGTCGGACGGCATCAGCAAGCTGGCCGCGAGCGTAGCCAGCATATTCTCGCGCAAGAAAGAAGAGCCCGCCGCAGCTGGTGTCGGTCCCCTGAGGAAGCGCCGTGGGGCTCACTTCTGAGCCAGCCGCAGACGGGGCTCACATCTGAGCTACCAGTCGCGCCGTGGGACTCACTTCTGAGCTACCAGCCCCGGCCGGGGCTCACTAATGAACAAATCTCAGACGGGGCTCACCTTTCAGCTACCAGCCCCGGCCAGAGCTCACTTCTGAGCTAACCTCAGACGGGGTTCACATCTGAGCTAGTATCCTTTGCTGGGGCTGATTTCTGGTGTTCTGGCGAACCCACCAATAACCATTGCGCACACACACGGAATAGCTACACAGCCATTGACACATACACTGGTATTCCGCAGGTAATAATCACCAAGAAGCTCCTGGCCATTTCAAGATGCACCCACGGGCATCCATGTTACACTATGTGGGATATTGTGAAAGCATGGAAGCACATGATGCTGCAAGGAGGAACTCCCAGTTTCAGCTCATTACTCCCAAGTATTACCAATCCAAAGCTGATATAGGTGCTCGCCAACGTGTATTGCGTTGCCCTGTGTGCTGATCTGAAATACTCATGCATCCCTGGGTTTCACATGTGTATTGTGAAGGGCTATGAGTGCATTGGGCTTGCTGAACTGGTGGTCAGAGGTTCCCAATCTTATATGCATGACTCATGTTTGCAGGGAAAGGGTAGCACATTGCTAAATAGAGGTTGTGATACTAAATGAATCCCAAACTCTTGGCTTTGGATAATATTGTATGCGCATCTCAATACTTTTGTACTGTGCATGCAAACTGAGTTCGTATGAAACTTATAACCAAATTTTGTTATGGCCCCATGTTTATTGAGTATGTGTTGTGCAGAACATGATATGTTAAGACCAAAGAGTGAACAGATATACTCTTAAGCTATCTATCGCATCATTGACCAGTGAGCTATGTAAGCGATCATCAAACTTGCCCATCGCTCATGCGCAAACTTGTTCCCATTATTGAATACACTCAAACGGAACAATTTAATTTATCTTAAACCGAATGTCTCCTTGAGCGCGTGTCGCGTCAAGGAGACAGCATCTTCAGCATCATCAGCATCATCTTCATTATACAGCATCTTCCGCACAGCAAAACGGGAGACGTGTGGCAGCTCCCCGTGGTCACCGCCATCTCACGGACGGAACACGAAACTGTCGTGAGCCAACCTCGACAACTGATGGTGCGGTTTCCACAGCGCTGACGAATGGTCTCTCAGTTTCGGGTTGTTTCGCGTGTGTGCAGGCCTGTTCAGCGGTCAGTCGGCGGTTGGCAGAGCCAGCTGACGGCTGGTGATGACGTCTCCGTGCGATCGGAGATGTGACGGCAGGCCGGCCGCGTTCCGGTGCTGATCACACGCCGAACACCATCTACAACACTGCCCTGTAGAATTCCAATTATTCGATAATCATTTGGTGGTGTCAGGGTGATATTTAAAAAAAAACTATATGCATACACATACACATACACACATATATATATATATATATATATATATATATATATATATATATATATATATATATATATATAGATATATACATATACATATGAGCAATAGGTATGGCCATCAACGGATCGCGAAAGTGGAAGGGAAGGGACACATCCTGCACACCGCGTGAAATTTACTGTACCGCTTGATAGTACAAACATACAATGCATATGACATTACATGGAAACAATTTGCATAGAATGCCTGTCGTCTCACCCCCATGCAATGCTGCGAAGAGGTTACTGGCTGTGTGTCCAGCACATCTCGCTGTTGCACGCAAATCGCCAGCCGCGGGACAGAGCACCTGCATACTCCGCATTATTATTGTCGGCTGATTGCCACTTTACAACCGTGGCATCGCCCAACGCCTGCTCACTGACATCTCGTTGTGACAACTGGATGGTTCGCCGCGGCCACTCCCAGCAGACGTGAGACGTGGTGCAAGCCGTAGCCGGCAGCGGCGGTCTGAATGTGGCGCCGCAACAGCCATCACTTCTAATTAAACACCAGCGTGGTCGGCCCTCATTGTTGACGGCACGGACGTGATCAGTGCAGGTCAGACCTGGGACCATGAGTCCAGGCTAGCCCGAGGGCCAGGAGTCCAGCTCAGGCCGAGGACCAGGAGTCCAGGTCAGGCTAAGGACCATGAGCCCAGCTCAAACCGAAGACCAGGAGTCCAGCTCAGGCCGAGGACCAGGAGTCCAGAGCAGGCTGAGGAATGGGAGTCCAGGTCAGACCGAGGACTAGGACTTCAGCTCAGGGCGAGGATCATGAGACTCTGATCGACGGGAGACGGGTCGCCAGGATCTCAGGCATGCATCAAAGAGCCTACCTCGCCAGCAGTCGCTTCATCATTCAGCTTTATTTGATCGGGCATTCAGAGATGCCTCATCGCAATTCGTGTAGCTGGGCTGAGTGAGATATTTTTGCCGGTTCTATGACAGCCTCAGTGTGCTATCTTTGTGGTCGGTATGTCACTATTGTTCCCACTTGCTTACTCTCCCTTTCACCGAAGTTCTCTCTTCCGGTTTGTCACATGCTGAAAGTATGTCCTGGCATGTCGCGGCCGGACGACATCAAACTTCGGTCGCGATCTGCACAGTGCACAGCCATCCCCACCAGTAGCGGACTGAAGTGGTGGGGGTAGGGAAGGGGAGGGATTGTGAACGTTCCACTCGCTGAGAAGTGGTGGGCCGCAGAGAATCATGCTGACAGGTGTGTCGATTTTTGAAAAACATTTGGGGGGGGGCGAAGTGTACCGGACCCTCCCCTGTCAACCAAAAACTTACCGGATTTCGCCCACTATATTTCCCGACCTCAATAATTCTGATTTTTATTTGACGATGTGTATGTTTATGTTTAATCAACATCGTCGCCAACGGGGAAAATCGTCCAGTAACGGGTGAAGTCACATAAGCAAAAGAGCAGTGCACCGTGCATGTCAACATAAAAATTGTGAGTCGTAGCATGCGACTACACAGTGTATTCGGGTCCATAGTCATCATCAACGTCATCCTCATCGTCGATGTCATCGTCATCGTCAACGTCACCGTCATCCTCCCCTCACTCCGAACACCAACAAATACACAACGAATATAATATTTCTGCGCCCATATGCAGGCTAAAACACACCGGCCTTGATGAAGCATCGGAGCGCAGTCGGTCTGAGCTGTGATGACGGTGGGTGAAGGTATTTCCTTGGTGCCTAACATTAGGGAGGGACGAAGCCAACGCTTTGGTGGGGTGAGTCCAGAGTCAGGAAGTTCACTATCTAAGCCTAATCTGTTTCTTTACAGTACAAAATATTCTGGTTAACATCGACTAAGTTTTCCATGTAGCATGGTGTTTTTCTTCTTTCTTTATTTAGCTTTCTTATCAGCATAAAACAGCCTAAGTTGTTGGGGGCGCAAATCAACATTGAGTGGGCCAAGACCAACATTGGTGGGGCCATAGCCCCCACAAAAGGATACAAATCGACACCTCTGCATGCTGAGGCTTATATAAATTGCGCCAGGTACAAAAGGAATCGCACCGGGCCAGAAAAATAGCACCAAAACTTGAAACAAATCAGATGGCGTCCCAAAAAGATCAAGCAGGGGCCCCAACTAATAATCCGGACCGGAAGACCGCTCTGGATCTCCAAATTCGCAGCAGAGGCCTAAAAAACGCGAAGAGCGCTGAAACATCCCACGAGGCAACAAAATCGTACCAGGTAAAAACCATCGCACCGGGGGACAATAAATTCAGGCCCCGATAAGTCACATCGGGGCGGGCAAGAGCGATCGGGCTTAGCCAATTCAGAAGAGGTCCAGAAAAATCGCGTCCCCCCCCCCAAAAAAGCGCACGTAAATGCCCCGCGATCTCCCGTCTTGACCCATACACATGCTCCTAGGCTCGAAAACTCGCGCCAGGGCCCAGAAAAAAAATTCAAAAAAAAAACTAAGGGATGTGATCTGAGTAGTACCTACTTACAAAAATGTAGAATATCAGCTGATAGCCCATGTTAAAGAATAGGGGTAAATCCCAAATTTCAAGTTACAAGGCCAAATTATGACCATCATACTTGTCTTAGGGGACATTATGGGCATGCTATGGAAGAATGGTGCCCTAACCTATTCATTGCATTTACCACCTTTGATGCATGGGTTATATATTCCCCCTTGTACAAACATTGGGAAAGTCTATAAAATTGTAGATTGCTGTGGATGTAACCGTATGCATCAGCCATAGGCAGCCGACTGATGTCATCATTCCTACTAAAATCCTTTTTGCCACCAGCATTTTCTGCCAGCCAGTTTTAATTGGTAAAACCAGTAGCATAAATCAATTATGCCAGCTGCTGCTTCCCTCCGCCCTCCTGTACCACAATCTCAAACTCCCCCTGTAGCCACCATGTATCTCACCTCTGATTTTTCACCGCCCGGATCTCAGCAGACACGTGGAGGTCGGACTTGGAGAAAAACTCAGCTACCATGATGTTATTTATGTCAGTGAGGTTTCTAGAATCCGCTTTTACATACCCAGGCTCCATGATTACAGTCAATAGTCCAATCTGACTGACTTCAATGCGAAAGATACGTCTCAAAACACTAATAGATCCTCCTCAACGAACGAACTTCCCAAGGCCATAGGAACTTCCCACCATGCATACGCTATTTACATTGTTTGTCTTGCATGCGCCATTTGGCTTACTATCGAGTGACGTCATGCGTGAATAGTGCCCCGAGGGCATTTAAAGAAAGTGTATTTTCTCCATGATTTCGGCATTTTTAACATTCAATATATGCGCTTTTGAACTCAGCATAATTTTTTACATCGGAAACCAACGCTGACCAAATTTGTGTAGGAACCCCATTCACCAACAATACTAGAGGGCTTAAACACAACGGACACAAACAATTGCATTGGTACTCCCAAAAAAATGAAGCAGGTGTCCTAAACAAATTAAGAACGAACTCCAAAGTCAATCCGAGATCCGACGATAGTACCGAAGCACCAGAAATCGAGGCACAGGCCACAAAAATCGCGTGGACCCCCGCAAAAAAAACCGACCGGAGCCCAGAAAATGACCGGGGGCCAAAATGCATACGTCCAGTTAAACATGTATTGCGTTTGGGGCAAGAAGCCTCTGGCCCCAAACGCTACCATTGTCCTGGCCTTTAATAATCACGCCGAGACCTATGCAACTGATCCGGGCTGCATAAGATTAAAAGAGTCAAGAGTCAATTCATGTCGAGTTTGTGAAAATATGTCCTGGAATTGCTGGGATTGGAACTTAAACTATTTTCGATTGTAAATATAACTATGCATTCCGAATGGAAACTTATTCCTTTTAGGTATATAATTACTAATATGGAAGCAAAGAAAAACATACATAAAATCCGCACTGTATACATTTCTGATTTGTACCTTCATGTGGCCTGAGATCCACTTCTGTTATAGTTTTGAGATATTCCTGTCTGACGATTCGTGAGTTTTGATTTCATCGGCAAAATATACCTGAATATGTTGCAGCAGTATTGCCCTTCAATGTTGCATGCATATCGGCTGTGTTACCCGCCAACGGTAGTAACATGCATATGTGGGCATGAGCAACAAGCAGTGCTTGGGTTCACTCGATTAACGTTGACCTTTAGAACGATATAATTTGTTTTGGGGGTGAAAGTTGCTCTCAAGGAATGCAATGTTACCTATTAAATATGCTGTTGTTGCCACTCAATTAGAGTTCCTTGAATTAATTCTGCATAGTGTAGCAGGCACATGGATGAAAACCCCAATTACATTGAAATACCAGTTAACTTTGAGATAAGGTAAAATTTCATTCTTTGGATTTCTTTTTAGAATATGATGCTTTTTGACTTGGTTAAGATGGTGTGACCATTGATTTCCTCCACAAATGATTACTTTACATCAACAGTGGTCAAGATGATTGATCACATCAGGCACTATATGGAAGAAGGGTGCTTTGCTATTAACAGTATTCTTCATGAGATCATCCAAGCTGTGATTTGTCAGTTTGTACCCTTATGGTGTTAGACTGACCAGTGTGGTGTTCAGACTGGAGCTCATATAGCTTCAATGCTCTGAGAAGGAAATTACAAATTGTTCTGCAGTGGAATTCCTTTAAAAACATCCTGGGAGACCTTTTAAAAATTTGAAGAAATAAGCACAGGGGATGGCACCATGTTGTTGGAAAAATTATAAACTTGAGAGTGAATGTCCTGAAAAGAAAGGCTAACAAGTATGTGAGATGCTGGAACACAGCCTGTGAAGAGCAAAGCTTAACTGACACCGATGCATTGCATATCTTGTGCATGACTGCAGCAGGTTTGTCTACTGTCTCTTCTGCTCAGTTGTAAATTGAAAATGCTGTGTGAATAGATAGATCATAGAAAAAAAAGTAACCTAACCTAACCCAGACTGAGATGCAGAGTAATATATAAGGCATATCATAAAGTCATAAAGTCATAAAGTCATAAAGTGTTAAGGCTTAATAAGGGCCACAAGGGCCCATCTGGGTCAAGCCTGTCTAGAAGATATTAGAAAGTACATGTTCACACCTATCAATTCCAAACCCATGCAATCCCTCCACCTGTGCCACCACAGCCAATCTCATCAGTATGACATCACAAAGGAAGTTGCCAAATCCACTGCTAGGTACACCCCATATAGTACAACATAATACTAGCATAATGTTATACCCTATATAGCTAGTGAAAATACTCAATATCCCATGCATCACAAGTTAGAATTCAAAAACAACATTTTCCTGTCTAAAAAAATTATCCACCCTACTTTTAAAGACATTCAATGAGGGACTCCCCACTGCATCAGCAGGCAGCCTATTCCATTGGTCAACAACCGTTTGACTGAAGACCTGTTGTCGTTTAACTATCCTGCACCTCATTTTGTCTAACCTGAATTGATGACCCCTATGGGATACTATGGGATATTTCAATCATGTCTCCCCTTAATCTCCTATACTTGAGTGAGTACATATCTAATGCATTAAGCCTTTCTCCATATTCTAAGTTACTTAATCCACTGACAAGTCTAGTGGCTTTGCGCTGGACTCTTTCTAACATATCTATATCCTTTTCTAGGTAGGGGCTCCATGCTTGTACAGAGTACTCCAAGTGGGGCCGCACATATGCTAAGTACAGCTTTTTCATGACTTCCATGCTCTTATATTTCACACTTCTATTAATGAGTCCCAGCATTCTGAGTGCCCTATTTCTAGCTGAGATACATTGTTTTTCTGCTTTAAGGTCTTTTGAGACCAACACACCTAAGTCCCTTTCCTCTTCAATAACATCCAGTTCCCTCCCTCCCATTTTATAACTGAATGTCTCGCCTGCAGACCCTATATGCATAACCTTACACTTATCATAGTTGAAAGTCATCTGCCATTGATCAGCCCACTCTTTTAGGTCGTCCAAATCTAGTTGAATATTACTAGATTGATCTCTGCTGTTAGCCACTCCTACCAGCTTGATGTCATCAGCAAATATCATGGCAAAATATAATCCAACCTAACATAACCTAATCTAACATAACCTAACCTAACATAATCCAACCTGACTGGACAACCAGAATCATCATAAACAAACTATTTTGCTACAATGCCATCAAATCTTTGTGAACATTGTCAGCACTGTAGTTAAAATGAATGGCATAGCAAAGAACTTCCAGCCTTGATAGAGGATTTCAGATGCATCTGGCTGCAAATATTCCTCGTCTAAAATTTACATGGAATTAAGCCAAAAATATAAGGTTTTGAGTGTCAGAGTGCATGAAATGTTGAATTTCTTCTTTATCACATATGTGACACACCAAACACAGCTAATTGCATGCAACAGGATATATTTCTAGAGTGAAGATTATGATAGTGTATTTCTTTGCCAATTGAAAATTAATCATTTGCAGAGAAAATGAGTGGTCACTTTTCACCTCAAAATACACAGTATTATATTAAAAATCCAAAGAATCAAATTTTACCTTGATATCTCCAACAATACTGAAATATCTAGTTAGCCATAATATGTTAGGGAAGAAGTGTGGGCAAATGATAATATTCACAAGTAAACGTGGATCCAGTGGCATGCATGTTGTTTTTTAGGCACTTACATGCAAGTTCTAGCAAGGAGCATGGAACCATTCAAGACTTACATCAAATTCAACACCCTCATGCTCATCATCATCAACCAGCTTTCCATGTGTTTTTGTCAGATCTTTTGCATGTTGTCTTCCAGTTTGTGGGATCTGTGCCTCCTTAGTCTTGCTCTTATTATTATTCCTTGTTTACTCTGTTCTTCTGTGTCATACTCTGTGGTACCCATGGGGGGTTTTGACACAAGTGGTGCACTGTTCATTTTCCATTTATACCTGACCACTTGTAATATCTGATATAAAAGGTCCTGGAATGTGACTGTGTGTGTATTATAAAGTGCAAGTAATAAAATTTAGGACATATAAATGCATTTGCATGATTTGTTCCTTCATTTCATATTGTACGCCATGAATTTACCCTTCATTTTCCAGTAGTTAGGAAGCATATGTTATGATAAATGCTATGTATAACAATTTGTATCATCCCTTTCAGTTCTGACAAGATTCACAATTGTTTTGTGTCAGGGATTCCATCAAGCAACATAATGAGTGTTATCAAGCTCATTTCTCTTCAAAGGTCTTTCTGCAATGTTTATAGGTGAGAACAAGCATGAATGTGATTCATATATAAATATATTTTGTCATATTTACTATGGTTGGTGGAATGGCAGAACAAGGTGTTAGTTAAAGGTAGGTATGGTATGTCATGTAAGTAAAGTGTATAACAAGTACATTATTTAACTGGCCAGTGCAATCACTTTAGTGCCAGTTAGTGATTTTATAGATGTTTACATGTTCTGTTTAACATACATAGGTCACTTCAACTGCCTGCTGATGTTCATGGTGAACTATTGAAACTAAAAAAACAGTGCAATTTTGTGTCCACCCTTGTCCTTCAGACAAATTCTTTAAATTTTCCAGTGAAAACCTAGCACTTGGTGTGGCATCTGGCAGCAGTGTGATGTGCAGCCAGGATCTGATTCAGACCAGTTTGCATCATATTATGCTATACCACCTAGAGCCCAACTTGCTTCTGAGCATTTGCTTGCTCTCCTCTGCTCTGCCTCCTTGCCTCTGCTGTCACATTTATGTTGCATTATAGTGCTGATAAATGGCAAAAGAGGAATTTTGCTTCATCAATAATTACATTGTAGAACTACATCTTGCATTTTTATCAGTCTTCTGTGTTAATTGAATGATGAAAATGTATAGTATAATGTTGCTTTCAAGCATTGCAAGAGTTTCTGAGTTTAGTGTTCGGTGACACATTAATCAACATACCAGATAATGACTGAAGCATTCTGTTGCATGTGTGTTTATCACTTATCTTGCCTGTAGATGTATTGCCAACATACAACAACCACCAAGGATCAGATGCATGAGTGCTGAGGCTGCTCCCATAGCCACACCTGCTTCCGATCTACAGGAAAAGGTTGGTCAATGGTAACCATAAGTATGAGAAGGATGGTGGACATGGCTACTTTATATAAATATTGTAGTTATGGAAACTTTTGTGTGCCCTTATGTGACAAATATTAATGGTATGTATAAAAGAGTACTATTTTTTTCTTTTAACCTACTTGGTATCATATTATATAGTATCTTTCCATTGTTTATATATGTTTTAAAAAATACGCTCATAAGCAAGGATTTATTTTTCGATACAAATAACTTTCTCGAAATAATTCCTGGCAATGCAATTGACAAAGCTCCGCAGTATGTTGGAGCAAAATTAGAAAGTCGTCCTCACATCATTAATGTTTCCTTTTTGTTCCTAATGGCCATAGTCGCACCAGTCAGAGACCAGTGCCACGCCACTGGCTACACGTGCACGCATGTGTGCGCCAGGTGTACCCAGAGCGGATCGAGGCGCTGGTGCAGCAGATCTCGCAGATGACGCTGCTGGAGGTGGCCGACCTGAACGCCTGTCTCAAGAAGACGCTCAACATCGCGGATACACCGATGATGATGGCCGGACCAGTGGCCGCGGCCGCTCCAGTGGAGGTCAGTCGGATCGTAGGCTGGGCTGGAGTTCGGATTTGAGAACCTGGATTTGTAGACAAAAACTTGGAGTACTTTAATTTGGAGAGGATAATTGTGTGTGCTTCTGACATCAAAATCTCCTTCTTGTGCAGGGCGCTAAATGACCTCGTAGTCGGCGCACCCCTAAGCCCAACTAATCAATAATCCTTTTTGTGCTCCCCAATCAGTTCCAGGCATGCTTATCAAACAACAGTGTCTCCAGTCGTTTCCAAACAGGCACTCAGTATTTTGGCAAAACACCGAATACTTTTTGTGGAAGGATCATGTTCTAGAGGACGAACATGCAGGACCAGGCCATATTTCCCACCCGGTAGCAGGCCACTTGCGGAGGTCACGCTCGGTTCTCAGGTTATGTGGGTTTGTCGGGTCGTGGGTCACTGACTGAGATTCGTGCAGGGTCATAAGTTACAGAGGACAGCGTTTGGTTACACGGTGCGAATGTATGGGCGCTGTATGACCAACGCAGTCGATGCGCCCGAAAGCCCAAATAACCAACCAACGGTGCGAATGTACAAACAGAGCTCAGTGTTGGATGGCTGGTAATTCACAAGGTTTTTTTTTTGGGGGGAGGAGGGGTTGCGGTATCTCAGTCGGTAGGGCGTTGGAGTCTTGTTTACAAGGTCACGGATTCGAATCCCGCAGTCGGTTTGATTATCGAGTTCACACGCGGCCTACCGGCTTGATGGGTTGACGACGCTATATGAGCTAGCAGTTGAATGAGTGGATAAAAGCCGAAGTGGCCAAAGAGGTCGTTTTGGGTGATAAATCTTACGTGAGCTGTACCTGGTCATACATTGAAAACATAGATCATTTATGTGTCGCAGGGTCGTACGACATGTTACAGCACTAGTTAGTATGGAGCTACTCAACCGAGCCACCGGCATAGATGAGTGCAAATTTTCATAGCTGCGAGACAAGCTCGCCTAAGCGTGGCAGTGTGAATCTGCGGGCTACCGTGTACCAGTGCTGGTTTCTAGATACAGGGTCACACGTCAAGGGCATTGTTGGGTCATCGACACAGCTGCCCCACGGCAATGGGACTGAGGCTGCCAACCACAATTCAGCCTGGCCTCTGTCTTTCCCTGTGGGGCGGAGGTGGCCGAGTGATTAAGGTGTTGGGCCCTGGGTACCAAAGGTCCCGGGTTCGACACTCGCGCCACTCGGGACATTTCTCAATCCCACGGCCCTCCGGCGATACAGGGTGGGCGGCGCCATTAGCCGTTAATCTGCATCAAGTGCGTTGTGAAACACCCAATAAACAAACAAACAAACAAACTGTCTTTCCCTCCGCAGGGCCGGACTGAAATTAGCAGAGACCCGACATTGTCACTGTTGCTCATAGGATACAAAGTTCAATAACTTGAACTGCAATATTTGCGTCTTCGTCCATTTTGATTATTAAAAAATACATTGTATAGTCGACAGTCTTGTCCTGACGGCATGCCACGTCACGAGCGCTTGACTGTGACAGCATCCGTACCTGGCTGAGACGTCATACCAGTGTTTAAATACTGAACTCTCATTAGGTAAGAGATGTCGAAATGAGCACAGAAGGATGTCGAAATCGCCATGGAAATAATGCTCTTTAAAATACTTTTAGGCCTTAAAGCCAAGTTTTCAGTTAATTGCGCACATATAACCACCCGTTTTGCGTGTTTTTGGTTGTCCCTGATTTGGAGATACCGATAGCAAAGATGGCGGTACAAATGTCTACGCTATTAACTGGCATTGCACAGCATTTGCACATTATAGGTGATCCCTTTACCTGGAATTGCACTGCGAGATGTTCGTTACCACACTCCCGGATCCGTTATGGTGAGCAAAAACGAGGCATGAAGACTTCGCAGCCACGCACCAAGAGGCAAGATGTCCATACTTATCTGGAAAGGTGTCGATTCAGTGCTCAATAGGTGGTATATTCCGCCCTATTTCTTGAACTGAACACTTTGTTACTGCGTCATCCATGCCGGGGTGTGACGTAATTCGCCCCTGACCATGCGACAGGAGGAGGAAGAAGAACAGGTCGCCCAGAAGGTTCAGACGAGCTTCACCGTGAAGCTGAACAGCTTCGATCCGGCCAAGAAGGTGCCTCTGATCAAGGAGCTGAAAGCCTGCGTTGAAGGAATGAATCTGGTGCAGGTGGGTCATGGCTGCTGACACCTGCTGGCAGTGGGTATTTCATGAAATTTGCAGTATGTAAGGCAATATGAACTGGAAAATGCATTACTGACAAGACAAGGTGACTGAAAGCGGAGTTGTCGTATGTTGTTCATTGTGACTAAATTTCGTGTGTGATGGGTAAGTGTGCTGGAGTAGCTATTTTTAGTATTTAGTCTCCCCTTGAACATCACTCAATTGCGACGTTTTCTTTGCTGCTATCATCCAGTGTGTGTGTGTGTGTGAAGAATTGTTATCTTATCTGAGGAATGCTATGTTTTCCAGGGTATACGAAATCATAAGGTGAGAATTGTGCATGTGCCATGTGGTGTACTTACCGCCAACGAGTGTCAGGTAGCGCAGAGTTCATCAGCACAAGCCATTCAGCCGTTGTTCCCCTGTTGGCCGCAGGCGAAGAAGTTCGTCGAGTCTGCGCCTGCGGTGGTGAAGGCGGACGTAACGAAAGAGGACGCCGATAAGCTCAAGGAGTTGCTGGAGAAGGTCGGCGCCGAGTGCGTGATAGAGTAGCCCGTCGGCCGGCAATCAGCGCGACACTTTGGCACGGCGGGACTGAGCCGCCTGTTGGGTCTCTGGATGGCAGGGCTGACCTTCCCGTTGGACTCCGGCGGCAGGACTGACCTTCCCGTTGGACTTCCAGCGGCAGGCTGATCTCCGGTCTACAGTGCCGGCCATTAAGACTAAAGTGTACCATTGATTCAGTCGTGACTGGGTGGGTGGTGTGGCGATATGGTGTGATGGGTGACGGATGCGTGCGCGACTGTTTGTTGGTGTCCGACTTCAAGTTCCGACTCCCGCAACACGTCCGCACGCACCCCAAGAGGTATGTCGTGGCTCAAGTGATCCATTGTCGCCCCATACCTGCAGGTATTTTCCTGTCCCCAGTGGCCAATTATGACCCGGATGTCGTGTCGACCACCTTCGGGAGGCACGTCCTGCTCCGACATGACCTACTGTCTATCGCCTGTATGTACAGAAGTTGTGTGCGAATCGTAGTGGAATACATGAAGAATGAACTCTGTATGCAGATGTTTGCACTTACTTAAGAGTGTCGTTCGCATACTCTACTTGGATTTATGTAGTATATATATATATATATATATATATATATATATATATATATATATATATATATATATATATATACACGTGTGTGCATGTAGTATTCAGCATCATTGCATACCATGTGCGTGCGCCCACACTCCACATATATACATACAGAATCCAGACCTAATACAGCATCAGGATCGGCTTTCAGTAACACGCCTTACTTGATATCACTATCTATTCTTCGATTGCACAAAATATCTGACGGAATGTATTTGGGATGTACGCAATGTACCGGTACCAATATCCTGGATATGCTCTATATGGGTATATTGCCGTGCTTAATATCCCCAGGTACTGACAATTTAATACGACTCAGTTACTCATTTCAGTCACCTTGACATCTTCGAGAACGCCTCGTTCCAGGAAATCTTATGAGTGTTTGTTTACCCTGAAGGATTGTTGTTTGAATAACGTGCTTTGTGCAATGCTCACGCAAAGACCCATGATTCTCATATTCTCTCTGGTTGCTGGGTATCTCAAATCCTGATGCTTATAATCTTTGTAAATGTCACTGTTAATATAACTGCATTTATGCTCATTATAAACAAAATATATAAATTAGTACATTAAGCTGTATATTTCTTTGGATTGTCTGTCCAGAGTGGCAGTCAGTGCGGAGGGAACATTCGCAAAATGACATGAACATGTCACAGCATGCCCTTGCAAAACTCCAAAACTCAGTCAGTTGAATCAGATTGAAATGACACCAATATATTTCGCAGTACAGGCATAGGCACTCTATGAATTAACAAGATACAGAAAACACTAATCGTCACATTATATCCACTCCACAGCTCGGTATCATAATTGATAGCGGCGAACGCGATAGGAGTGAGCAGATTTATGTATCCTGCTGATGCGATGTTTGTCCTGGTGTGTCTGCATATCGGTTCTTTGAGAGTACATCATAATGCCTACGTGTTTCGCGTGAACCTACGTTTTGTAAGAGCTGGTTTCAGATTGGCAACGTTTTGCTTGTGCCTAAAACTTGTCTCTTGGAACAAGTTGAGCCGATCTGTATCTCCGTGTGCCTGTGATTTACGTGTGTGTGTGTGTGTGTATGGGTGTGTATGTTCGAGCCTTGCTGGTGGTGTGTTCGATATACTGTCTGTGGCGTCTCTGAAGTGTTCATGGAATCGATCCGTGACGCTGTGTTTTGCTTCGCCAATGTATGTCATATTGGTGTTAGCTTAGTGACAGGGCGTGCACGTAGTGACCCTTGCAGTGACGTAGCAGCCAGTTTTGTGCGCGTCACTTATCTATCCTCGCGCCTTCCCTCAAATGCCCCAGGACTTCAACGTAAAAGTGCTGATTAACCGTGTGATCTACAAGAACGGACTCCTGGTGAACGATTTCCTCCATGTCACAGAAACAGCATGCCCTTGACGCTGCTCTTGACCCGCCTCGCTTTCTTCGGTCGCGGGGACGTGAATTCTTCGCTTGGATGACTGCTGCTCGGTTTCAGGGCTATGGCGACAAATCCAGCTCTCGTCACCAGCGATGGTGACTAAAGACTTCCTTTCGAAACTCCCTTTCGTCGGAAGGGAAGTTTCGATCGTGCCTGACCTGCTCCTGACGACCCCTGTGCACAGGGGGCCGGCAGTTCTGCCGGCGGTTCCGCGGGCGTTTACAGACGCCCGCGGACCCTTGCAAATGTCCATCGGCCCTTCCGAACGTCTACTGGCCGCGTGACTGCCAGCATCACCAGGATGTGCCGGTGTGCATACACATCCTAGGGGCGAAGTCGTAATCATAGAGCAAGTATAGCAGCCGCCATACCGAAAACAAAGAACAATGATGGGTTGGAGTGCTACACCAAAAGTTTCAAGTGGATCTGATGAAATTTGACAGAGGCATAAAGGCTCTTCTTAGATGAATTATAAGAATTGAATGCGCCATGTCTGAGTTCTACTTATTGTGGAAATTATTTGGTGTTCACGCTGCAAAATTCGGGGTACGCCACCGCTTGTCACCACCACTTTGTTTTCTTCCGGTTCTACACCACCACACACACACAAATCGTCTGCGCGGACCTTCCGAGTGCCACTCGCGGCTGTCGCGCCTCTCACGGCTGACTGCTGTCCCCGTGGGCCCGTATAAACAATAGCACACTTCGTAAACAGCGAGCAGCCGGGACTACGCTGTCCGTGCCACGATGCCAGACCCCCGTCCAGCTCGGGCTGGTCTCGACGGCACCACCCCCTCGGCCTGACCTCGCCGCCCCCGGCTGTTTCCCATGGCACCACATATCTGGCTGCTGCGGCCCCACCTCCCAGATCTTGCCTTTATCATCTCCCCCACCACCGCACTCCTCTGGCTTGGCCACCTGCGGCCCCTTCAACAAACGTAAACAGGCAGGACGCGGCGCACTTCCGATCTCCGGCTGGTGGCTGGTGATAGCTCTCAGCCGGCGTACTGCGTCAGTCACGTCAGTGTGTCCCTGTGCGGATGGGCGGCACCCTGGGGTGGGGGGGGGTGTGCGGGCTTCGCCACACCGCAGTGCCAATCGGACAGTCTCGCAACGTGCCTTGGCAACCGGCTCAGTGCTCTGGGCTACATTGTTTTCGGGGCCGAACACGCCTCCGTGCCGGCGTCCGCCCAGTAGCATGGACGTAGGAACCGGGGAAGGGCAAGAGGTGCAGCGCCCCCATCTTTGCCGAGTGTAACAGTAACGGCATGAGCAGCATGCCCACTCACTCACACACACATACACACACTTTTGGACAGCTGCGTCACTGCTCAGTATTTCCGACAGCGCAATCGTCAGCAGGATTTCCCGAGGCGGCTGCGCCAGCTGCGATGTTTATACGACGACTGCGGAGTGGGGGAGGGGCAGCTGGTGCCAGACGCGGGTCGGTGGTGGGCTCTGCAGCCAACCTAGTCGCACCGCTAGGGGCACCTCCGTCGGCCAGCAGAAGGCCGCTACCGTACAGTTCTCCGGTGTTGCGATATCGTCCGTACTGTGGTGCCGTCGGTATTGAAATCTCCGCAGTGACATCGCCGACACTGAGATCCGTGGTGTGGTCTCGCCGGCACTGAGATCCGTGGTGTGGTCTCGCCGACACTGAGATCCGTGGTGTGGCCTCGCCTACACTGAGATCCGTGGTGTGGCCTCGCCTACACTGAGATCCGTGGTGCGGCACCAGAAGTGCTGCCGGCTGAGGCCTCCAGAAGGTCATGCGACGACTCTTGCTGCTTCTGCTGGCTCTGACGGCTTCTGGTGAGATCGAAGGGCTGTCGTTATGGGCGCAGCCAAGGGGAGGATCGAGGACCCGACCCCCCTAGCAACCAGAATTACACTAGATCAAACAGGAAATCTTAAGATTCTCACTCACCAAACCGAAATCTCTTCATCGACTGTCTCTATCGTCCCCCCTCTTACGAGAATCCTGGCTATCGCTGATGGCTGGCGATTGATGAGTGATCAGAGATTAGACTGGATTGAAGTCAGAGTGTGTCTTAGGCTCACACCAGTCAGCCAACGACTCATGTGGCCCGGTGGCCCTGTCGCCTTGTTACGGCCCATAGCACGCGTGTTTAACGGATCGGGACAAACCCGTGCACTTCACCACAAGTATGATGTGTGATGGTTGGACAAATCTGGCCGAATGGCTGTTTCGGAGTACATGCTATGGTACAATGGCTCCTGCAATGGCATTCAACTACAGTCCCAAATTGCAGCCAGATGGAACACGATTCACCCAAGATCGTCCGAGATCGATGGCTCACCTTCACAAGGTCATTGATGAAATGATAGTCTGAGAGTATTTGTTAACATGATATGGTCACTTGAACAAATTCACTGCAATAAAACTGGTTAAAGAACTCCGACTTTAGCACAAAAAAGCACTTAAAGCACGTCATGGCTCGGTGGTCCAACGTGACCTCATCGCCTTATTTACGAATACATCCGTTGAGAATGCATCACCTGATGTGTCGCTGCCAGGGCCTCCTTGAACGTGCTAACCACTGGGGCGGTTCACCTGCTCCTCCGCTCGCGGCCCCGGCCACCCACACTTCTCATTGCTTAAGCGTTGCTGGAGGAGGGGAAGGGGAGGAGTTTGAAAGGCTGTGAACTGTCCCCATTCGAGTGAACTGTAGTGGCGTCTTCAGTCATCGTGTTAGACGAGGCTCCGGGCGCACTTTTCCGACACGCTTTGGGAAACCGATCGTGTGTGTGACAACGTCCATTCACACCCCACGTCACCATGAGCACCACGGTGACGTTCACATGGGGACGAGTAGTCTAGGGGTAAGTTGATCGTATCACAATCGAAAAGCTGTGGGTTCCAGTCTCACCTGTCGTTACTCTTCGACCGCGACCAATCGGTGTGAGAGATTGGCGACGCTGCACGACTCAACTGTCGATGTGTCGTAAAACCAATAACCAACCAGCGGTGACGTTCACCAGATTGCATCTGACATTAGCTTACTCCCACCATGCTTATACACGCCCAGTATAGGGAAGAACAAAGTCCACCTCCACATTTTTGGTGGTTAGTGGTGAAGGGCCTGGAACGGTCGCCTGTTTCATGATGTTCCGGCAAAATGAAATTGCCCTCCGCATGAGTGGGGCATTTTCAGTTTCTGGTGATGTTCTGAGACTTCGGCTTCCAAAGTCAAGGCTGACGTTTCCAATCTCAGGAACATTAGTTGCGCATGTGTGGTGCTGCTGCGTTGTGTAATGATCTATTATTTATAATTGATCTTCTGGTAGGTCATAGTTGATTGGTTGACATACAAACGCCACGCCATGGTTGAAATGACCAGCCCAGGTCGTGTTGGGTCAAGTTTATCTGGAATTGGGAGAGCTGCACGATACCTATCCGGAATAGACAGCTGTAGTACTGGTGTGGTGACTGTTCGGAATGGACAGCGCTGTAGTACTGGTATGGTGGCTCTCCGGAATGGCAGTGCTGTAGTGCTGGCATGAGGACCCCGAGTTCCCTGGGGTGACACGTGACCTCTTAATGACGTCACATTGACGCTCTCCAAACCCGGTCAGCCTACCCAACTGCGGCCGCCAGCTGTCAGTGACGTCACTGGTAGAGCTGCCGCCTTCCGAAGTCGAACCGCGAAGCAAAACCGATCCCAAATATTTTCTTTTAACGACAAAGCTGGTGCACTTTCAGTGTGTTAGTGTATTTAATTGTAGAAGTTTGACACACTCTAACCTCCCGACAGATCCCACAGACAAGGCCATGGCCCTGTGACCCTGTGACCACATCCTGATCCTTCTTCCGATCCCGATGTTGACGCACCACGTCCTCCTTACGTCTAGTCGACGCCGGCCCAATGTCGGTCTGCTGCCAGAGACCCTCGGGGCGACAGCGGCCCTATGTCCGTCTGCCGCTCAAGACCATTGGGCCGACAGCGGCCCTATGTCGGTCTGCCGCCCGAGACCCTCGGGTCACCAGCGGCCCTATGTCGTTTTGCCGCGCGAGACCCTCGGGCCGGCAGCGGCCCTATGTCGGTCTGCCGCGCGAGACACTCGGGCCGACAGCGGCCCTATGTCAGTCTGCTACCCGAGACCTTCGGGCCGACAGCGGCCCTCTGTCGGTCTGCGGCCCGAGACCCTCGGGCCGACAGCGGCCCTATGTCGGTCTGTCGCTCGAAACCCTCGGGCCGACAGCCTGTGTTGGTTTGCCTGCTGAAACAGTTGGCACACTGCCAGCTCGCCCACATTGCCTTGGGTCGATCCTGAAGCCTTGCAGGGACAGAGCACTTGCATGGGTTTCATATCGGTTGGACTGCGAATGTGACTTGGTGGAATAAAACCGGTAGGCTCGGGTTGCATAACGAATTGTCCTGTTAGCTAAATCCTTGTTAGCTGTTAGCTGTTTTAATATCTCACTGTTAAAAAAACATATCAGCAAAATAGGATAATGTGTCCTCGGCACCTTATTCCAAATGTAAAGTGGTATTGGTTCTTCATAGCCTCTGAATTGCTGTACAAAATGTTTTGCCAAAACCGACGTTTTGGCGGATGGACTGAAACACGGGTTTAACTTCTGGTCTGACACGGATCCGGATGTGACATGGTAAGGCCACTTCAATTTCGACTGGATGGGATGTGTGGTGATTATCAGTGCCGTGCTTTGCGACGCCTGGTCGATCTGTGAAAGAAAAATCTGCGGCGAAACAGTTGGTGTCTCTACCGGACACACTGTGCACGTGTTGAAAGTACGCAACTACTGCCTGCGTAATTGATTACATAATACGGCTGTAATTCGTGTATACGATGTTGGACCCGGCCGACCCGACAACTGTTAGCTGCTCAAATCGGCAGCATTTGTCTAAATAAGACTTTTAAGGGGTAGGGAATTTCCCTCCCCAAAGCCGTGCTTTTGGATCCGCTCCTGATTGTGCTGGAACCCCAGACGTGCAGACGCCTACACCTGTTGTTCGGACTTGGCTCACGATAGCCACTGACCGTCACAGACAGCTGACCGAGTATTGTGTCGGCGCAGCTCGTGTTGTTTCGACCTGGCTCACGGCAGCCACTGACCCTCACGGACAGCTGACCGAGTATTATGTCGGCGCAGTTGGTGCCAGCGGACAGCTCCACTTCCCCGACGAGAACGTTGCCGTAGAAGATGACTACGCGTCGGAAGACTACGACTACAACGCCACGACAGTGGCTGAGGAGGACATCGATCCCGGCGAGCTGCAGGGCAGATTCTTCGGCAAAAAACGCAAGTGCTATCACTCAACCCCGTGGAAAGCATGCTGGCGTGTGCTGAACGCTAAACTGAGCTGGAAGGCACCATTTGAGGAGGGCTGGGATACTGATCGCGCAACTTGCACAACAATTGCGGATTGTCTTTTGTTCCCAGTAGTTTCTCAATCGCAGAGGTTTCGGGTAAAACTGATAAGGTGATGTGGTAGCGGCGTTGTAAAAAAAAAACTACTTTGTTCTTTTGTTGTGAAAACGAATTATTCATGTGATTAACGAACCCTCATGTGTATGTTTGATGAAGCCCGATTTCAACAGATTTCCGAAAAACAGTTGAGCTAGCTTCATTCCTGCTCTGGGATCAATTTAGTGTCGTCCTTATAAACTCGTCAAACTCTTCCATTCATTGTCATTCCGTGCGTTGGTTAACGGTATTAATGTTGATGTCCAGAATTCGTGCGTAAACAGCAAACACAATGTCACACGCCAAGTCAATCAATTAAACCGCTTGCCTTATTTTATCTCCTTACATCGTCCGGTATTATTGCCGTCGAGCAAAATAACCGCATCATGCAAACAGGGACGGATCCAGGAATTTTGCTTGGGAAGAGATGGGTGGCTCGCATTCTGGAGAGGAAACATTCATCCGGATGGGCGTCTTTTCTACTCCGAGGGCCGCCATCAGCCGACAAACGCGCTGAGCAGGGGGATGCGCTCAAGCGTGCTGAAGGGGCGTCACATCTATATTGGGGGGGGGACATTCTATGACATGGCATGCTGTAAATGTGCCGGTGTCCTCGGAGCTACCCAGTGTACTGCAGTGCATCCTGTGTACAATGTGGTGTATGGCTTGTACCGTGCACCAAAAATTTGCCACGTCAAAGGGGCTGGCGAGAGGATGCCACAGTTCTTACCTTCATCCTTTTTGCTCGTCGGCGCGCATATTCGCGTGCAATTACACGTGAGGGGAATTCTGCTGAATGTCATGCCGTCTGATGAAGTGTCCGCAATGCCTCCGCTTAGTATAATACGTCTGACGAAGTGCCCGCAACACCTTCGCGGAGTGCAATACCGTCTGACGAAGTGTCCGCAACACCTCCGCTGATTGCCATCCCGTCTGACCGCTGAGTGTCCGCAACACCTCCGCGGAGTGCAATACCGTCTGACGAAGTGTCCGCAACACCTCCGCTGATTGCCATCCCATCTGACGAAGTGTCCGCAACAGCTCCGCTAAGTGTCATGCCGTCTGATGAAGTGACCGCAACACGCAGCAGGGGTGTGTGAAGCCATATTATCAGTGTGTACAAAGCTACGCTGCCAGAATGTCTGCCTAGCGACAATAGCATCGTGTGTGTACTGTGTACAGCTGTACATTATTGGTTGGTGGTACATACACTGACGTGAGCTCGGCACATCTGGCCATCTGGCCATCTGGACGGCCATCAGCTCGGGACATCTGGCCATCTGGCCATCTGGCCGGCCATCAGCTCGGCACATCTGGCCATTTCGCCGGCTATCAACTCCGCACATTTGGCTATCTGGCCGGCCATCAGCTCGGCACATCTGGCTATCTGGCCGGCCATCAGCTCGGCACATCTGGCTATCTGGCCGGCTATCAACTCGGCACATCTGGCTATCTGGCCGGCCATTGGCTCGGCATATCTGGCCGTCTGTCCGGCCATTGGCTCGGGACATCTGGACGTCTGGCCGACTATCAACTCGGCACATCTGGCTATCTGGCCGGCCATCGACTCGGCACATCTGGCCAGCTATAGGCTATAGCCAATGGCACCACCACCTTCAGTTTTCAGGTGGGGTGCAACCACAGGAGGACAGGAACGATTCTCAAGCCAGATGGGTAACACCGTGACTGGTTCCCGTCCCTCCCGGGGGGCCAGTGGTGGGACTGTCTGCAGAGTCCATCCACCCGATGTCGCCTGATACACACACTGGAATGTTCGAGGAAGCTACCGTATTTTCTGGAAGTGCACCAGTTTTACTGTGCAGGCGATGCCCATCCGGCGTGGTGGTGACTATGTTAAGTTGCTGACCGTCTGTGAGTGTGATGACTGTCTGTGAAGGTGATGACAGTCTGTGAAGGTGATGACTGTCTGTGAAGGTGATGACTGTCTGTGAAGGTAGTGACTGTCCGTGAAAGTGATGACTGTCTGTGAAGGTTATGACTGTCTGTGAAGGTTATGACCGTCCGATAAGGTGATGACAATTTGTGGTGGCAGACTTCCGGAAGTTGGGCTCGGCCGCTGTTGGATTTATCAACTCGCTGACCGGAGCCAACAAGCCGACCGTTCCGCCGCCCGTCGCTCGACCGTCCGACTACGTGAGTGGCCATCCCGTACACTGTACAGGCACAGGGGCCCACTACGATGTACACAGTACACAGCATCCAGTGCGCAATACACAGCACCCAATACACAATACACAATGCCAGTATACAATGCACAGTACCCAGTATACAATGCACAGTACCCAGTATACAATACACAGTACCAACACGCTCACCATGCCGCTGCCTGCCGCTGGGCCGGCCGACCTCGTCAGTATCTGGTACTCAGTACACAGTAGCCAGTACCAAGTACACAGTGGACAGTGCACAGTACACAGATGACACTCCACAGTACTCAGTACCAAGTACACAGTGGGCAGTGCACAGTACACAGATGACACTCTACAGTACTCAGTACCTGGTACACAGCATTCATGGAAGATGTATTTTTTACAAGCTTCTGTTAGATGCACAATGTATGCTTGGCAGCAACTTTGAACTCTTCAGGAGTTGGAGTTGAGGCAAAATCACAAATAATTCGGTGAGCGGGTGGGTTTGGCGGGGGGATGTGTCATGTGCTTCCATGAACAATTTGTTTCGTGCACAAACAATACCATTCGTTTTCCTCTTGGACACATGCACCTTCACAAAGAGATTGAGAGCTACACACTTGATACCCATTGTACTGTGTCCATGGAATACAGTATTCAGTATCCAGTGCCCAATGCCCAGTTAGTGGAACACGGTGTCACGGAATCGTCAAAATTCAGCTCAGAAAGGATTGCTATGCAATTCGCAATCCTCTGCATGAAAAGAGTCGTAAGAGTATTCTGAATCATTCAAATCAAAGTGAATTCACCTTCAACCCACAATCCAGTGCATATTTTTTGTTTTGCTATCATTCCCAGGGTGATTCTGATTGAATTGTTCATGGCAGTACCATAGACTTGGACCGAAAAAAGGAGAAGCTGGCCGAAGAACCAACATGGGAACGGTCCCCCCCCCCCTCAGCGTACTAAATGTGCGCGCTGTTGCAAGGCCGATTGTCTCGGTTTCAGGCGTATGAAGACGACGTGGCTCCCACACAGCCATCGCACGGATTTCCTGTCAAGTAAGCTCTACTGAGACGCAGCCAAGGAAGGCCTAGCCCCTCCCCATTATCATCCAAGAATACGCGAGATGAAGTGATACATTTCTATATTTTTGCCAGGCAAAACCCAAACATTTTCGGTGCGCTTTGCGCACAGTATTCATCGTCCTCCCTCGCCTGAGAAAAATCCTGGCTGTGCCACTGAAGCTCTGCATCGGAAAAGTGGCCGAGTAGCGAGACTTAACGCATCCCCCGTGTTCTCTGTGAATAGCTCCAGCTCCCGACTCTACGCTAAGCACATCTGAACGCCAGAGACTGAGCATAAACACCGACCTCACGACCGTGATGAGCTATACGATTGAGCTCTATCTTGCCGTGCAATCTCCAGTTCTAAGGGTGATATTTGATGTCTGTGTCTGTGTGTTTGTGTGTCACGCAATGTAGTTTGCGATATGATTGGCCATGTGACTTGTAAGCGGCGTGCAATGTGACCTGTTGTGTGACCGTACTTGTGACCCCGATGCGACATTTCACGTGACCTGCGATGTAAGCTGCACGATTTGCGATGAATGTCTAGCGAAGTTCTATTGTGACCTCCCTGTGGTATATTATACAACCTACCGTATTACTTGCCATGTGGCCTGAGAGTGACCCACAGTGCGACCTGAAAGTTAGCCGCTATGTAACCTGATGTGGTTGCCATGTGACCTGACGTGAAACCCGTGTGACCTGATGTGACCGACGTGCGGTGTGACCGGTCAGTGCCGCGGGAAGAATCGAGTGTTCACGGGTGCAGCGGTGGCAGCGCAGACAATGCCGGATGGCGCGTCGCCAGGCCATGAGGGAGCAGCGTTACCGACCGACCCGACCGCCGGCTTATGACATGTTCCCGGGCGGTGTGGGGTCGGGTGAGTTCCCACTGACACTCCGCCGGCTCGTGACATGTTCCCGGGCGGTGTGGGGTCGGGTGAGTTCCCACTGACGCTCCGCCGGCTTATGACATGTTCCCGGGCGGTGTGGGGTCGGGTGAGTTCCCACTGACGATCCGCCGGCTCGTGACATGTTCCCGGGCGGTGTGGGGTCAGGTGAGTTCCCACTGACGACTCCGCCGGCTCGTGACATGTTCCCGGGCGGTGTGGTGTCAGGTGAGTTCCCACTGACACTCCGCCGGCTCGTGACACGTTCCCGGGCGGTGTGGGGTCAGGTGAGTTCCCACTGACGCTCCGCCGGCTCGTGACACGTTCCCGGGCGGTGTGGGGTCAGGTGAGTTCCCACTGACACTCCGCCGGCTCGTGACACGTTCCCGGGCGGTGTGGGGTCAGGTGAGTTCCCACTGACACTCCGCCGGCTCGTGACACGTTCCCGGGCGGTGTGGGGTCAGGTGAGTTCCCACTGACGCTCTACCGGCTCGTGACACGTTCCCGGGCGGTGTGGGGTCAGGTGAGTTCCCACTGACACTCCGCCGGCTCGTGACACGTTCCCTGGCGGTGTGGGGTCAGGTGAGTTCCCACTGACACTCCGCCGGCTCGTGACACGTTCCCGGGCGGTGTGGGGTCAGGTGAGTTCCCACTGACGCTCTGCCGGCTCGTGACACGTTCCCGGGCGGTGTGGGGTCAGGTGAGTTCCCACTGACGCTCCCCGGCTGACACGTTCCCGGCGGTGTGGGGTCAGGTGAGTTCCCACTGACACTCCGCCGGCTCGTGACACGTTCCCCGGCGGTGTGGGGTCAGGTGAGTTCCCACTGACGCTCTACCGGCTCGTGACACGTTCCCGGCGGTGTGGGGTCAGGTGAGTTCCCACTGACACTCCGCCGGCTCGTGACACGTTCCCCGGGCGGTGTGGGGTCAGGTGAGTTCCCACTGACGCTCCGCCGGCTCGTGACACGTTCCCGGGCGGTGTGGGGTCAGGTGAGTTCCCACTGACGCTCTGCCGGCTCGTGACACGTTCCCGGGCGGTGTGGGGTCAGGTGAGTTCCCACTGACGCTCCGCCGGCTCATGACACGTTCCCGGGCGGTGTGGGGTCAGGTGAGTTCCCACTGACGACTCCGCCGGCTCGTGACACGTTCCCGGGCGGTGTGGGGGTCGGGTAGGTGAGTTCCCACTGACGCTCCGCCGGCTTATGACACGTTCCCGGGCGGTGTGGGGTCAGGTGAGTTCCCACTGACACTCCGCCGGCTCATGACACGTTCCCGGGCGGTGTGGGGTCAGGTGAGTTCCCACTGACACTCCGCCGGCTCTGACACGTTCCCGGGCGGTGTGGGGTCAGGTGAGTTCCCACTGAACGCTCCGCCGGCTCGTGACACGTTCTCGGGCGGTGTGGGGTCAGGTGAGTTCCCACTGACACTCCGCCGGCTCGTGACACGTTCTCGGGCGGTGTGGGGTCAGGTGAGTTCCCACTGACACTCCGCCGGCTCGTGACACGTTCTCGGGCGGTGTGGGGTCAGGTGAGTTCCCACTGACACTCCGCCGGCTCCCCGGGCGGTGTTGGGTCAGGTGAGTTCCCACTGACGCTCCGCCGGCTCGTGACACGTTCCCGGGCGGTGTGGGGTCGGGTGAGTTCCCACTGACACTCCGCCGGCTCGTGACACGTTCCCGGGCGGTGTGGGGTCAGGTGAGTTCCCACTGACACTCCGCCGGCTCGTGACACGTTCCCGGGCGGTGTGGGGTCAGGTGTGTTCCCACTGACACTCCGCCGGCTTATGACACATTCCCTGGCGGTGTGGGGTCAGATGAGTTCCCACTGACGCTCCGCCGGCTCGTGACACGTTCCCCGGCGGTGTGGGGTCAGATGAGTTCCCACTGACACTCCGCCGGCTTATGACACGTTCCCGGGCGGTGTGGGGTCAGGTGAGTTCCCACTGACGCTCCGCCGGCTTATGACACGTTCCCGGGCGGTGTGGGGTCAGGTGAGTTCCCACTGACACTCCGCCGGCTCGTGACACGTTCCCGGGCGGTGTGGGGTCGGGTGAGTTCCCACTGACACTCCGCCGGCTCGTGACACGTTCTCAGGTGGTGTGGTGTCAGGTGAGTTCCCACTGACACTCCGCCGGCTTATGACACGTTCCCGGGCGGTGTGGGGTCAGGTGAGTTCCCACTGACACTCCGCCGGCTTATGACACGTTCCCTGGCGGTGTGGGGTCAGATGAGTTCCCACTGACACTCCGCCGGCTTATGACACGTTCCCGGGCGGTGTGGGGTCAGGTGAGTTCCCACTGACACTCCGCCGGCTCGTGACACGTTCCCGGGCGGTGTGGGGTCAGGTAAGTTCCCACTGACATCAGGTGAGTTCCCACTGACACTCCGCCGGCTTATGACACATTCCCTGGCGGTGTGGGGTCAGGTGAGTTCCCACTGACACTCCGCCGGCTTATGACACATTCCCTGGCGGTGTGGGGTCAGGTGAGTTCCCACTGACACTCCGCCGGCTTATGACACGTTCCCGGGCGGTGTGGGGTCAGGTGAATTCCCACTGACACTCCGCCGGCTTATCACATTCCCTGGCGGTGTGGGGTCAGGTGAGTTCCCACTGACGCTCCGCCGGCTTATGACACGTTCCCGGGCGGTGTGGGGTCAGGTGAGTTCCCACTGACACTCCGCCGGCTTATGACATGTTCCCGGGCGGTGTGGGGTCAGGTGAGTTCCCACTGACACTCCGCCGGCTCGTGACACGCTCTCATGTGGTATGGGGTCAGGTGAGTTCCTACTGACGCTCCGCCGGCTCGTGACACGCTCTCATGTGGTATGGGGTCAGGTGAGTTCCCACTGACACTCCGCCGGCTCGTGACACGTTCTCATGTGGTGTGGGGTCAGGTGAGTTCCCACTGACACTCCGCCGGCTCGTGACACGTTCCCGGGCGGCGTGGGGTCAGATGAGTTCCCACTGACGCTCCGCCGGCTCGTGACACGTTCCCCGGCGGTGTGGGGTCAGATGAGTTCCCACTGACGCTCCGCCGGCTCGTGACACGTTCCCCGGCGGTGTGGGGTCAGGTGAGTTCCCACTGACACTCCGCCGGCTCGTGACACGTTCTCATGTGGTGTGGGGTCAGGTGAGTTCCCACTGACGCTCCGCCGGCTCGTGACACGTTCCCGGGCGGTGTGGGGTCAGATGAGTTCCCACTGACGCTCCGCCGGCTCGTGACACGTTCCCTGGCGGTGTGGGGTCAGGTGAGTTCCCACTGACGCTCCGCCGGCTCGTGACACGTTCTCATGTGGTGTGGGGTCAGGTGAGTTCCCACTGACGCTCCGCCGGCTCGTGACACGTTCTCATGTGGTGTGGGGTCAGGTGAGTTCCCACTGACACTCCGCCGGCTCGTGACACGTTCCCGGGCGGTGTGGGGTCAGGTGAGTTCCCACTGACGCTCCGCCGGCTCGTGACACGTTCCCGGGCGGTGTGGGGTCAGGTAAGTTCCCACTGACACTCCGCCGGCTCGTGACACGTTCCCGGGCGGTGTGGGGTCAGGTGAGTTCCCACTGACGATCCGCCGGCTCGTGACACGTTCCCTGGCGGTGTGGGGTCAAGCCAATACCAGACCACCACCGGAGGCAGTCATTCCTTGCCGTATCAAAGTTGGAATATGGTGGCTCTAGTGCGTGGTTCCATCATCATCCCTCGTGACCCCTTATCTTTTCTTATTCGAAACTGTTTCTAGGTGCTTTGTCTTGTTTGTTTACCAAAGCTCAGAAAAGTACAGCCGTGATTAATGTTGGACATGGTTATATTTTCTCACTTATATTTTGTGATTAATGTTGGACTGGTTATATTTTTTTCATTGCTAATACCTGAAGTTCTCCTAATTTTCGTGTGGCTAAGATCATCATAATAATAATAATATATAGTGCATATAATATAAGCAGCACCCAAGACTTCCGGGGAGCACAAGACACCCAAGACTTCCAGGGTTAGAGAAACTTCATGTCATTGCCACACATTGAATATCGCCTTTGGCCGTTCTGTCGCCTTGCTTCTCACGCCAGGGGACAGTTTAAAGAACGACACATGATAAAAACAGTGATGGTCACCAACGGAGCAGTGTAAACAACGACACATGGGACAAGCAGTGATGCATAGTATGGCCAACAACGGAACAGTGTAAACGACACATGGGACAAGCAGTGATGCATAGTATGGCCACCAAGGTGCGCCGTTTTGTGCGCTGACGTGAATTGCACGCTCGACTGCATGCGGAATGGTAATTAGCTTACATCGCATCTAGACTCGTCTGTATGTCAAGTAGCAATGATCGCCCATTATGCAGCATTTTTTTTTTGGCTGCCGATAGTGAAACACTTCCATGTGGTGGACTGCTCACTGTTGACGCCCCTGGGCGAAAGCAAATCGGAGGGAAGGGTATGTACTAAAGCATGCCCGAAGGGGCGCATTTTCTCAGCCGGATGGGCGCCACTTTCCATGGGGGGAGCACGTGCCCCGAGTGCCCTCTGTATCCGCCCCTGGTACAATACGAAACATTGTCAAATATAACTGACGTGAGGTGTACTTACCCGGTGAAGGTGGCGGCGTACCTACAGCATCGACGATGCAGCACGCGCAGAGGACGTGTTGCCACCTGCAGCAGAAGGGCGACCTGCTCAACTTCAACAACTGCTGCCGCCGGTTCAGCTTCTGCCCCATCTGCAGTGTCGGTGGGCACCCGCACAGACAATGTCACGTGGCACAGTCGCATTCAAGGGGCTCATCAGAGCACGGTGGCGCGGTTCCTCGGCTTGCCGGAACGCTACCTTTCTTAAATAAACATTGAACTCCACATTGCCGAAAACGGAGGCCGGCTGCTTGCCAGGCGCACCACCACCAAAGCGGTGTGTGCGCCGAGTGCGTGGCCGCCCCGTGCCCCGAGAGCAGACCCGGCGGAGGTGTGGATCCGACCTCACCACTCCGTCGCCGCTCCGACCGCGGGTGGGCCGGGCCGCCCGACCACTCGGCAACACACGCCACACTCGCACATGGCGCATCCACAGCGTTCAAACCTGGCGAAATATCCGGACAGCTCAGTAGCAGCCGGGTGAACTGACATAAAGACATAAAGACGTAAAAGATTAGTGCAACTATGAGCCAGAAGGGCCCTTCTTGGTTGCACTCTGTACACTGAACCAGTTGCCCACCAAATATGTACACTGGTCTGGTGGTTGCATGTCCCTTGGCCAATATCGACTCCGGCCACGTCTGTTGGGAGCGCATGCCAACGATAAACCCGCTGCGCAGCGCAGCCATGTTGCACTGCCTGATGACACTCCTCTAAAAGCAAACTGTGCAATATATTGGAAGTTGTATTTTAGTGGTCGTTGTTTTGTTGATAAGGGAGAGAGTAAGTGGAAACGGGAAAGGGTTGTTACCGATTGCTGAACGCTATAACTGTTCTGAATTGCTATATGCATCCGTTGTTCGACGTTATATTATTTAGTGCGTGACCTACCTACCTAACTGATCGGTGGTGGTAAAGGATCGTTGACATATTCTCTCCCTTCACATTTCCATTTCTTCCTCCTCTCAGCCACCTCTCCTCTCCCTCCATTTTCTTTCCTCTTCCATCTCTTTCCCTCCATCTTCTCCCTCTTTCTCCCCGCCTTCCCCTGCCTCTCTCTCTCTCTCTCTCTCTCTCTCTTTTCTCTCTCTCACAGAGAGACAGAGACAGAGGCATCTGTCTCTTCCTCTGTCTCCGTCTCCGTCTCCGTCTCCGCTCCGTCTCCGTCTCCGTCTCCGTCTCCGTCTCCGTCTCCGTCTCCGTCTCCGTCTCCGTCTCCGTCTCCGTCTCCGTCCGTCGGTCGCCTCCTTCCCCGTCCGTCCTGACTGTCCCGGCCTGTCCCGGCCGGCGTCACTGCCCCGGGCGATGAGCTCTCGAGTCGTCCGTGTCATGTGTCATATGACCCTGCGCGCTACCATGTGCCCTGCGCGCCACCAAGTGAACCCGTGCGCTCAGACTCGAGTAAGCTGGCCGCGGACGAGTGCTGCCCTCTGCAGTACGGCGGCGACCAGCTGGGCTTCCGGCGCTGCTGCTCCAAGTACGGCCAGTGCCCCGTCTGCGACGGTCCGCCCAAGCCCGCCACCCCCGCAGGTGAGTTACTGAGGCTGGTCCGAGCCCGCCACCCCCACTACTGGGTCACTGCAGCTGGTCCGAGCCCGTCACCCCTGCAGGTGAGTCACTGAGGCTGGTCCGAGCTCATCACCCCTGCAAATGGGTCACTGAGGCTGGTCCGAGCCCGCGAACCCCATTACTGGGTCACTGCAGCTGGTCCGAGCCCGCCACCCCCACTAGTGGGTCACTGAGGCTGGTCCGAGCCCGCCACCCCCACTAGTGGGTCACTGAGGCTGGTCCGAGCCCGCCACCCCCGCAGGTGAGTCACTGAGGCTGGTCCGAGCCCGCCACCCCCACTAGTGGGTCACTGCAGCTGGTCCGAGCCAGCCACCCCCACTAGTGGGTCACTGAGGCTGGTCCGAGCCCGCCACCCCCGCTATTGGGTCACTGCAGCTGGTCCGAGCCAGCCACCCCCACTACTGGGTCACTCAGGCTGGCCCGAGCCCGCCACCCCCGCAGGTGGGTTACTGCGGCTGGCCCGAGCCCGCCACCCCCGCAGGTGGGTTACTGCAGCTGGTCCGAGCCCGCCACCCCCGCAGATGGGCCACTTAGGCTGGTCCGAGCCCGCCACCCCACTACTGGGTCACTGCAGCTGGTCCGAGCCAGCCACCCCCACTAGTGGGTTACTGCGGCTGGCCCGAGCCCACCACCCCCGCAGGTGGGTTACTGCGGCTGGCCCGAGCCCGCCACCCCCGCAGGTGGGTTACTGCAGCTGGTCCGAGCCCGCCACCCCCACTACTGGGTCACTGCAGCTGGTCCGAGCCAGCCACCCCCACTAGTGGGTCACTGCGGCTGGCCCGAGCCCGCCACCCCCGCAGGTGGGTTACTGCGGCTGTCGCTGGTAGGGCATCCTCGCCGGTAGATCACAGCGGCTGCTGCGGGTGGGCCCCAGGTCAAGTCTGACCGGACCGGCTGAGCACGCGGCTAGGTGTTTGGCTCGGACCGAGTGCGGTTGATCTAGGTCGGGTTGGATCTGCTCGGTGCAGGTCATGCCAACTGAGCTCAGGTCAAGTCATGCTGGCTTTGGGCCGGTCTGTCGATAGATGTTGGGCTAATAGTTTGTTCATTGTTCCTGGCTACGTTCGCGCCTCACGTTGGTCCGCAGATTGAGCCAATCGGCCAGCCAAGGAACTAGTTCATTTACCAAACACTACTTTGGTATGCTGAATTATGTATCCTTGTTCGGAGGGATCCTACCGTATCGACGCTGTGTCTGTCCATCACAATGCTGCGGTGTACCACCAGGATGCATGTACAAGGGCAAGTTGTACCTCGCCAACACAGAAATGGACAAACTCGCCTACAAGTGCATATTTGTCCGTTGCGTAGACAACGGAAACGGCCCGGAGACGGTGCTCGAGTATCTGGACCAGGTCGGGTGTGAGTATCGCGGCCTTTCCGCCGGCCATCTCGCCTCCACTCGCCGACACTCGCAAGCCCCGTGGAAACAAACACAGCTTGGCGCTTATCCATGTCAGCCCCGGATCACATACTGTCCCTGCTGACGTTTTCACCTTCTTGTGTGGTGTCCTTTCCGGTTGCCTGCTGCACATGAAGCTCAACCGGCAAGAGAACGATGACCGGTTCGTATTCTCTCCACGTTTCTCCTGATCACACTGCACCCCGCTAACTCGCTATAGTCTGCACCACCATGGACCGGTCTCCAATAATTCACTGCAGACTACACTATGCTGTTTTATAGACCGATCCCCAGTAACTCGCCGCCGTTTGCACCTTGCCAGTATGGATGTAGACCTGCAGACTAATACCTGACCGAAATCTGAACCATCCTGGTGTAGCCAGTTCCCAATAACTCACCGCAGTCACCACCAGCCTGGTTCTGACCGATATTATGCCTCACTCTGCAGTGCTACAGATTGACTGCAGGAACTCACTGTGTAGTCCGCAGTATACTAGTGAGAGCCGGCTCCCAGTCAATCACATGTAATCTGCGATATACTGGGCATGTGTGGAGGATGTGGCGCTGAAGGCTTGCGAGTGCAACGCCATCTTGTAAAATTTGTGCTGCAATGCGATATCAACATTTAGTAATAACACTAGTAGTAGGAAAAGAAGGAAAAGTGTCCGATACCTAAGTCAGGGAAGGCACATAAGATTTCAAAACCAAGGTAGAAATACCTGAAATCCTGAATCTTTGTGGAGAGATGAGTTTACTTCATAAATTAGCGGAAGCACCGACCAAAAATTAAACAAAAGATTCTGCATCTTCTGATATAAGGATGGGTCACAAGGAAAATTGGAGCCGACACCAAATCCACTCTATATGAATATCTGATCAGGTATAGAGCTGATCAAGCACTGTAACACCTACCTTATATTCAGCGATGCAGCCTGGCATCTTGTTCCAAAGACAGTGTATGTGTATGTGCACACACATGTATATATTTATATATTCATATTTCTATATATATATATATATATATATATATATATATATACGTGTGTGTGTGTGTGTGTGTGTGTGTGTGTGTGTGTGTGTGTGTGTGTGTGTGTGCGTGCGTGCGTGCGTGCGTCCATGCGTCCATGCGTGCGTGCGTGCGTGCGTGCGTGCGTGTGTGAGTGTGCATCAGGAGTGGATAATTATATTTCATGTTGGCGTTGCACTCAGTAGAAGTACGTATACCAGTGCCAAACTTGCTGTAGTCTGCACCGTCCTGCTATAGACCGATCCACAATAAATCACCCTGCAGTGCGCACTATCCTGTAATAGACCGGTGAATGACAACTCACCTTGCGGTGTGTACACACCATTCTGGGATAGACCGGTTCCTAAAGGTCAACCGAGGTCTGCACCAGGACGCGTGTGCAGATGATTTTCAAACGGCAAACGGGGTAAAGATGTGCAGCCACTCACGTTAGTGCCGCTACCCGTGTGCAAACTGCTTGGGTGTTGAATTTCAACTGTTGTCAGAATACGGAAGCACAGCTAGCCATCGTGTACGTACGAATCGTTGTATGCCAATGAGGCTGTAAGCTGTTCTTACCCGATGTGATTTGTTAGGACGTGATCATGACAAAGAGGCGTGTGTGTGTGTGTGTGTGTGTGTGTGTGTGACGCTGCCATGATATCATGCTAATCGGTGCACTCCCACCGTTTATGACTACATACCGTGGGCGGGGCAAAGGCTCACACCGTGGCGTATGGTGTGTGGTGTGCGTACTTCTTCCACGTGAAGATGCCGCAGGATTACACCCGCCGTGTGTGGTTACAGGCTGTGCGCAAGGTAAGGACTTGTTCCCGCCGGGGATATCTCAGCAAGTGGACCAGTGCACCAACCGCGTCTGCACTGACGGACAGTGGGTGAACGCCAGCAGCGAGTTGGCAGGTCAGCGCGCCGCCTGCCCTCGGGGCCTGGCGGCTACCGGCAAGGTCAGACTGTCTGACGGGAACCTGGCGGATCAGGTCGGCATCGTCCTGGCAGGGCACCGTCGGGGACCGAGGTCCGATGCAGTTTGGACGGTGGCCTGAAAGGTCAGAGGTGGCCCTGGCGGTGATCCTGCAGGTCAAATATTGATTTAATATAGTGGTCTGTTGTGCGATGCACTGTATATTGCTAGCAGAGTTCGATGACTGCTATTGCACAAGATATGATAATTCTGCAGCGAACCTTTACCCTGCCGGCCTCATTGCTCTCTTATTCTAGCACTCCTTTTCTCTTGTGCTAACTTTACTGTTTACCCTCTTCTCCCACCACCATTTTTAGTGCAATTTTGTCTTCACTATGGTCTTGGTCTTTCACCGTACCGGCCATCAAACACCAAAATGAAGATTGTGACGACGGCTGTAGCGACGATTGTAGCTGTATTTGTCAGTATTGTCACGTAAAATCATGGAAAGCAGACAGCAGAAATAACGGGCAGCTGTAGGAAGACATTTACGTACGCTTAAGACGTGCCCACGCATAAAACATGGATATGGACTGTAAAAAGGTTTGCTTGGTTATGCCCAGATGTATTGATAGCGCCTTTATCGGCGTCGCATATACTATGAATCGCGATTACAGCCTGTAAGTAGTACAGCGTTGTAGTATTTTAAATAGTATTACATTGTTGTGCAATACGATACAGCAAAGCCGCGAGAAGCCGATAAAACGTTCTAGAAGTGTACCACGGCATAGTCGAATACACACAACTTACAGTAATGCGGGACTGCAGCTTCAGGTTTGGAGAGGAGCATATTTTAAGATACAATATTTCCCACATTTACAATATCGCCAGGCGCCCTCCATCACCCGTGGCCGAAATCCGGATAGTATAAAATTGTTGAGGGATTGAATATATAACACAATTATAATATATAACACACGCCGTGGACAATTTCTGGCTACGTCTCTGACCCTGTGGAGTGCTGAAGTACTAGTTATATAGTGAGTTTATATCGTCATAAACATGAGAAGCACAAGTGCGTGCGGACCCGACGGGATCTGTATTAAGGTCATCAAATTTCTGTTCTTTTTTATCGGCGAAGTGCTGCTTGACATTATAAACACATGCCTGACTACAGCTGATATCCCCTCCACTTGGAAACAGTCAATAGTAACTCCCATTCACAAATCAGGAGATCCTTCGGATCCCTCTAATTTTGGACCTATCTCACTGGTTCCGGTTATCGCCAAGATCACTGAGAGAGTAGTGCAGAAACAACTCTATCACTACCTAAACTCAAACCACCTACTGGCCCAAACTCAGCACGGCTTCAGACCACGCCACTCTACGGAAACCGCCCTTATCTCAGTCACGGACGAAATACTAGCAGCAATGGACCGTTCGGAAGTAGCTCTCCTTTGCATTCTGGATCTCAGTAAATGTTTCGATGTAATAGACCACACCAAACTGCTCACTAAACTTCAACTCCATGGAATCGATACCGACTGGTTTAAAGCATATCTGGGAGGTCACACGCAGGCTGTTAGGATCTCAGATCAACACGGAAACAGGCATCTCTCCTCCTTTCTCCCAAACAACATAGGTGTCTTTCAAGGCTCATCATTAGGTCCACTTCTCTATTGCATCTTTTCGAACGACCTCAGTCTGCACGTCCCGGAAGCACATGTCACCCAGTTCGCAGACGACACACAGGTACTCATCTCCGGTCGGAAATCTGATCTCCCAAATCTGATAAGTCAGATGGAGACATGCCTGAGCCAACTCTACGACTACTTCCTGGATAACGGCTTGAAGGTGAACCCGACCAAAACTCAGCTTCTTACTCTCGGATCGCGTCAAAATCTGCGCAATATTACCCCGATACGAGTGTGCTTTAGGGACGCCGTGATAGATGAGAAACATTCGTGTAAGAATCTTGGGGTAACATTTGATCGACACATGTCGTGGGATTCCCATGTAGCTGTTGTTGTCCCGAAGTGTACTGGGTTCCTTCTGGCCCTGAACCATCTGCGTCACCATCTGCCGACCAGCACCCTCTTCACTATAGTCAATAGCCTAGTTATATCCAATATCCGATACTGCATATCTGGTTACGGGAACGGGTCGTCAGCAAATATCAACAGACTAGACAAGATCATTAACTTCGCCACTAGAGTCGTGTCAGGTCTCCGAAAATTTGATCACATTACTGATGTCCGAAACGAGTTGGGTCTCCTCACTGCAGCTGATCTGTACCTATTTCACAGTCTCACTTTGCTCCACAAGATCATTCTGACGGGTGAGCCTACGCACATTGCCGGTGAAATCACTTCAAACTCTACCCTGCGAAGCCGTCACACACGTGCAGACGACCATCTGCGCCTGCCAGCCATACACAGAGAGGCTGGCCGCAGGAGATTTCTCTACTCGTCTGTCTTCCACTACAACAAACTTCCTACTGAAACAAAAACATCGAGGCTGTCTAACTTCAAGAAACATGCACTAGCGTATCTCCACGAACAACACTAGTCCCACAAAAAAAAACTTACACCATGGATATGTGTACACTACTAAGTCACCTTTAGGCCATCGCTTTCCTATCACTCATACAAGCCACTCGTGTATAGCTCGTGTTGCAAGTATGGTGTATGCAGTGCGGAAAGTGATATGGATATTGTATTATGTTGTCGTACGAATGTTTGTTGCGCATCTGCTCCCACTATTGACCACACATCTATCCTTTCTTTGTAAATATCTGTGAGTTCAACCCAGACTGTCCGTAACAGCCACTGCACGTGGAGGACATGTATTGTTAAATAAATAAATAAATAAATAAATGAGTACTACTATAGTTATATAGTGAGTAAACTATTATTCCAGTGTACAGCAGAGCGGCAGAGCCATCACATGCTCACGCTACTGCTTAGCTTGAGTGCATGCGCTAATAGGACACAGCAGGTGGCTTGACGTGAGCGACATTTCTAACGGACTGTACTTCGGCAATTTGCGTATTATCGACATACGTCCATTATGTCCTGACGCCGCCCGTGGCGACCCCCCCCCCGCTGACAGACACCCTGACGCCGCCCATGGCGACCCCCCCCCCGCTGACAGACACCCTGACGCCACCCGTGGCGATCCCCCCGCTGACAGACACCCTGACGCCGCCCATGGTGACCCCCCGCTGACAGACACCCTGACGCCGCCCGTGGCGACCCCCCCCCCCCGCTGACAGACACCCTGACGCCGTCCATGGCGACCCCCCCCCCCCGCTGACAGACACCCTGACGCCGCCCGTGGCGATCCCCCGCTGACAGACACCCTGACGCCACCCGTGGCGATCCCCCCGCTGACAGACACCCTGACGCCGCCCATGGTGAACCCCCGCTGACAGACACCCTGACGCCGCCCGTGGCGACCCCCCACCCCCGCTGACAGACACCCTGACACCGCCCGTGGCGACCCCCCCGCTGACAGACACCCTGACGCCGCCCGTGGCGACCCCCCCGCTGACAGACACCCTGACGCCGGCCATGGCGACCCCCGCTGACAGACACCCTGACGCCGCCCCTGGCGAACCCCCCGCTGACAGACACCCTGACGCCGCCCGTGGCGACCCCCCCGCTGAGAGACAGCCTGACGCGGCGCCCGCCGGCAGCGGTGCTCGCCAGCCCGTGTCCCGGCGGCTGGCTGGACCTGGGCCGCAGCTGCGTCTACATCTGGCCGGAGCTGATGACGCGTCAGCAGGCGGCGGCCGCCTGCAGCCGGCTGCTGGCCGATCTCGCCCTGCCGCAGAACCAGGCGCAGCTGACGCAGCTCATCAACGCCTTCAAGAACATGCCGGTACTGGTGGCCGATCGCCGCGCGGCGCGCTGGCCAGTGCGCACGGTGGCCGACGGCGCAGAAAGCCTGTGAGAGGGGTGTCCACGCCCCGTTGTGCTGTCCTTTGACGTCCGTGTCGAATGTGTGGTGTGTCTACGCTGCACCCGATGATCCGTGTTCACTTACGAATTATTTGTTTTTTTTTCATCATCTATGAGCTCAAGCGCCCGCATGGGCGAACTGGTGTCTCTGGATTATCCTGAGGTACTTTGGGCCGTTTGAAGAAAGAAAGCACATGGAGGCTGCTGCGTTCAGTAGGCCCCCACAACAGAAAAGATCACTGCCCGCTTACAAAACAGCACGGTCACGGTCCCGCCTCAAACGACCGACTCGGACCGTGATGACGGCATCCGACACGAATGACGTGGCCACCTGCGCGAGTGAAGTGACGCGTCGGTGTCGACAGGAGCGCGACAGCAGCCAGGTGCTGGGCGGCTGGGTGGGCGCCAGGAATACAGGCAACCAGTGGCAGACGCGCGACGGCGACTCGCTCACCTTCCAGCCGTGGGAGGAGGGCTCGCCGGACGACCTGCGGCGCACCGCCTGCGCCGGCCTGACAGTCACCGACCGGTCAGAGGGCTGGCGGGACTACCTGTGCTCCAGTCGACAGCACATGCTCTACCCCATGTGCGAGGTAATGCTGTGCGTGACAGGTGACGGTGGAACTTTGTCGTGACGGCGTGTCACGCATGGTGAAAGGGGTGACAGGCAGGGTGGAAGGGACGGCGTGCCAGGGGTGAATCAAGGAACTTTAGCGTGTTGCGGTGATGGACATTGGCGAATCTGAGGAGAAACAAAATTTCGGCCATACCCTCCCTAATTGGTCTATTATTTGTGAAGAAATCCTATAAAAAATGAGTATGTTCTCCGAAGACGGACCCGCCTTAGAAACGTGTTGAACATCTGTAGCATTTATTTAATCTAGCAAAAGCATGTTGAACACCATACTGCTGCCGTATGGTGATCATCGCTAGAGAGATGCCTTGGAAGTGTGCTGGGGCCGGGACAGCCCAATAGAGTTCAAAGTTTGAGTAGAGTCGGTGGCGCATGGGTATGCTTACGTGGATCTCCCAGCCATGTCGCAAGGGGACAGCAACGGTATCGATGAGCCGGTACAGGTCGGCTGTCCTAGATGTTGGCGGGCTGCAGAGATCTTCTGGCAGGCGAGTCCTAATTTCCGCCAGTGTCTCCTGTAAGAGTCTTGAGGGTATGGTGGCGGGCGTCAGTGTCCTTTGCTGGACATGTCCCATAGCCTGTATGATGCGTTGGGTTTCGTCCCGGTGAGCAGCCACCACGGCTCCCGCTATGCGGATTGCCGACGACACTGTGTTTCTCACATTCAGCTCACGGCGAATGTTCATCTGGGTTCTTCTATTGGTGTCTTGGTTCTTTAATACTGTACCAGCTAATTGGTGTGTGGTTTTGACTAGCTGGCGAATATTATAACGTTCCACTTCCGCCTCCTTTGTTAGAGTACTCATCACTGTGGCTTGCAGTTCAGCCATGTGGTGGTTTTCCCACCGTTGTTTCCACGTTCTTCAGTTCTTTACGAAGGTGTTGGGTGTCATTTTGTGTGTTCATACCGAGCAGCCACCCCAGCCCTCCCCCAACAAAGTTTAATAGTCCACGTGGTTTTCTCCCTGCTTTAATTTCAAATTGCAATTTGCGTAGTTCCTCGTCCGTTGCTTGAATATCATGATCCATCAGTTTTCGTTCAATGCCCCGCATGTTTTTCAGATTTTGCACGAACCCCTGCCGGTGCCTGCCGGCTTCAAATAACCCGGTATGTTTCGTAACCTCCTCTTCGGCGTCTTGAACAAACGTGGTAAGAATCATGGTCATGTGGCTCAAGTCCCGTTCACTCGCTGTGGAGGCCCGGCAAACTGAAGTCCAGTGCACCCTGCCGAATACACACATACACACGCCCATCACGCGCTCCTCACATGCATGGCATCGGCGGGTCAAACCCCGGCGCTGGGGCGGTGCCACCGCCACGGTTCGTTGCCGGCAGCCGCCGCCCTGATCGGAGATGGATCGGCCCGAGAGCAGAGGGCTGACTACGAGGCAGCATCACAGTAGTGCAAACCATCGGCGAGAGAGTGCAACCCGATTGACTTCAAGCGGGTTCCGAGACTTCGAGACACGTACCACGATAACGTTCCGACGCAAACTGCCCGAGTTTGCATCGAAGTTTCGTGGCTGCCACGAAGCGCTGGCCACGGCCGGACTCCGACCACCGTGACTCGTCACCAGTCGCAGTGGGCCGACGCACACCCGGCGCCGGCCTTACTGTGTTCACGCTCACTTCCATTTACCGTGCTGACGCGTGCCTGGCCTCGGGAACCTCTCCCTGGGTCACACTCTCTGCCCCTATACATATCCGCTGAGTTTTGCTCGAGAAATCAAGAGGTTCCCGGTTTCAAGTCACCATGCTTTGAGGCTGAGTACTCATGGATGGGGTAGGGGTGTGGTGGTGGGGGGGGGATTTCCTTGTCTCCCAGCCATGGCGATGCCCATGCATGCATGTGTCACAAGCGCACAACGTGTTTGTGACCCGCAGGTGGCGAAGAAGGGCTGCGGGCAGCACAACGTCGGCTGCGAGCTGATCGGAGGAGACCAGACGTTCCCACCAGACAGTGTCATCTCGAGCACCCAGTGTGACAGCATCGAGTGCAACGCGGACAGCTACGCCGTGCGAAAAGTGAAGCCGCAGTGTGAGTTGTTGCCGCGGTCGCTGCACGGATATTGGCGCTGGTGTCAGTTGTGTGCATGGGCGTAGTTGGCGGGTAACATAGAAGAGTCTAGTCTCCCCATGCATTCCGGTTTCCCATTCTGACTCACAACGGTGTCCCTACAGGATGTTCGGGTGCAACGCTGCCTCTTGTAATTATCAGTCGAAGGCGCCGGCTGAGCGCGAGCGTTGCACATCCAGAAACATCCCCTAAACATTCACTCTGTCAGGGACGCCTCCAGAAGCATCCCCTAAACATTCACTCTGTCAGGGACGCCTCCAGAAGCATCCCCTAAACATTCACTCTGTCAGGACGCCTCCAGAAGCATCCCTAAACATTCACTCTGTCAGGGACGCCTCCAGAAACATCCCCTAAACATTCACTCTGTCAGGGACGCCTCCAGAAGCATCCCCTAAACATTCACTCTGTCAGGGACGCCTCCAGAAACATCCCCTAAACATTCACTCTGTCAGGGACGCCTCCAGAAGCATCCCCTAAACATTCACTCTGTCAGGGACACCTCCTGAAAACCGTCCCCCACTTGTACTGTCGCTCCTACGCCCCTGATTGCGGGTGTACGTACCGTGGAGCCAGGAGGATGTGCAAAGGCGGCTCCTCACTTCTCGTGACCTGGGCCAACCTCCCTATCGGAGTGTGTGTGTCTGAGTGAAGGGTGCACGCCCATCATTCATGCATGTGTTTGCCATTTTTCTCTCAGAATCGGAAATTTCTAGTCGGCGGCTTAAAACACGATTTAACAAACGGATGTAATGAACGTCGAAACGCTGAAATAGTACAGTATGAATGATGTTACATAGCAGATTGTCTCGGTCTGCCAGCATACCAACACATTTGGCGTATCACACCATCAATTTGTTGCCGTATAAACACGTTGACATAGCAGAAGCCTGTTTCGGTGTGTGACACCATTGCGACATCCGCCACCGACTGCCACGCGTGACGGGGTTGGGATGGCAACCGCTCATCACTGATGGTGTTGGGTGTCACGCAAACACCTTGCGACGCATGGTTGCCATACCAACAGCTCACTTCTGATTGCAATGTGGTTACCATGCCGACCGGCCTGTGGTGCCGCTGCCAGGCCGAAGCAGGCTTCTGGTGACGTGGCGCCATGCCGACAGCAGGCGCGGTAGTGACTGGCATGCCGACAGCCGGCTCCCGATGGTGACGTGGCGCCAGGCCGCGCCGGCTTCTGATGGTAGTAGCTGCCAGGCCACATCAGGCTGCTGATGGTGACGTCGTTGTCATACCGACAGCAGGCTGCTGATAGTGACGTCGTTGTCATGCCGACAGCAGGCTTCTGATGGTGCCGATGGCTGCCAGGCCGACAGCCGGCTCCCGATTCTGACGTGGGTGTGATGCCGACAGGTTGCTATCACCACAAGTGGAACGGCCAGGCGTTCGGACAAGCCCGTGGCTGGTACGCGGCCCTGTACCCGCCTGGCGGCTTCCAGCCGTACGATGGACTACTCTGCGAGTGCACAAACGGCGCTGCAGACTGCACGCAGTTCCTCAACTACGACTACGGCGACGGTGGCGACGACAACTACGTCGCCGACGGCGACGACTACTACGCGCCGTAGCTGGATGCCTCGGTAGAGCGAAGACTATCAGTCGTGGCTGAACGGGGAATGCGTGTCACAATTCAGCGACTACAACGAACCGCAGTTCAGCGACGACTACCAACCGTAGTTGAGTAACGACTACTAGCCGTAACTGAGCGGCGACGACTGCGAGCCGTAGCTGAGCGTGGTAACCACCATGATTGGACGGTGGCGACGCAGGGAGAGCAATAACTCAGAGGCAACCAGAGGTAACTAGGCAGATGTAGCCAGGTAGAGCGACACCGGCCCAGCGACAGCAGTTAACTGCTCGTGATTCTGACGACCGATGCATGACGACTGGTGCTGGCTGTTCCTGATGTGAACAAGGATGTACTTGGTAGACGGAGAGAGGACAGACTCACTGTCACCATGGTGACTGTTTTTTTCGGCCGAGCCTGGTGCAATTACGGGCTGTTTGGTAATAGGTCCAGAGCTCGTGGTTGGAGGTTTCTGAGACTGCACCATACACGCTTTGAAGACCGTCTTCACTCATTCGGTGAATACTCTCGAGAATAGCTGTTCATACCTGGCGAAAAGCTTCCGTGGTTTTACTGACAAGAATGGGAACGAAAGCAATGGGTGAGAATACCATGTATGGAGAGCAGGACGACATAAGAACGCACCTAAACATCTTCAGAAGGCGAGACCCTGGCGAGACAGGTGGACACATTTTCATAGGAAAGAAACTTTGTCTCTAGAGGCGCCATTTCTTCGGAGAGGTACCGAAACAAAATTGAAACGGAGGGGATGCACTCGAGCCTTCCCGGAGGGGCGTCATTTACTTCCAAGGGGCGCCACTGGCTGACAATTGGAGGAGTTGTATCGTAGCGCACTGAAAGGGTGCCTTTTCCTTTCAGAGGGGCGCTTCTGGCTAACAAGTTCGACAGGGGGTGCAATCAAGCCTTCCCGGAGACTTGAGGGGAACCAATTTCCATGGGAGGCGTCACAGACCCAGCATCCCCTGTCCTGAAATAAACGGCATGTATCCCGAACCCAAAGTTTTGACACATGCCGCCGCCCTAGACAGCGGAGCGAGCTGTTTTGGATTGTGCGCAAAACACAACAATCTGTCATGCTTGAAGACGGCGGCCGACCCCGCACCAGTGCGTACCTCGAAATTTGCGTGTCAGCAGACATGTCCTGGCGTGACCGATTGCCCGGTGGCGATCGGTCGCACTCGGCGGGAGGCGGAAAACACAGAGCGCTGCCGACGATTAGCGCGGCCCTTTCTCTGCAGACGATCGTGTTTGTCGCATTCCGGGCGCCTCCCGCCGACGCGGGATAAAAAGAGCGCGGAAACTCGCCTCCACACAGCTCGAGATCGGCCACACCGGCGCAGTGTAATGATCCCGCAGTGGACTGCCGCTCACACGAGGTGCGCTGGCGGGGCGCACAGGGTGCAGGGTGTCAGTCGTGCAATGTACCCAACGGCAATCGTGGTCGACTCGCCCATAGATCACATCAACTAATGACAATCATCGCCGATGGCAATCATTGCCAGGGATTTCACGACCGTGGCCGCGTATGAACGATGTTTTTCTGTAATTTGCGACGGTCTTGAAAAGAGACATGGTCCGGTGATCATTGCGACATTTGAAGCATTAAGCAATGCTCATATTTTAGATTATGTCACCGCCTACCTGCTACGGCACCTTTAATAGTCTCTTGGCACTCAGGCAGCGTCCCAAACATCGAGATCGCCCACCTCGTTCGTGCCTGACAGGGCCTCAGGAAGTATTATGGATCCAGAGGATGATTGGAAAAAGAGTGCTATCATTTATAAGGATATGCAAATGGTTGGAAGCAAGTAGATGGAAACTGAGTGAATGAAACTCGGTACGTCGAGAACAAGTTGTGGTGTGTTGACAAAAGAACCTCATCGTAGCTGCCTTTGTCCTCACAAGTTTTCTCCACTTCTCGCATCACTGTGGTTTCAAAAAGACCTGACGGGTTCAAGCCGAAAGAAGATAACTCAGCGACTATTTATTTAGTGCAGGGACGTAGCCAAGAAGGGGGGGGGGTCGCGCTCTCATTGTGCTCCCGAGCCGCGACAGAGTATCGTATGCAATCACCTGCGAGGTAGCCGTGGCCGTGGGGTAGATAATAAGTTCAACAGCACTTTTGTGGCTTCCAAGGCTGTTGTAGGGACCTAAGAACGTCTACAGGCCAACAAGAACGCCTACGGGCCTTTATAAACATCTAGAGGCCGACACGAACGCCCACGGGTCCTTATAAACGTCTACAGGTCGACACAAACGCCTACGTTTACGGTTCCTTGTACGTTTACGGTTCCTTGTAAACGTCTGCGCCCTTTACTAATGTATGGGGAGACCGGGCTAGTTGGTACACGAGGTGGTTTATATGGCACCATCTCCTCCACATGTATGAGGCCGGCTGCCGCGGCTGCTACACATGCTGCTGTTGGCACCATCTTCTCAAGGCAAACACAAGCGCAATTCCTATCCACCTGCGAATGCGGAATGGCGATGTGGCACATTTTTGGGAGCGAAAGTAAGATTTCAAGGTATGTGCTTCCCCTTGAAAAGTTAGTTATTTGGCTTAGGGGCGCTTCGACTGCTTCGGTCATACAGCGCCCATAACAATGTTAGATTGACAGCTTGTGATGATTGGTGCCAACAGTAGTACACAAATATTCAGAATACGGGCAGATATCAGTGAAACAGTGAAAGAAAAGAGCAAGCGCAGTCAAACATCGGTGAAACAATGAAACGGGAGTAACATCAGTGAAATAGTGAAACGGGCGTAGCATCAGTGGAACAGAAAGAACAAGCGTGAGCAAACATCAGTAGAACTGTGAAACGGGAGCAACATCAGTGAAACAGAAAGAGCAAGCGCCAGCACACATCAGTGGAACAGTGAAATGGGAGTAACATCAGTGAAACGGTGAAATAGCAAGAACAAGTGCAAGCGAAAATCAGTTGGAGCGACATGCCATGGTTCCGAGCGTATGGTGCTACACGTCAGTGACGTGAAATCGCTTTGAAGGCAACATTCGATAAAAACGAAACAGTTGTCCCGAAGTTCGTCGCTATGCTTTGTTACCAAGCATACATATCACAGATATCGATGAGGGTTATATATGCTTCCCTTGATTTCTATTTTGACGCACGCTTGCTAACTTTTTCGTGTCTGTCATCATTCGTTAGTAACAATCTACCACTTCAGCAGGCTAAGTAGATGAACTGATAGTTGCGCGATATTTTGCTCTCTGGTAGGATCTCCTAGAGGATGCCATGAAAACAACTATTATCGGAAATGTTACTAGAAGCGTTAGACTTGGCACAGGTGTAGCTATGTCCTCACTACACTTCCAATGTTATGAATTGTTTTGAGTTTCGCCAAAATTGCATCAACTAGATTCGTTCTCCCCCATAGGTTCTTACGGACGTCCATGAACGTTTCTGAACGTGTGCGGGCATGTGCCCTTACAGACGTCTACGGGCGCCTACGAAAGCTTACGGTCCCCGACAAACGCCTACGGATCAAAACATGTCTACGGGCCTGTACGGATGCTCACGGGCCCGTACGAACGTCTGTGACTCCTCACGGACGTGTGCATCCTTGCGAACGCGCACGGGTCCTTACGAATGCGTGCGGGCACTTACGAAAACCTACGGGCCCTTACGATAATTTCCTTACCCTTCACCTAATGCTGAATTGACACCTTCCGATCAAGTTTTGTCATCCTGCATCCAGATGCAGTTTCAGATGGTCTGCATCCCGAGCGTCCGTGGAGCCGACAATCCGGGTGCTCAGCGAGGGCTAAAGAACAAAAATAAAGCTTTCTCTTTGTAACAAAAATGATCCATTTTCGAAATGAAATGGTTGAAATCCTGGGATTCAAAATTGTTCTGGGTAGTCCGAGGCCCCTTCGCAAAATCTGCCGCCTCCTTTGACGATTCCTAGCCAGGTGGCTGGTTTAGTGGGGGCCCTCCGCCACACACCGGTCTGACGAGCGACACCGCAGCATCTCCAGCCAGTCGGCTAACAGCGCCACGCAATCGAAGCGTGCGAATGGCAGCGCGTTCACCGAGTCGGAAACGTTCCGCCGGTTCCCGGATGCAGGCTGGGCCGACGTCAGGGCTCGATACATCTGCATAGCCAACCAGGCGCCGAGCGGTGGCCGCCGGCGCTGTCCGGAGGGGAATGGTACACGCCCGCGGACAATCGGCCGGCGGGAAAATAGCCGCCAGTCAGCGACGGCCGAACGAAAACGGCACAGACTCGGCACGTCGCGCCAGTCGCGACGACGGACCGCCGCGAGTTGCTGCCCGCTGCCACAGCGCCACAGCGTCACAGCGCCACAGCGCCACAGCGCCGGAGACACAGCAGCCGGACCGCCGCGAGTTGCTACCCGCTGCCACAGCGCCACAGCGCCACAGCGCCACAGCGCCACAGCGCCGGAGACACAGCAGCCGGACCGCCGCGAGTTGCTGCCCGCTGCCACAGCGCCACAGCGCCACCACCGCCCATTCCCCCCCCCACAGCGCCACAGCGCCACAGCGCCGGAGACACAGCAGCCGGACCGCCAGTCCCCGCCCACGGCCCCCCAAAAACGGACCCCCCGGAGTTTTTTCCCTTCCTAAGCCACAGGAGAACAACCGCAGCGCCATGTGGCGGCTGGTGTGGCTGTCGGCGGCGGTGCTCGCCGCGCCGTCCGCGCCCGTCTTGGCCGGCCAGCACTGGGACGTGCCGACGCAGGGCGAGAGCGGCTGCGGCGACACGTGCGGCGAGTCCGGCGCGGCGCGCTCGACGCGGGAGCGCCAGATCCGCCTGCCGGACGGCTTCATGGTGGCCATCGAGCCCAAGCTGCTCTTCAACCTGTTCGACACGGAGACGGAAGGGCGCGTGCGCGTGAGGAGCCGCATCGAGTTCCAGTACCACCCGCCGAAGGGCGCCACCGGGCGCCAGGCGCGCCTGCTCCTAGAGAGGCGCTCCGTGTTCGCCACGCTGAGCTCCCTCTTCTCCCGGTTCGGTCAGGACGGACCGATGTGTTTGCGCAGGGCTGTGTGTGAGGTAAGAGGCCAGATCCTGGTGTGAAGCCGAATGTAAGATCAGTGCGTGCGGCAAGGAGTGGCAAGGCTTGGGTGTTTCGATTGAAATGTCATGTCTGGGTGTGATGCAAATAATTAGATTTGGGTATGCGGAACCACATTAGTTCCGAGCATGCTGAGGCTGTCGGGTCTGTGAGTATGGGGCGATATATTTCGTCGAGGTAAGGTGAGGTCTAAGGCGAGGTAAAATGTCCAACCAGGATGTGAGGTAAGAGGTCAGGTCAGGATGTGGAGTAAGATATCAGATCAGGGTGTGATATAAATGAGGTAGGACACCTGTCCATGATGTGACTAAGACCATTGCCGGACTTAAGGAGGCCACAGGCGCCATGCCTCGTCACCCCAAGAAGCCGACTTTGCCAACATTTTGCACTACAATGGCATTTTCTTGAAATATAAATATTCATGTGCTAAATATTGTTTTCAGCAGACTCGATGAACGTTAACTGTCCAAATCTTAAGAACTTCGAAATAGGAGATTGTGTTCTCATAAGTCGTCCCCCTCCCCCACCATCAGGTCTAAGCCAATCTTGTGGATCGGTTCCTGACTGAGACTGTACTAGCCGTGCCACACCAACAGCAGCAACTGTGGCATGGCTGTGTCTACAGCTCGACCGTGACGTATCACCGCGTAAAGTAACCGCTACACCACACTGCTGATACCAAGCGGCATCACGACCTCGTTCGTTACGTATCGCCGCATAAAGTAACCGCTACACCACACTGCTGACACGCCTCTTTTTTTCTTCCCCATAAAGTCCCTCCACCTCTGATACCAAACGGCATCACGACCTCGTTCGTTACGTATCACCAGATAAAGTAACAGCTACACCACATACAGCGCATCACACCTGTTTTTTTTTTTTTCCCGGAAAAAACACCCTTCTGATACCAAGCGGCATCACGACCTCGTTCGTTACGTATCACCGCATAAAGTAACCGCTACACAACACTGCTGATACCTAGTGGCATCACGACCTCGTTTGTTACGTATCACCGGATAAAGTAACAGCTACACCACATTGCTGATACCAAGCGGCATCACGACCTCGTTTGTTACGTATCACCGGATAAAGTAACCGCTACACCACACTGCTGATATCAAGCGGCATCGCAACCTCGTTTATTACGTATCACTGCATAAAGTAACTGCTATGCAACACTGCTGAGATTAGGCGAAACCACGACGCCTCGCTCCCTTTGGTTATTGCGAAAGAGCATTATTTACAACTGGGTTTATTCCCTTCCCGAGTGTAATCGATTTTTGGGGCGCGTAATTTGCTTCGGCTATATTGCGCCCAATTGGTATTTTCCCCTTCCCTCCCATGTTCAGTCGGCAAGATCGATTGTGTAAATTCTCTAGCCCGTGGCATAATCGTGACATGACTTTGGCATGACAGACTTTGGCAACTTTAACACGTTAGGTTTTGATAGAACAGTAGGTTTGTGACAGGTAGGGTTTTCATAAACAGTGGGAGAACTATGACATGTAGGATTGTGATATGACAGTGATATGACTGACTGATGAAGTTCTGATGGGAGAGCGGGAGGACTGTGACCGGTGAGGTTCTGATGTGATAGTGATATGACTGTGATGGACGAGGTTCTGATGTGACGCTGCTACAACTGCGACAGGTGAGGTTCTGACAGGAGAATAGGAAGATTGTGATAGGTGAAGTTCTGATAGGACACTGACAGGACCGTGGCAGGTGAAGTTATGACGGAAGAGCGGTATGGCTGTGACAGGTGTGGCTCTGATGGAAGAGCGGCATGGCTGTGACAGGTGTGGCTCTGATGGAAGAGCGGAATTAATCACCCTCAAACATGGCATTCTGAAGCAGGATAAAAACACCTTATATTGCAAATTACATCAGATATTGCAAATTTACCTATTTTGTCTGCAAAATATCATTTTTAACAACGGAAAATCTCAAAACCAGACAATGAAAAAGGTGGCTGAATTCATATATATTTATATATATATATATATATATATATATATATATATAATATATATATATATATATGTATATATATATATATATACATATGTTCTTTTTGGGGGGGCTACACTCTATCTTCTCCAAGCTTACCGCGTCCCTGTTTTGTCCCACTCCTCCAATTTCGAAACCGTGGCTAACCCATACTTGCTACATGGTAGCAATATGCCTGCTAAATAACCTGGGCATGGATGTTACATGACTGGAACATGCTTTTTACATGGCGGAAGCATGTCTGTTGCCTGCCTGTTATATGACTGGGATATGTCTGTTGCATGCCTGTTACAATGCTGATATGCATACTACATGGCTGGGACATGCCTGCTACATGACTGGAACTTACCTGCTATATGACAGGAGCATGCCTGTTATATGACTGGAGGATGTCTGCTACATGGCTGGGACATGCCTGCTACATGACTGGAACTTACCTGCTATATGACAGGAGCATGCTTGCTATATGACTGGAGCATGCTAGTTATATGACTGGAGGATGTCTGCTACACTACTGGGACATGCCTGTTACGTGGCCGGTGCACGCCTGTGGTATAGCCGTGACGGTCGCACGGATGTCGGTATCTATACCTCAGCAATCTAGTATTGACCCACACACAGAGCTGACCTCTACCTGACCTCAACCGACATACGGCCCACAAACAGAGCTGACCCGACCTGACATTGCCGGACAAACGGCCCACACACCAAACTGGCCTATCCTCTCCGACTTACGGTCCACACACCGAGCTGACCCAGCCTGACCTGACCTCGGCCGACAGACGGTCCACACACCGAGCTGACTCGGCCTGACCTAACCTCGGCCGACAGACGGTCCACACACCGAGCTATCCCGGCCTGACCTGACCTCGGCTGACAGACGGCCCACTCACCGAGCTGACCCGGCCTGACCTGACCTCGGCCGACAGACGGTCCACACACCGAGCTGACCCGGCCTGACCTGACCTCGGCCGACAGACGGCCCACTCACCGAGCTGACCCGGCCTGACCTGACCTCGGCCGACAGACGGTCCACATACCGAGCTGACCCGACCTGACCTGACCTCGGCCGACAGACGGTCCACACACCGAGCTGACCCGGCCTGACCTGACCTCGGCCGACAGACGGTCCACACACCGAGCTGACCCGGCCTGATCTCGGCCGACAGACGGTCCACACACCGAGCTGACCCGGCCTGACCTGACCTCGGCCGACAGACAGCCCACACACCGAGCTGACCCGGCCTGACCTGACCTCGGCCGACAGACGGTCCACACACCGAGCTGACCCGGCCTGACCTGACCTCGGCCGACAGACGGTCCACACACCGAGCTGACCCGGCCTGACCTGACCTCGGCCGACAGACGGTCCACACACCGAGCTGACCCGGCCTGACCTGACCTCGGCCGACAGACGGTCCACACACCGAGCTGACCCAGCCTGACCTGACCTCGGCCGACAGACGGTCCACACACCGAGCTGACCCGGCCTGACCTAACCTCGGCCGACAGACGGTCCACACACCGAGCTGACCCGGCCTGACCTGACCTCGGCCGACAGACGGTCCACACACCGAGCTGACCCGGCCTGACCTAGACCCCGGCCGACAGACAGCCCACACACCGAGCTGACCCGGCCTGATCTCGGCCGACAGACGGTCCACACACCGAGCTGACCCGGCCTGACCTGACCTCGGCCACAACCCACACCGAGCTGACCCGGCCTGACCTGACCTCGGCCGACAGACAGCCCACACCCGAGCTGACCCGGCCTGATCTCGGCCGACAGACGGTCCACACACCGAGCTGACCCGGCCTGACCTGACCTCGGCCGACAGACAGCCCACACACCGAGCTGACCCGGCCTGATCTCGGCCGACAGACGGTCCACACACCGAGCTGACCCGGCCTGACCTGACCTCGGCCGACAGACGGTCCACACACCGAGCTGACCCGACCTGACCTGACCTCGGCCGACAGACGGTCCACACACCGAGCTGACCCGGCCTGACCTGACCTCGGCCGACAGACAGCCCACACACCGAGCTGACCCGGCCTGATCTCGGCCGACAGACAGCCCACACACCGAGCTGACCCGGCCTGACCTGACCTCGGTCGACAGACAGCCCACACACCGAGCTGACCCGGCCTGACCTGACCTCGGCCGACAGACGGTCCACAAACCGAGCTGACCCGGCCTGACCTGACCTCGGTCAACAGACAGCCCACACACAGAGCTGACCCGGCCTGATCTCGGCCGACAGACGGTCCACACACCGAGCTGACCCGGCCTGACCTGACCTCGGCCGACAGACGGTCCACACACCGAACTAACCCGGCCTGATCTCGGCCGACAGACGGCCCACACACCGAGCTGACCCGGCCTGACCTGACCTCGGCCGACAGACAGCCCACACACCGAGTTGACCCGGCCTGACCTGACCTCGGCCGACAGACGGTCCACAAACCGAGCTGACCCGGCCTGACCTGACCTCGGCCGACAGACGGTCCACACACCGAGCTGACCCGGCCTGGCCTGACCTGACCTCGGCCGACAGACGGTCCACACACAGAGCTGACCCGGCCTGATCTCGGCCGACAGACAGCTCACAAACCGAGCTGGCCCGGCCTGATCTCGGCCGACAGACGGTCCACACACCGAGCTGACCCGGCCTGATCTCGGCCGACAGACAGCTCACACACCGAGCTGGCCCGGCCTGATCTTGTCCGTCAGGCAGCCCACACACCGAGCTGACCCGGCCTGATCTCGGCCGACAGACGGCGGGCACGCCCAGCCACTCGGACGGCCTGCTCGGCGACATCGTGACGCTGGTGTTGTCGCCGTCACGCGCGCTGCCCGGGCCGCGGCCGTCGCGCGCCCAGCTGGCCGACCTGGGCGAGCTGCTGGACGCCGAGGTGCACGGCCGCATGCTCGGCTCGGGCGCCTGTCGCCGGCTGTACGGCGGCTGCGCCGTGTCGCTCTTCGACTTCGCCGACCGCGCCGTCGACTACACGGACACCTTCCTCAGGATGCTGTCGACGCCCGGCGCCGGCGCAGGCGCAGCCGGCGATCCCTAGGGGCTGGCTGCAGACGCAGCACGGCCACAGCAGGCGTAGCCGGCCGGCCTGGGGACGCCTGCCGACTGTCCAGCCGGCGCAGCTGGCGGTACTGAGGGGCCGGCGGCAACGGCGACAGACGCAGTACGGCCACAGCAGGCGTAGCCGGCCGGCCTGGGGACGCCTGCCGACTGTCCAGCCGGCGCAGCTGGCGGTACTGAGGGGCCGGCGGCAGCGGCGACAGACGCAGTACGGCCACAGCAGGCGTAGCCGGCCGGCCTGGGGACGCCTGCCGACTGTCCAGCCGGCGCAGCTGGCGGTACTGAGGGCTGGCGGCAGCGGCGACAGACGCAGCCGGCCAAGCAGGGACCGGCGGCCGGAGGGAGGAACCCGGGGACGCCGCCGCTTCCAGCCGGCGCAGCTGGCGGTAGAGGGCCGGCGGCAGCGGCGACAGACGCAGTACGGCCACAGCAGGCGTAGCCGGCCGGCCTGGGGACGCCTGCCGACTGTCCAGCCGGCGCAGCGGCGGTACTGAGGGCCGGCGGCACGGCGACAACGCAGTACGGCCACAGCAGGCGTAGCCGGCCGGCCTGGGGACGCCTGCCGACTGTCCAGCCGGCGCAGCTGGCGGTACTGAGGGGCCGGCGGCAGCGGCGACAGACGCAGTACGGCCACAGCAGGCGTAGCCGGCCGGCCTGGGGACGTTTGTCAACTGTCCAGCCGGCGGACTTCGTGAGGAACAGCTGGCCTGGTGAACGGCAATGGGCATCCTCGCCGGTGGTCTGCCCAAGGGCCGCGGTGCGCTCGTATATAGTCTGACTAGACGCTCAAGGGACGTCGACGGGCGCGGGTGTAGCTAGCGGGTGGGTGGGTGAGGATTAGTTCCTCTGACGGGCGGGAGGCGCCCTTGCGGCTGGAGGAAGGTACGAGTGCACCCTCCCTGAGAGGTTTCGCGTCCAAGAGAAAACGCACAAATGACACCAACTCACAGGCATTTGAGTACACCACCTACAATATTCAGTCATTTGCGTCCATTCGTGGAGATGACTCCCTCTGAAAATCGTCTGCACACTTTTCCTGTCCCTCTCACAGACGTGTGGGTAGTAGCACAGCCAAGGTCGGTGAAGATCGTCACGCCAAATGTCGCCAACGCACCCCTTCAGATCTTTCCTGCCGAGGCAGCCAACGGATCTCATAGCTAGCCCGGACAACGGTCCTCGTCTTACGGATGCCTGGACAAACATCTCGGAATCATTACGACTCCCAGCTGGCCGATAATCGCAGAGTTGAATCAAGGTACTATTTGCTTCTGGTCGGAGAGGTCTGCGACCGCAGCAAGTGAGCGAACTCGGTCGGCCCGTCTCAACCGTCGTGATGGTGGCGTACTGACGTCCTATCTCAACCGTCGTGATGGTGGCGTACATACTGACGTCCCATCTCAACCGTCGTGATGGTGGCGTACTGACGTCCTGTCTCAACCGTCGTGATGGTGGCGTACTGACGTCCTGTCTCAACCGTCGTGATGGTGGCGTACTGACGTCCCGTCTCAACCGTCGTGATGGTGGCGTATTGACGTCCTGTCTCAATCGTCGGCATGGTGGCGTGCTGACGTCCTGTCTCAACCGTCGGCATGGTGGCGTACTGACGTCCTGTCTCAACCGTCGTGATGGTGGCGTACTGACGTCATGTCTCAACCGTCGTGATGGTGGCGTACTGACGTCCCGTCTCAACCGTCGTGATGGTGGCGTACTGACGTCCTGTCTCAACCGTCGTGATGGTGGCGTGCTGACGTCCTGTCTCAACCGTCGTGATGGTGGCGTACTGACGTCCTGTCTCAACCGTCGTGATGGTGGCGTGCTGACGTCCTGTCTCAACCGTCGTGATGGTGGCGTGCTGACGTCCCGTCTCAACCGTCGGCATGGTGGCGTACTGACGTCCCGTCTCAACCGTCGTGATGGTGGCGTACTGACGTCCTGTCTCAACCGTCGTGATGGTGGCATACTGACGTCCTGTCTCAACCGTCGTGATGGTGGCGTACTGACGTCCCGTCTCAACCGTCGGCATGGTGGCGTACTGACGTCCTGTTTCAACCGTCGGCATGGTGGCATACTGACGTCCTGTTTCAACCGTCGTGATGGTGGCGTGCTGACGTCCCGTCTCAACCGTCGTGATGGTGGCGTACTGACGTCTTGTCTCAACCGTCGGCATGGTGGCATACTGACGTCCTGTTTCAACCGTCGGCATGGTGGCATACTGACGTCCTGTCTCAACCGTCGGCATGGTGGCGTGCTGACGTCCTGTCTCAACCATCGTGATGGTGGCGTACTGACGTCCCGTCTCAACCGTCGTGATGGTGGCGTACTGACGTCCTGTCTCAACCGTCGTGATGGTGGCATACTGACGTCCTGTCTCAACCGTCGGCATGGTGGCATACTGACGTCCTGTCTCAACCGTTGTGATGGTGGCATACTGACGTCCCGTCTCAACCGTCGTGATGGTGGCGTACTGACGCGCCGGGGGCGGATGCACAATACAGGAAGGAGGGGAGGGGGACGACACAACATCGGTGGATGTGTTGGTCACGTTGCAATCGGAAGTGTGTCGCTTTCTATAGTGCCCGAATCAGCATTTCAATTTGACGGCTTATACCGAATGTGCGACACATACACTGTGTGTGTGAATGGACTTCGTTTCATGTTGGATGAATGTAAAATAGAAGCACAAAGAACAGCTAAGGGCTTCCAATCCAGCGCATTCGGTGAATGAAGCTGGGCTACCGAAGGCGGGCAAATAGGCGCCAAATTATCACACTGGTCGAAGCGCCCTTAAAATAAGGTAACTAAGAGAGCGGGCAATGCCGGGGCAGGCATCGCCGCTGGAGTTACTATCAACTTGCATAGCCACAAAACGGCAAGTCTGACTCTAAACATCACTACATCACAATATCGCTGAATCGTTATACCACTATCTCACTACCGATCTATCTATCTATCTATCTCCCTCTTTCCTCTCTCTCTCTCTCTCTTTCTCCTCTCTAATATACCTTGTGTAGGCTGTGATAAATTACCTTCTTTTATGCTATCTGTGACTTGTACGGAAGCGGCTATTTTTCCTACTTCGCTGACACGTACCTACCTGGAGAATGGCCACGCACACCAGCTTTTACCACATACGATAAATAGGTTGGATAGCACGGAGAAACATCAGTCTTGGATTCGTCTTAGAATAGCTGCAGAAATCCACAACAGAAAGAGCACAATACACATGCAGGGTATTTAGCACACGACAAATTGAAACTCGCAGTGAATGCATCAAGCTGGGTACTAAATGCGCTGTATTGGCCGCGATGGAAGCAAGTAATTTGCTATCAAGACGACTGAGTAACATGCTACCGAAGTGTATGTATCCAACTATTGGGCAGACAAATATTTGATAAAGCATTATATATTACGTTAGCAAATGCAGCTGCAAGGAAAAGTGGCAGCGGAAGTGTAACGCACAGTGGAGCAATAAGCCGCATTCAACAAAACCACAACTTGGTGACTGATCATCATGTTACCTCAGATCCCGGAGTGGCGATGTGATTCTACGTAGACTACGAACCGGCCACACACACGCTACTCACCAATGCCTCCTCTGTGGGAGAGAGACCCAAGTGCGCCCTGTCTGGGGGCCCTCACAGTGCGACTTGCGCTATTCTCGTGACAACCCTTTTCAAGGAACCGAAGGCTGTTATATGGAAATAGGATGAGACATCCAGCATATCACGACGTGCCACCGGATGACTCGGAAATAATTCATTCATCATTATGCTGACACATTCAGGTATCTGAGAGCGATAGGATATAAGTCCATATGCTAACCTCAGTAACACTCCAAGGGATTCTGGTATGCCAAATGAACGTCATGGGCGCCAAATGATAATATCTTTTGGTCGAGGCGCCCTAAAACCCAAGTAACTAACGAAGGGGCGCCACCGGCTGAAGACTCGTTGAGCGAAGGGTGGGATGCCGTTTTGCAGTCGAATGGGCGCCACATGGCTATCGAGAGATTTCGATCTCCAAGATCGAGAAAATTGAGCATAAATGCAAGCAACTAATATGAAGGGTGCATATTTTTATGCACAGCGAACGTCCGTTTCAACCAGATCGCATACGTAAGCACCCATACCATATCCAAAACCATAACTACAAACGAGAACAGCTCCGGCCAGCAAAGACTACCCCAGGTAAGCACGAGCCTGTGTAATGCTCACCTGGAGATGCCATCGCTTTTGCTTGCTGGAACACGGTGACATACAACATTTTCGCAGCACAGAAGAACAGTGTCCACTCCGGTCGTGGTGGTGGTTATTGGTTTTACGACACGTCGACCGTTGAGTCGTGTAGCGCCGCCAATCTCACACGCCGATTGGTCGCGGGCGAAGAGTAGCGACAGGCGAGACTCGAACCCACAATCTTTCGATTGTAAGACGGGCAACTTACCCTAGACTACTCGTCACCGAATATCCACTCTACTGTCACAGACATGTCACGTGAATGCAAACAATTATCATACAAAAGTCAAATTAATAACGGTCCCACATTTTGTTTTAACCCGTCCCGTCTCGGAGGGGGGAGGGTCTTCAACCGCCCCCCTCAGGTTTTTCGCGGATAGCGGACGAACGGCGCACGGCAGCACGCCCAAATTTGGCATACCTTTTCCCACATCAATTTGACATGCTGATTCAAAATTTCTAGGTCAGGTCATCTAGAGTCAACGAGTTATTCAAGGTCAAGCGAGGTCACCTCCAAAAAAATTCAACCAGTCGTCACGCTTTAAAGGATAGATATTTTAATGAAACTTTCAGCGTTTGCTTATCTTTACGGATGCAACAAAACGTACGAGTTGCTTTTTTTTCGTTTTTGACTACATATAAATTTTGCCTATTTGCCATATTGCAGTTCAAACACAGGATTCTGGCTAAAGTAAGCATTTTTCATTAGGGCAAGTTGACTTCCAACAACGTTTTCCGGCCTGCTCTACCCATCGGAAAAGGAAAATTTAAAAAACTTGAAAACTCAAAATTTTGAAGTTTCAAAAAAAATAATAGGCCTGGTCGATTTTGCTGTCCTTTTCTTATTCCAAATAAATTATGTTTTTTCATATATCCCCAAAATGAACTTCCCAGAGTAAAAAACATAATGTATATCGTGAAGTCGTGAAAATCTAGCCCCCTTGGTGTCGTCACTTTTGGGGAAAATTTTTTATTGAGGGGTGGACGCGGACCCTACTCGTCGAGCGCTTTCCGATGACACCTCTTTCGTTTTCGTGCGATGCTTAGTTTGGATTTTAGAGGGGGGTCTTCAACCGCCCCCACCCCCGAGACGGGTGTGAGGATTTCACCGGAAAGGGTTAATGGCCAAGCCAAACTACTGTAGCAAATCACAGTGTAGCGAATCATTGCTTCCACAGCCGCAGGCGAATCCGAGGGGGCATCCGAAAATGGCCCTGCCCAAGATCTCAAAGGTAGGAAAAATTGAATTCTTGGATTTGAAAATAAACCCAAGCAATTTTATTACTAAACGTTTAACACTTCCACGACAAAAGCAAGCGAAACCTGAGGAATTTTTGAATACCTTTAACTTTTGGGATTTGTGCCCCTCCAGAAGTCGATGTAAGTATAAGTGCCAGCTGTAGGTCTCAAGTAGTAATTTAAGATTGTAGGTTTTGTTTCATAAAACAACATTTTACTTCAACTGCATACCGTACCTATATTTTGCTCCATGGAACAGGCGCATGAGTCCTACACATTGATAAAATATTCGCGAAATAGGGTGGAATATACCACCTTCTGAACGTTCAATAAACATCCTTCTCAAAGAAGAAGCGACATTCTGCTCCTTGGAACTTACACCATCAGCTCGAATTTGAGTTTGGGGCATCAAAGGCATTTTAAATGACACTAATTCCTTGGCAAATTTCGACATTCCACTGTGCTCGGCTAGACATCTCACACCTCACGAAAAACCATTATTTTAACCCTGATCCTACAACACCTGAATTCAACACATAATATTGAGACCGAACGTTGGTTGTTGGCTTCTTCGGCACGTCGACTGTAGGTTCACGGCGTCGCCAACCTCTCACGCCGGCTGGTCGTGTACGAAGAGTAGCGACAGGTGGGACTCGAACCCACAACGTTTCGGTTGGGGGATGGGCACCCTACCCGCAGACCACTCGCTTCAGTCGGACCCGAACAGTCCAGCTTCTCAGAGACGAGACCAGCCCAGCTGGCCGGTCGTCTCCTCGCAGCCAAACAGACGTCACACTGTCACACGTGTATGTCACACATCTCACGCGTGTCCGACTCGCGGGCCTGACTCACACAGCGGACAAGATCAACCACTGCGGCACTCCCACCGACCTGACCTGACCCGACTGGAGCCGCTGCACAGCCTTGCCACGCAGCCGCCCTCAGGCACAATCACCTAGGAATCGACCACACTCTGGATGCTCGGCCTCAATGTCCTTAGGAAAGAAACACGAAATATATTGCACAACCATGAGTGTCGATTTGGATACTTTTGAGCCTTGGTCCCTCAATATTGGCTTGCCCTCCCAATAATTTCAATTTTAACATGGAACCGAATAGGATGGGCTCCCCAATGCACTTCGGCCTGGCCATTTCCAACATGTATTGAGTCCTGTAATAACTGCCGGAAATAAACGCTCCTAGGCACGGTAGCCGACAAAACAAGGGACTTGTTTCAAAGGACACTCGAGCGCAAGAGGGATGCAAGTGTTATAAATTAAATTTGGCGATACTATATATTTCGATCATTTGACCGATTTCGACATAGAAGAGATTACTCTTCATTCAAAAGACGCAATGTTACTCAGCTTTGACCTGTTCTACGGCAAAGACAAAAAATTCAGTTAGCCAGTTATCCTGTAATAAAATAGTTTATGTAATAATCATGAGAGGTGAGCGGAAGTGGGAAGAATGCAACTGTGGATGCCCACAAGAAATTGACACGTGGATCGCACCGGACAGAAAAAAAACGAGCCATATATTCCGCCGACTACCGTGCCATGCATTTCGTGTTCCTCTGATAAGGACTAGAGATCGACCGAAGTGTCGGCAAGCACTCTACTTCTCGAATCATTACATACTGAAGAACCGACACCACTAACGGTTCCAGGCTGGCGACGCTTATCATCTACTATGAACAACTGGCCGCACCAGCTCTACCGTTCGTCTACACCGCCGACGGTGCCCACTGCCAGGGGTGTACGGCTGCCAGACCACCCGTCTACACCGCCGACGGTGCCCACTGACAGGGGTGTAAGGCCGGCCCGACTCAGGCGAGTCCGCATCGGCGAGCCGACAGCGCTCGACATCCGTGCCGGCCACACGCCGACCCTGCTGAAGGGACCAGCCCCCGGCGGACGCCGGTCGTGCCAGCCAGCCTGACGTCACGGCGGCTGGCTGCTGGGGCACAGCTGTTCGTGTTCAGCCTCACGATCAGACAGATCGGTAATGTTGCCCTTTAAGGTGAATGCGGGATTTGGGGCAGGAAATGTCCAAATGACATATTTATTCACGTGATTGGGACTGCGTGACCACACATTTCAGTCGCAAATGCTTACTTTTCAGCTACCACATTGATATTCCGCGAGTCGCCCTCCATGCAACTACTTATCGACCACTGCGTCATTCCTCACCGCCTCCGCAATAGCACAGCACTGTGGCAAATCATCATCAAAACATCAAACCACTACACCGCCAAAAACACGGATCACGTATCACTGAAGAAGGAATTCACGTATCACTGAAGAAGGAATTCACGCCTATAAAATTAATAAATCGACCAACCCAACCTTATCAAACCTCACAATACATAACGGAACCCAACTTTACCTATCAGGCCGTTTGACTATATCGCCGTGAGGAAAGAACCGTTTTGACGCCATCGAAGTACATTCTGTTTAAGTCATATTCTGCTGTTTATTTCGACTGTCTGATGGCATCGGCCATTTCGGGTCGTCCATCGCATCTTGCGCATGGAATCATCGCATCGCGAACGCAGAATTAACGTGGAATTCGGCTGGAACTAAGCATTTGCGACGGGAAGAAGTGCGTTCATTCGCGCTCATCGCGCCGGAGAAACACCAGACATGGATACTTCCTCCACCTGTCCCGCACGCACTCTAAACAACAATAATACTGACACATCTACTCTCCACCTGAGCCAGGAGCGGTGTAGCAGAGGCCGGCACTGCGGCGCCCCGAGGCCCGCAGCCGGCGCGTGACACCACTGGCCGCCGCTGCCGCGACACCCCGACAGGCGCCGCTCCAGGCCGGACCCGCCACACCCGCCCGGCCTACCGGTGGGTGGCTGGGCCACGTCTGTTGGTGTCGCTGCTGCACTGACCGCCGCAGGAGATCGAATCGGCACTCGGTCGAGCCACCTTCTGTCTGGAACACCAGCGCCCGGTCCAGGCCGTGAGTCGCTCCGGTCTGCACCACCACACAACGGCCCGGCGAGCCCACGAGCCACTGCCGGCCGATATCACTAGCACCCAGTTAAGCGCGAGTCACCTGCGCCTGTACCACTAGCAGCCCGCCGGGCCCGCGGTCACTCCTTTGCGGAGCCGTGTGCGGCGGTGTGTCGGCCGATCCCGTGCAGACCGTGCAGTCGGATGAACTCGTCGCAGCTGGGATCCCGGCCTCGGAACCGGCGAAACACCTCCGACGGGTGCACGGCGCCGCCCGACGCCAGGTACGTGTCGCGGAACCTGCCGACAATGGGGGAGGGTCAGGGGACTGGCGGAACACCTCCGACGGGAGTACGGCGCCGCCCGACGCCAGGTACGTGTCGCGGAACCTGCCGACAATGGGGGAGGGTCAGGGGACTGGCGGAACACCTCCGACGGGAGTACGGCGCCGCCCGACGCCAGGTACGTGTCGCGGAACCTGCCGACAATGGGGGAGGGTCAGGGCGCTGGCGGAACACCTCCGACGGGGGTACGGCGCCGCCCGACGCCAGGTACGTGTCGCGGAACCTGCCGACAATGGGGAGGGTCAGGGGCTGGCGGAACACCTCCGACGGGAGTACGCGCCGCCCGACGCCAGGTACGTGTCGCGGAACCTGCCGAAAATGGGGAGGGTCAGGGCCTGGCGGAACACCTCCGACGGGAGTACGGCGCCGCCCGACGCCAGGTACGTGTCGCGGAACCTGCCGACAATGGGGAGGGTCAGGGGCTGGCGGAACACCTCCGACGGGAGTACGGCGCCGCCCGACGCCAGGTACGTGTCGCGGAACCTGCCAAAGGAGGTCGGGGGGCACCCGACGAATACGGCCGAGGGTCAGGGGCTGGCGGAACACCTCCGACGGGGGTACGGCGCCGCCCGACGCCAGGTACGTGTCGCGGAACCTGCCGACATGTGACATGAGTGACACCAGTTTGAAACACCTCAAACATAAGAGGCAGAGTTGTAGCAACGCGACAAGACTGGACACAGGTGAAGCATGGACACCACACCGTGAAGAACGTCTCCGCAGTGAAGCTCTGTCGGATCACACCGGGACCGTGCTCGTGTGAAACGACGGGGCGGCCCCACGCAGCGCCCGCCATCTCGGCAATAAATCAGCTGCACCGCCACATTCGTCACCACGAACGACAACCAAGGCGCAACGCGACACAACAATACACCATGGGTTTCTCATGTGTCCGATGACCGGTTAGTTAGTTAGTTAGTTGTTTGGGCTTCAGGGCGCTTTGACCAGAATTGAGCACTCGCGCACATAACCTTTATACCAGTACTTCACTGTTGTGTCCGGTGACCATGCCAGTATACAAGATCCACACTCATCGCCATTACCTCTCCACCGGCCATAACCATAATCTATGTTTTTGCATAGATTCTGAAGCTGCTCAAAAGATTCGACGTGCAGGTCTTCCTTGACCAGTTGACGCCTTACTTGACCAGTTGACTCTTCACGAAGCAGCAAGGTTTTCCACATTTCACGCCGGGGGACGTTGTATCCAACATTTCACGTTGAATCTTAAATATGCAGCAATTTGCCTCCTCAACGAACAAACCACAATCACATTAAGGATGCCGACATGCCAAATAACCGTCCAAGAACGAACTCGTTCCCAGGCAACGGCAACTGACAATACAACGGAAAAAAATGCGGCATGTCACAGCAGACATAGAAGATATAGTACTCTTTCATCCTTAAAACTTGCATGGTGGTTGTTAACGGTTTTACGACACTTCGACCATTGAATCATGTAGCGCCGCCAGCATCCCACGCCGATTGGCCGCGGCGGAGTAACGGCAGATGAGGCTCGAACCTACAATATCTCGATTGCGAGACGGGCAACTTGCCCTAGACTACTAGTCCCCTTAAAACTTGTATCCATCTGCTTATTATTATGATCAGTGTTGTCATTGATACATAGGCTATCACATCCAATGGCTGCTGTCATCACCAATGATGTCAATGAGCAATGAGCAAATAATTTATACATTCAATCAGAGCACACATGGGCTTTGGTTATTGCAGTGGAGATTCAGCACCGCTTTGCACGGCTTCAATATTTGTAATAAAACTTTAATTTGTTTGACATATTTAATATTATCGTTGGACTTCACCGCATGGTCATATCATTCATGCCACGTGTTGCAATAAAACTATTCAACCTAAGTATATTTCCCCCCAAAATAATTAATGCTTTGTGACAGCTGGCGCTATATCAACTCATTGTCATGCACTGTAAGATTTGCCCGGAGTAACCTGCCGATTTTACAGCTGTACCATTGGCCAGGCTGTCAAAAGCATAAAAGGCATGCATAGAGAACATTTGTATTTATGTGGATCTACCTACAAGTACATCCGGGGACCACGTGGCTATTATTGCCAATGATGAAAGTGGAGATATGAGCTGGGCGAAAAGTACGGGAATTTGGGACATGGGAAGCTGCAGCCTAGGGCACCGAAGCTAGTCAGCGTCGGCTCAATGGTCTGCAACAAGCACATCCCTATCAGGACAAGCCAAGGGATGGAACGATAAATGGAATCAAGGCGATTGTAGTGCTGTTCGTCGACGTCAGGTACACGCATAAAAACAAAAACAAAAACAGTGATGAATGATTACGTGGCTAATGGGGTTTGTGTCGTGCTTCGTCACCGTATATTGCTGACTCGGATTCTTCGCATTATTTTCAACCGAACTTCTATTGCCTTGTTTCACTAATTTGCCCAAGCTGAGAGTCAAGTGATGAAAGTCCTTCTCGGCAGTGGTGCCATTCGCAAACTCATTTTGAGAACGAATCGCCAGGCTGCAATAGTCGAATGTTTCGTGCTGCTATTGCTGTCCACTTTACAACAAAAATTGATTAAATGACAATTTTAAACCGACCGTATCTCCTCATGGGCGTCAGTGGTGTGGTCAAGAGTTGCATGCACGTACAACACGCGGGTTAGAGCACCTCGCCCAAACATAGCCGCACTGCTTTAAGTCATTCTTCCAAAATGAGCCATTCTACACAATTAACTAGGGATATATATACATCTTACACCCGTAACGTCGGCCACACTCGACTTCCACCAACTGTACCGGAAGACCAGCTGCGGCGGTGGCCACAGCTGCCGACAACAGGAGGCCTATACCGGGGGAACAGCTGCGGCGGTGACCACAGCTGCCGACAACACGGGGCATGTACCGGGGGAACAGCTGCGGCAGTGACCACAGCTGCTGACAACACGGGGCATGTACCGGGGGAACAGCTGCGGCAGTGACCACAGCTGCCGACAACACGGGGCCTGTACCGGGAGACCAGGGCTCAGAGGCGCCTCAGCTGCTACTGGCTTTGTAGCTACCGGGAGACCAGCTACGTCAATGACCACATCCGCCGACAACACGAGACCCGTACCGGGAGACCAGCTGTGGCAGTGACCACAGCTGCTGACAACACGGCGCCCACCGTGTCACTGACCTTTTTCCCACCGCCCTCAGCTGGTCTCCGTCGCCGTCAGCTTCGCGGAATGCGGCCGACGCGTCAGCGGCGATCATCTGGGACCAGAGGTTGCTGTAGACGCCGCCTCCCCACTCCTGCGAGAACGACTGTGGACAGAGGTACTGCTGAAGACCCACATCCCTGGAACAGCGACCGTGAGCAGAGGTACTGATGAAGACGCCCACTCCCGGAACAACGACTGTGTGGACAGTGATACTGCTTGAAAGCCCGCACTCCTGCGGCAGCGACTGTGGACGGTTACGCTGCCTGAAGACCACACTCCCGGAACAGCTACTATGGGCAGTAGTCTACTGAAGAGCATGAGTCCTGGGATAGCGAATGTAGACCTCCACTCCAGGGCAGAGGCACCGCTGTAGACCCTCAGTGGAACAGTAACTGCGAGCAGAGGAACTGCTGTAGACCCTCACCAGAACAGCAATTGTGGGCAGCGGTACTGCCGTAGACCCTCCATGGAACAGTGACTGTGTGCAGGGGTACTGCTGTATTCCTGGAACGTGACTGTCAGCATATGCACCACTATACATCACATCTCCAAACTGGACAGGACGCGACACCCAGACTCTCCCCACCGTCGTCGGTGAATGAATACCTTTACACTGTCTCCCTAGAACTGTGACAACTGTCTCAACTGATCCAAGAAGATCGCGGAGGTCAGTTGGATCAAGTCTCTTTGCTGAGAGATTGCGACGCCACCACAGGCCGCAGCCACCACGAGAGAGGCGTCCGGAGGAATTCCTTCCCGACGCCACATTCACCAGGCTGGCATCGCCAGCATTCCTCTTAATGGCCAACATGGTACGGTACCAGAGTGTGGAGACGGCAACAGGTCGTCCCACTACAGTCAATAAGCAGTCACCTCCTTTGGCCTTCTTCACAACACACATCAGCTAGTCAACCAGTATCATGGCATCTACAACTACGATTGACCAAGTGTATGCAGCTTCACTTTGGAGTTACTGATGCTCAAACAAGTTAATCCGGGAGAAAACCGAGCGATCGATTGTATTCCGGAGAACCCCGACTACGCGACTGCTGAACCTTGCCTTGCAGCTGCAATGTCATCAGCTCAGCACCAGACAGCCACCCCGCACATGCCCCAGATGGTGTGCACACACACAGCACCAGACGGCTACCCCGCACATGCCCCAAATGGTGTGCACACACACAGCACCAGACAGCTACCCCGCACATGCCACAGATGGTGTGCACACACACAGCACCAGACAGCTACCCCGCACATGCCACAGATGGTGTGTACACACACAGCACCAGACAGCTACCCCGCACATGCCCCAGATGGTGTGCACACACACAGCACCAGACAGCTACCCCGCACATGCCACAGATGGTGTGCACACACACACAGCACCAGACAGCTACCCCGCACATGTCCTAGATGGTGTGCACACACACACAGCACCAGACAGCTACCCCGCACATGCCCCAGATGGTGTGTACACACACAGCACCAGACAGCTACCCCACACATGCCCCAGATGGTGTGTACACACACAGCACCAGACGGCTACCCCGCACATGCCCCAGATGGTGTGTACACACACAGCACCAGGCAGCTACCCCGCACATGCCCCAGATGGTGTGCACACACACAACATCAGACAGCTACCTCGCACATGCCCCAGATGGTGTGCACACACACACAGCACCAGACAGCTACCCCGCACATGCCCCAGATGGTGTGCACACACACAGCACCAGACAGCTACCTCGCACATGCCCCAGATGGTGCACACACACAGCACCAGACAGCTACCTCGCACATGCCCCAGATGGTGTACACACACAGCACCAGACAGCTACCCCGCACATGCCCCAGATGGTGTGCACACACACAACATCAGACAGCTACCTCGCACATGCCCCAGATGGTGTGCACACACACACAGCACCAGACAGCTACCCCGCACATGCCCCAGATGGTGTGCACACACACAGCACCAGACAGCTACCTCGCACATGCCCCAGATGGTGTACACACACAGCACCAGACAGCTACCTCGCACATGCCCCAGATGGTGTGCACACACACAGCACCGCGTGACACACGCCGATACAACATCCATGCCGCTTGATACTGGTCTACCGGCTCATCAAATGAAAAATCCCACAAGCTAGGCTAGATAGAAACGTTAGATGACACCGATCAGGATGTCTACCTGGACAAAGTTCACGAACGGACCAGATTAGATGACCCTGGCCAGGGCGGTTACCTGGACAAAGCCCACATGCAAACCAGACCAGACGACACTAGTCAGGATGGTTACCTGGACAAAGGTCACAGCCAGACCGGACCAGACGACACTGGTCAGGATGGTTACCTGGACAAAGGTCACAGCCAGACCAGACCAGACGACACTGGTCAGAATGGTTACCTGGACAAAGGTCACAGCCAGACCAGACCAGACGACACTGGTCAGGATGGTTACCTGGACAAAGGTCACAGCCAGACCGGACCAGACGACACTGGTCAGAATGGTTACCTGGACAAAGGTCACAGACAGACCAGACCAGACGACACTGGTCAGAATGGTTACCTGGACAAAGATCACAGGCAGACCAGATGACACTGGTTAGGATGGTTACCTGGACAAAGCCCACAGACAAACCAGACCATATGACACTGGTCAGGATGGTTACCTGGAGAAAGTTCACGATTAGATGACCAGATGACACTGGTCAGGATGGCTACCTGGACAAAGCCCACACTCAGACCAAACCAGACGACACCGGTCAGGATGGTTACCTGGACAAAGCTCATCGTGTGCGCGTCCTTGGAGTGCAGCTTGAACGGCCGAAACTGGCTGTACAGCTCCTGCTGCATGTGCAGCCAGAAGCCGTCCTTTCTGCAACGGACCAGCCATCACCGTTACAGCCAGTCACTCGTCAAAACGTGACGTTGCTACATGCGCTGGACATAGTGGTACCAAGTCGATTGAAAACATTGGCTGGCTTTTTGGCTAATCGAGTGTTGCAGGGCACCAATCAGATGCAATGATAGCAGAAATGATAGCACACGGATTTTGTCGGCTGAAGAGGGAAGCTTTTTAGGTGGTTGCATACTACTTGAGTTGGTGTGCTTTGTATATTCTGCAGTACATCTGTTAACACCGAACAAAAGACGTCACTCACGATCGGTATCTAATATTTACAAGTTGTGCCGACGGGAAGGGAGCGCAATGATGAAAGTGTTCACTTAAAAATATTTGCGCCATAGCATACGAACGTAACTGTTCATATCTAATCCGACATTGTTTGTTTATTGGTTGGTTCACGACACACTTTATGCACATTCACGGCTAATGGCGCCGCCCACACTGTTTCGCCGGTGGGTCGCGGGATTTGGAAATGTCCTGAGTGGCGCTAGAGTCGAACACGGGATAATCCGACATTGAGAAGTGACATAAGCACGGTAGCACTCCCGACACGGTGACTGCCGTGCTGTACAGTATCTGACACTCACCCCATGTGCAGTTTGAGGTCGAGCTGGGCCAAGTACAGCTCTCGACACAGGTCGTAGCCGATCATCTGAGAGTCTGCGGCGATCAGCTGATGGCACATCTCCTCCGACAGCTGACTGCCGTCGCCATGGTGACGAGAGACGCACTGGACGTTTGCAGGTTCGCGCAGCCTAAGGAGGTGAACGCACGTCACCATTCAGCACACTACACTGCTTCTTACATCAATCGCCAGAGCACATAGCATATTTCACCAATAGTTGAACACACTTCAGCTATACCTCACCAATACCTGAACACACTTTAGCTGTATCTCCAAAATATCTGAACACACTTTAGCATATCCCAGTGATATATGGACACACATTGGTTATGCCTTACCAATGTCTGAACATACATCGGCTATGTCTCATTGGCTATAATTCGTCAATAAGCACATTTTCCCTACAACTCACCCATATCTACGGAAGTGAGTTACATTTGATCAGCATCTAAAGAAATGCTGGTTATTTCTCCCCAATTCCTGGAAGTGTACAAAGCGATGTCAATTATTTTTCACCAATTCCTGAAGACGTACACTGCTACGTCAGCTATTTCAAACCAATTTCTGAAGATGCACGCTATGATGTCGGCTATTTCTCACAAATTCCTGAAGATGTATGCTGTGATGTCTGTTATTTTTCACCAATTCCTGAAGACGTACGCTGTGATGTCGGTAATTTCTCACCAATTCCTGAAGACGTGCACTGTGATGGTGGTAATTTCTCACCAATTCCTGAAGACGTGCGCTGTGATGTCCACCGAGTCCCACTCCATGTTGTTTGGAGCGCTGACGTCGGCGTGGTCGACGTTGCAAAGCAGCGTCATCATACTGCGGCCGAACTGACGGCAGAAAGGCAATCGCACGTTATCCAAACTTACAACACACCGCTACAATACTGCGGCCAGACCGGCGGCAGAGAGGCAATCGCACGGTGGCCAAACTTACATCACAACGTTACCATACTGCGGCCAGACCCGCGGCAGAGAGGCAATCGCACGGCATCCAACTCACTGACGTTACCATACTACGAGCATCACTTGACGAGCAACGTGTCATCACTCCGATCAGAGCGGGACGGACAAGGGGGAGGACGGAGAAGCTGTGATTGTACCAACAGACGCACCTCGCGTTCGACACTTTTCACGGTTCGAAAGTACACAGCATCAGGTCTGACAAGCAAAGGGAGTAAACAGGTCTTGCAAGCTGGTACGAGATGGGAAAGTCTCTAATGTTCGTCAGGTGAAAAAAGACAAAAGAAAAGCCAAGATGATGTCACATTCAAAGACAGGACAAAAAGCGCATTTTCACATCATGATTTACTTGATACTGGCTTTGAGCCATGGGCGTGGTTTTGCAAAATAAGCTGGGGCATGATGGATTATAATTTCAAGTTGGTAGTCAAAATGGTTATAATAATAGGCATAATTATAGTCACAGTCACGGCCGTTATGACACGGCCGGCTGTGTCGTAACGGCCGGACCGTTCATCTAGCGCTCCCGCGCTTCTAATGTTTGCCAACGCGTTTCGATGTCTTTTTTGCACTTACTACTTCTGAACAATCACGAGGTTTCATTACAATATTTCCGCCCGTGTATCCGGTGCTATAGAAAAGAAAACAGGATGTGCGCGAGGATTCTGTTTCACTCTAGTGCCCGTGTTAAGTCAGCGACTTGGATGGCTTAGCTCCAAATAAGCATGAGCATGCTAGAACCAACATTCAACATTTTGGATCAGTGTCCTAAAATTACTTCACCATTGACTGTGTGGATGAAGAAAGAAGTTGCTTGGGAATAGTGAAAGATTGGAAGAAAATAAAGGATCGGCATTGAAGGATTAAAAAAGCAGAATGCCTTTCACATCAGTCACATGCATTTTACATTTTTTAGCAGTTGTGTGTATAATGACTGCCCATACATGTAGCAAAATGGTAAAAACCTAAGACAAGGATGAAATACACAATTCCATTAGCAGTGAATTTCCAGGCCATATGGTCGATTATTTTACACTGTTTTGGATGGTTGGTTGTGGTTTTACGACGCACACAGCAGTTAGGCAGGGCGTTGCTCCGCCTCTCACCATGGCAGAAAGGGCGAGCATCGGGGGAATCCAACCCCGAACCTCTGGTACACCAGAGAGCCAGATTACGTTATATTTTGGTTTGGAAAAGTTAATGTTGTCTTCAGGTTGTGGGCTAATTTCCACATTTGATGGGGCACGACACTCCAGAAATTCGACCAGACATCACCAGCAATAGTACGCCCCGACGGTGATTATTACGATGCTGCGGCTACTCCTACATCCGACCCCGGGTCTGGCGGGTCACCAAAATACCGACCTTTTCGAACACAGTCTGCAACTCCGGGAAGCTGAGGCCCTCTGTTGGCCAGAAGTTGAAGTTGAGGTACGAGATGGGCTGCGATTGACAGATGGCGCTACGGTGCCTGCCCGTGAATGTCCAGCCGGAGCCAGGCGGGAACGATTTTGCAGGCCTGAAGAGGGCGTTTCAGTCAGAAACGCGGACGACCCGCCACTGTTGCGGTATGAACCAAGGCCGGACATCAAACACCACTGCATTCAGCAAGCAAACGCCCACCTCGAAGGCCACAGAATCCAGCATCCCAGAGCTATCGCTGACCCTTGGCGGAGATGCTTCTCCTTAGCTCAGGCACGTAATTGACTGTGCACACCTTTTGCTTACCTGAGCTAGCAGAAGCAATTCTGATAGGGGTGTTGAATAGGTGCAAATGTGCTTTACACTCCCCGAGAAGGTATTTTATAGTCCGTTCGGGTGGATGCTTATAAAACTACATTAAGTATGTTACCGACCTCCGGTGGTAAAGTTCACCGATCTCTGCCACGGAAATTTACTGACCTCTGGTACGTATTGCACCAGTCTCAGGTCGCGGTGTTGCAACGGCCCAGCGGGCGTCTTTCTTGAACCACACATATTACACGAGGCTGAGGAGGCTGCTAGCCCTATATACTAGTCAGACATCCGAACAACCGTCGCGGGCGACGCCGGCAGAACTGTATTTGCCGTGGTACTCCACCTGACCAGGGTAATCAGAGTGTAGAGCGACGGCAGACGCGTCTACTGACCTGCGATACGGGTCAATGAAGAGCTGCGCGATAGGACGGCCATCCTCCCACACGGAGTAGCGCATCACGTCTGGATGCCACGTCTCCACTTCTGTCGACGTGGCGACGGGCAGTTACAAGCAGGGCATACATCACATGCCAGCGTCGAAATGTCACCGAGTGTGAGTTGCAATACAAAAAAAAATGACAGGACTCACCTAAGAATTACAAATAAAGGTATAACGTTGCACATACACGACTTGTTAAATACATTACGCTGGCGTATATACGTCACTACAAGTACCAAACACAAGTGACTGAAGGAATTCCATTCCCGGGATAACCCGTTGTCATGCATCACCAATACATTTTGATGGTAGCCTGTAGTAGACGTAAGCAAGCAGCAAAATACCGTTCTGGAAAATCTTGATTCATGCATTTTCATTTTTCCTTAATGCTAATATTTTTCGACGTCAAACAACACATTTAATGCTGTTTTGCTCGACGTTCTAAAAAAAACCTTTCAATTAGGAAATATGTAGTAATTGCGGATCTGAAGCAAAAGTAAATTAAGAACAATAATGTGCGGGATAATTCATTAACTTGCATTTCTGATAAACATTCATGATAGTCTATCACAGATGTGAGCAAGAAGCAACTACCAGTCGCGAGAATTTCGAGTTACGCATTTTACTGCTTGCTTATGTCTAGTAGTAAAAATATCCTCCATATTTTGCTGGATGTATCCCAAAAACCTATGAATTTGGGAACACTGCATCCTAGACACAAATCCCGACAGAAACTACACTGTATATTTGCGTGCACTGCGTTATACGCAAGAACACAAATGTCAACAGTACATTACGCAAACAGAGAGGCAGACGTTCAGCAGCAAATATCGCCTCACGCCACGCATAATGCTTACAGCACACCATACACTCGTAGCAAACGAAAACGAAAACATATCCCATGGCTCAAGAGGACCAGAGGCCAGCGTGTACTTGCGGTGAGTGCGGGACAAACACGCCACGTGGGTAGATGCACTAGCACCGTCTAACACGCAGCCAACATTGGGGTCCTCCAATCGACAAGCACTCAGAGTAGCTGACAAGTTGCCTACCATTCGACGACTCGAGCTTGAACTCGACTCCGAACCGGTCAGCGCACAGATCCAGCAGGAATTGCAGCACATCCGGGAAGCCGAAGTACTGCCGGATCTCCGCCTCGTCTGCGCTGAAGAGGGACAGCACTGACATTAGTCGCGTCAACCACCATGAAAACTGCCACCGCACACGCACACCGCACACGGCACACGGCACACGGCACACGGCACACGGCACACGGCACACGGCACACGGCACACGGCACACGGCACACGGCACACGGCACACGGCACACGGCACACGGCACACGGCACACGGCACACGGCACACACACACACACACACACACACACACACACACACACACACACACACACACACACACACACACACACACACACACACACACCGCCCAGATCACACACCACACGCCTCCATCATCAAACGCACACGTTACCCGCGTCCATTGATACCCATCTTCTTCACATACAATGGACTTCACAGAGCCATATCATGACAGTTTTCAATTTAAACCACAAATATCTATGAACTCCCCAGCCCCGAGGCAGGCAAACAGGCATTGATGCTCTCCTGAAAGCATTCGGCCCCATCTCATGATATTGTGTCCAATCTGAGGGCATTGTGCCCCATATGAGGGCGTTGTACCCCATCTGAGGGGCTTGAGCCCCATCTGAGGGCGTTGTACCCCATCTGAGGGTGTTGTACCCCATCTGAGGGCGTTGAGCCCCATCTGAGGGCGGTGAGCCCCACCTGAGGACACTGAGCCCCACTTGACGGTGGCAAGCCCACCTGAGGACACTGAGCCCCATTTGAGGGTGGCGAGCCCACCTGAGGACACTGAGCCCACCTGAGGGTGAGCTGGTGGCGGCGGCGCCAGTATGGGACGTCGCACGCCTCCAGTGTCTGCTGCTCGCCGTTGCGGCTGGCGAACTCGTTCAGCTGCTGGATCTCGGCATCCTGCACGGGCCGCGCTGGTGAAACAGGACGGGTCACATCGCGGTGGGCAGTGTCACAGTATGACAGGCCACGCCAGTGACGTAACGAAGCCAGGGCGGGTCACATCATGGTGGGCGGGGTGACATGGCAGGCGTGGTGACATCATGATGGTCGGGGTCACATCACGGTGGGCGGGGTCACATCACGGTGGGCGGGGTCACATCACGGTGGGCGGGGTCACATCACGGTGGGCGGGGTCACATCATGACAGGCACACGCCAGTGACGTAATGACGCCAGGGCGGGGCGGTCGTCCATCCGTCACGGATGAGCTTTAGCATCGGAAGAACATTTGGTTCTTCTGCTACTTCAGTTGGCCTGAGCGCGGCGCCGCGAGCAGACGCGTCTCGGTCGCTCGCTCCTCTCCTTTGTTGCCTCTGTATGCAAGCTGTGTGAAACTCCGCGTGAGAAGTGAACAGAAAGAGTGAAAAGTGTACGAGCAAAAACAAAGAGAAGAAAAAGTGACATATTGAACCAAACCGGTGTACTTATACGCTACACGCGTGCGAAGCGACTGGACTTATCAGTGGACTTTTCTGCTGGTTATTCCTCTACTATTGCGGGAAATTACGCAGCAGTGATTGGACGCCTGAAAAGCTGAGTGAGTGCAGAAGCGATAGCGCCTTTCTTCATAGTGACTTCCCTTCCATCAAGCATCAGCTACTGCCCGTGGCCAGTCTTCTTTCCTACAATGCAGCCGAGAAGGAAATTATCTGACTGACGACTTGGTGCCGCTCGGAATTTTTGTGTCTTCGACAACAGTGATCGCCTACCTCCTATCGTCTATCTTCAGATCTACCAATTTTCAATCTTCAGCTCTACCATGCATACGGACATCATCAGGCTTATGCATCGCCCTGGTCCAAATATTCAACGCCATCACGTCAGCAACGCGCACGCAGCCGTCCCGTCCGTGATATCTTCAAAGCCGCGACCTTGGCCGCCCCCGCCAGTCACCATTCTCACCCCTCCCGAGCAGGAAACCAGACGAGCAGAGCGTCGCCGTCGCCATGACAACGCCCAAGAACACACGCCAGGGTAGGCGCGGTGCTAGGGGTGGCAGACAACGCGGGCCACGGGGCGGAACATGTATGTATGTATGTATGCATGTATGTATATATATAAATATATATGTGTATATATCCGAATATATACGTATATATATGCAAATTAATGTATATGTATATATGTATATCTATGTATTTGTATATATGTATGTATATATATGTATACATGTATGTGCATATATGTATGCATATGTATATATATGTATATATATATATATATATATATATATATATATATATATATATATATATATATATATATATATTCATACATATGCGAAACCGTCACACACGTGCAGACGACCACCTGCACCTGCCTGCCATACACAGAGAGGCTGGCTGTAAGATATTTCTCTACTCGTCTGTCTTCCACTAAGCAAAGTTCCTCCTGAAAAAAAAAACATCGAGGCTGTCTAACTTCAAGAAACATGCACTAGCATATCTCCATGAGCAACATTAGTCACAAAAAAAAACATAATGAATATGTGTACACTATGAAGTCACCTTTAGGCCATCGCATTCCTATCACTTCTACAAACCATTCGTTTATAGCTCGTACTGCAAGCACGGTGTGTGTAGTGAATAATGATATGGGTATTGTATTATGTTGATGTACGAATGTTTGTTGCGCATCTGCTCCCACTACTGACCACAAATCTATCCTTTCTTTGTAAATAACTGTATTATACTCAGACTGTGCATAAAAGCCAATGCACGTGATGGCATATGTTGTGAAATAAATAAACAAATACTTGTTCATCTGCTGGGCTATATAGCGATACCGACCTCCCACGCTCATTAGCTACGAGTGGAATCGGCAAACCCGTCGGCTACAGAATATGAACCCACGTTCTTACGATCACGAGTCCAATGCCCAACCGACAGAGCTATCGCGACACCCAAACCTTAGTATCGGCTCTGTGGACGCTGCATGGATAGGAGCGATTTCCAACCCGGTGGCTTCTGCACCCGCGGACATTGACATCATCCACCCGCGGGTACCTCATGCCCTTCTTCGTAGTTTTATTACATATATTATAACTTCTACCACGTGTGGCATGGAAGTTCGGTATTATAGCTCATTGCTGACCGCCAAAAACAAAACTGGCCATTTCATTCTGCATCCGATCTTAAGACATAAAGACATAAAGACATAAAAGATTAGTGCAACTATGAGCCACAAGGGCCCTTCTTGGTTGCACTCTGTACACTGAACCAGTTGCCCACCAAATCTGTCAATCAGCCCTCCCTGTAATACTGAAAAGCAAGCCCTCTATTTTTATAATGATTGTCTATGCTGTTTTTAAAGATGTTCAATGTGTTGCTACTGACAATGTTTTCTGGCAGCTGGTTCCAGTGTTCTACTACCCTGTTGGTGAAGAAAGTTTGCCTTAACCTTGTTCTGCTGTGGTTAACTTTAATTTTGAATTTATGGCCTCTAATTGCATCATTTCTGTTCAATTCAAACAGTTCCCCAAGGTATCCCCTCTCCAGACCATGGAAAAATTTAAAGACCTCGATGAGATCTCCTCTCAGCCTTCTATATCTAAGTGAAAACATATTCAATTTCTTCAATCTTTCCTCATATGCCAGGTTGCTTATGCCATTAACCATTTTTGTAGCCCTCTTTTGTACTCTCTTTTGTAGTCGGTGTTAACTCTGCCTTATTCACCTGCCGCGAACGGATTGGTTACCTTGGTCTGCGTAAGGCCTGCCATATGCACCGGCCTACCTGCTGCCAGCAGACTGGCAATCATGCTCTGCACGTTGCTGACTCGGCCTGCCATCTTGGTCTCCATGCTCTTGTGCATGTGGGTCTTGTAGCCGAGCAGCTTTGCGATGTCATCCCTGAGAAGAGGGCGGTCAGCAGTGGCCAGAGAGGTGAGGTGAGGTGAGGTCGGTGCCGGGCGACTAAACGGCAACACGAGGCATAGACACGCAGAACGAGATATAGATAAGCAGCACGAGGTACACACACAGCACGAGGTGTAGACACGCAGCGCGAGGTGTTGACACGCAGCAGGGCGTGGTCAAAGTCCGGCCGACTTAAGTGACATTGATCGTGACATATTAAGTGTGCGGCAAGGTGAAAACAAAGTTGGATCTCTATTTTGGAAGTCTAGATTTGGAGAGGATAATTTTAGGCCCAGCAAACTCAAAGGACAAGGTCTTTATCTTTCACGTCACGTGCTAGTATGGTATCTACTTGACTTCGAAGACTTCAATTGTGATGTTACAACTTGAAATAATTCGATTACAAATGGAACACAACAAGAAAAAAAAATCCACCAGTGATGTTTAAGCTCAGTTTTCTTCCATGGCTCAGCAGTCTACTATTACTAACACTGGGGTAAAAACCTGGATTTAACAACGTGAAGGCTTCGATGTTTCATCAAAGAGCTGAAGGGTTCAATGCATTAACTGTCAAACAGCACCATTCTCCCAACTCCCTGCAAGAAAACATCGCCCACAATATCACCCTGAGCCAACTGTCAGTACGTGCACACCACGGGCGGCGGTGTGGGACACTCACTTGGTCCACCGGATCTCCTCGGAGCACGAGCTGTTGCTCAGGTCGCGGTTGAAGTTAGAGCAGCGCATCTTGTACGCCAGCCACACGTTATGTCGCTGAGCGGCACTCGGACAGTGGCTCATGAACGACTTGTACACCTCCGGGTCAAAGGTCACCATCCACGGTCCACGGGCGAGGTCGGCGCTGGCGACACACAGGTCAGAGGTGACTGGGGAGACACTGGTCACTGCTATAGTCCATAGGCTAAGTGGGGGGTCTATGGACAAGCTGAGGAGCGGACACCCACGGTCGCTCCGATCCGCAGTGCACCCGCTCAAAATGTCCAGTATTTAACAGTGGACACTCTTAGAACCTCCACAGAAGGGTGGATACACACAGGTACTAACAAGCTAACAGTTGACATTCACTAGGCAACTAGTTAATAGTAGTCGCTCATGGAACCTTTAATTAACAGCACACTCATGGGACCTCCACAAAAGAGTGGGCACTCACAGAGCAAACAGGTAACAGCAGACACTCACGAGACCCACAGTTAACACTCGCATCCATGGGACCTCACACAAAATTATGGACACCCATAGGACCGACAGCTAACAGTAGACCCTAACGAGACGTTCAGTTAGCCAGCTAACAGTGGACACTCACGGGCCTCCGGCAAACTGTGCCCACTGATGGAACCTCCTACCATCAGTGGGCACTCACGGTGCACAGGCTTAATCGCAGGTGAAAACCCACCGACCTTCAGTGATTAATGGGCACTCACGGGACCTCCAGCTGACAACTGACACGCGCGACTTTGATCCGTGGACACCCGGAGGATATCAGTGTAAACTCGTGCAACCGTTCCTTAGCACAAATCCCGCGCCACACGCCGAAGTATGGGCTCCGGTATGTCTCGCCCTTAACACTCACGGGTCCCGCGCCATACGCCGAAGTATGGGCTCCGGTATGTCTCGCACTTAACACTCACGGGTCCCGCGCCATACGCCGAAGTATGGGCTCCGGTATGTCTCGCCTTTAACACTCACGGGTCCCGCGCCATACGGCGAAGTATGGGCTCCGGTATGTTGCGCACCAGCTCGTAGTCGTTGACCGTATGCCGGAAGAGCTCGTCCGCTGCGTGCACACGAGCTGCGGCGCACCAGCTCGTTATATTCGGGAGGGGGATCGCGGTGTTCACATTTACGCTGTTAACTTATGTAACAAGAGACGAGACCCTTGCCGTGATATTACGCACGGTCTCGTTTCGGAAGCTGGGGTAGCATAAGTGGATTTCACTGTACAAGATACATAGAAGCCTGAATTTGAATGGTGTTTGAGTTGCATTAATATCCGACTGATATCTGTTGCATCCAATTTTCTTTTTGAACTCCCCATAGCAACCAACTATCACATGTATCCTCAACAACCAGCCAAATGCTCCTCGGTTGGTGAAGGTGGATCTTCAGCTCAGTAGAGCTTGTGGCATTGCTGTCAACCCATCACCCCGATCAGCTGTCGTCAGCAGGACACCAGCGGCTTATGCTCAATGGATACATCAATGACGCAAACGAGACATAGGTGGCGCAACAATTAGCTCAGTTTCTCTTTAATATCTCATTCGACGACACTTGCTCATGAAATGTCAGCCCATGGCAGTGTTGTGCTTCTCGGGCATATAAACAATGGGCGCAGCCATGACACCTGCTGACCCTGCAGGTACTCCTTTGCCGTCAACCGCGTCGGCGATCTGACAACACTGGCTTCACCCCTCTGTCCAAGTTCAAACGGCAACGCCGCAAACGTCACTTGATCAGCCGTTTCGTAACCACAGGAACCACTCCGCCAATAATGCACACCACCTCCCACTATATGTTGGCGCCTCCCACAGTTGGCTTGAGCGCGGCGCCGCGAGCAGACGCGTCTCGGCCGCTCGCCCAACCTTTTCCCTCTCCCTCTTTGTTGCCTCTGTATGCAAGGTGTGAAACTGCAAGGTGTGGTAGAGTGAACAGAGCAAGTGAACAGTGCACGAGGAAAAAAGGAAAAAAAGTGAACCATTGAACAAAACCGGCGTACTTATACGCTACACGTGTGCGAAGTGACTGGACTCAGTGGACTTTTCTGCTGGTTATTCCTCTACTATTTTACAGAGCAGTGAATGGACGCCGGAAAAACTGAGTGAGTGCAGAAGCGACAGTGCCTTTCTCCATAGTGACTTCCCTTCCATCAAGCATCAGGTACTGCCCGTCTTCTTCCTGCACTGCGGCTGAGAAGGAAATTATCTCACTGACGACTTGGTGCCGCTCGGAATCCCGTGTCTTCAACAACAGTGATCGTCTACCTCCTATCGTCTAGCTTCAGATCTACCAGGTTTCCATCTTCAGCTCTACCATACATACGGATCTGCTAACCATCGCCTTGGCCAAATACCATCACCTCCCCCATAATCAACGTGCACGCAGCCGAACAGGGCTGCGACGTCGAGCGCCCCCATCACTGTGACGTCATCAAAGCCTCGACCTTGGACGCCCCCGCCAGTCGACACCCCTCCCAAGTGAAAACCAGACGAGGGAGCGTCGCCGTCGCCGTGACAACGCCCACCAGAACACACGCCGGGGCAGGCGCGGCCCAGGGGGCCAAATTTTCTATCACTTCTACAAACCACACGTTTATAGCTAGTATTGCAAGCACGGTGTTTGTAGTGCAGAGAGTGATATGGGTATTGTGTTATGTTGGTGTACGAATGTTGTTGCGCATCTGCTCCCAGTACTGACCACAAATCTATCCTTTCTTTGTAAATATCTGTGACCCAGACTGTCCGTAATAGCCACTGCACGTGGAGGGCATGTATTGTTAAATAAATAAATAAATAAATATGAACCCAACTTCATACGTCACAATTCATGTTAACGCGCACATCGGAAGAGAGGTGGGGACGGCGGAATCCGCCCATACCTCCGGTTTTTCGACGATATCCCATAAACGGGTGGGGATATTGAAATGAAATCCTTTGACTTTGCTCGATATCGATAAGAGTATATACTAAATGATTGCGATCTGTTTGTAAACATAGGAACTGCGGACGGTGCAAAGTCGTCTGACCGGACGCCGGTTGGTCGCGAAACGCTCAACGCCACAAATGTTTCGTCAGCATGGTGTGGCGGCATATATCGGCCTTATTTGACCTTTAAGACATTGACCTCGACTCACTTAATGTATACTGCAGCCGGTTCACCGCAGCTGCAATCTACCTTCCCAATTGTGTGCTTCTAGCTGCAGTAGTGTCCAAGATCGTAAGGACGGCGAATGAGTCCCACCCTCTAGCGCGCGTTACGTGAGAGGCCCGCCGGCGCGCGTGCTACTACGACGAGAATAAGTACCGCACACCAGCCAGGCCGTCCGTAGCTCAGTGGTTAAACTGGGTGATTGGCAAGACAGAGGTACGGGGTTCGATTCCCAGCGATGTCCGCCCTTCCCGCCAAGGTGAGAGGCAGGCGACGTCACCTGGCCTCAGTTCCTGAATGCGTCGTAAAGCCACAATCCATCCACCCATCCAACGGAGCCCTGCAGGCAAGGCGGTGCGCAGTTGCGCACTGACCGGAGAACTCGGCCTGCTCGCGGCGCAGCTTGGCGTTGTACTCTGAGAACCGCAGGTGGTCGGAGCCGCGCAGCTCCAGCCCGTTCAGTCGGCCGTCCCGCACGTACTTCTCCACCACGCGCGTCTGCTCCTCCGACAGCAGGTGCCGGTCGGACAGCAGCTCCTGGTGGACGACAGCCGGTCTCAAACGGCGCCGCACGCCACTGCGCAGCGTCACCGCGCCGTGCCAGAACGCTGCACACTGCACCACCACGCACACCGGTCTCGTGCCCAGTGTCGGAAAACCAGCGTTCTATATAAACTGCTCAACACAAACGCTATGCATGTCGAGCAACGGCACACTATTTTTTCACTGCAAACAAAGGATAATCATCGATGTTCATCACGGTGTCAGAATATGACGAGAAAGACTAGAGAGCAGTGTTAAAATATTCGTTTTTCATTAGGTGTGAGATGTCAAAACGAGCACAGTAGGATGTCGAAATTTGTCATGAAATTAGTATCATTCCAAGTGCCTTTGATGTTTTTCAGACTTAAATTTCAGCCAATGCCTGTACATTCATCATTTGTTTTGATATTCAAATGTTAGGAAGAACTGTATTTGGGATAGCGAGATTTTACAAATATATTTACACTGGTGATGTATACCATATCGCGTAAATTGCATCCATTTACCTGAAATTGCCTTGCAGAATATTCATGTACCACGACCCTTTATCAAGAGCATGATCATGCTACTTAACAAACAACGTAATGTTAGAAAAGACACTTCATAAGCACACATCAAGAAGCAGGATGTCCATGCTTCTTGGAGCAGGATGTCAAATGAGTGTTCAAAAAGTGGTAAATTCCACCCTATTTTGCGAATAATTTAACACTGCTAGAGAGTGTCTGCCGAGGCGCTAAACCTTGCGTTTCTGCTAGCATACTAGTTTCTCCTGGTCTTCGGTTTTCCCGTAACAATGTGCACTTATCACTGACCCAGTATATTTTTACATTTTTGTGCAAGTTGAACATCATCTGGTAATATGGAATTTAAAATCGATCATGATTTATCACCTACGTGGACACATTTACTTCATGCGCATACAGCCACATACATCGACCTGCTACATACCCATGGTTTGGTACTCAATCGATTAATCACCATACCTAACTTGCCTTGACCACTCAATTTGTTAGCACACTGAGTTGACATGGCACTATTTAACGAATTACTGTTGCTAGCTGCTAAGGTCGTTTGAGGCATCAGCTGCACTAGCTACACAGCGCCCAGGACGGTACACCTTCGCTGTTACCTGACAGCATCGGTGGATGGCCGGATTGTTGTACTTGGACACGTGCGCCTTGGCGGCCGACGTGTGAATCTGCTGGAAGACGCGCGGGTGCACCATCTGGCTGTCGGTGGTGTAGAGGTTCTTCACCGCCGCCCAGACGAACGTGAAGGGCACCTCTCGCCGCTCGATCGGCCCCAGCACGGCGTCAAAGGTGATCGGCGTGGAGCCGCTGACCAGGCCAGCCGTGTCTGCCCGGGATCGCAGTCAGGTGGTGAGCAAAGACGCACCATGTCCGACTGGCCAGGCCACAGATAGATAACTTTGCTTCAGTTTCATAAATAATAAAACAATGCTACTGTATGTAAAATTGAATGCAAGTCAAATCCACTACTTCACACCCTCAAGTTGGCAAATCCACTAAATATCTTCCTCCCATCACTCCTATCTGTTAGAATCTTCACCCACTCACGCCCACACTGACCAGTTGATTGATTATTTGGGTTTAGGGGCGCATCGACTGCAGAGGTCATGCAGCGCCCATACACTGACCAGCCAGGGCTGCACAGCCGGAATAAACCAGACATCCATTCCATTATGCTATCAAATTGCTAAGCCTAGTGCATGGAAGGAAGCATACATGCACTGTCAAGACTAAGAATTAAATGCAAGCAGTGCAGTCAAAGCACCCTTAAGCCAAAACAGTTAACAGAGTGCCAGACCAACATGACCCTTCACATGCAACTTACTGCAGAGTACCCTAAGCCAAACAAAACTGCACAGTACCTTCCAATGTGTCTCCATAGCATGCCATGTCATATTCAAACTGGTATGCCAGTTTGAGTAGGGCATCATGACACTTGAGGGGCGTCAGCTCCGAGTACTTTGGTGGCTGAGTGGTGTTAAGCAGGGTGTTGGTTTCTGGTGTGTCTTCTGGAATTTCTGGAAACCTGGAAACATGTACAACCTGGAGTTATTTAGCTAATCATTGCAGTTTATGGGCACATTAACTGCAGTCATATTATCTATAACTCAGGCAGAACCTGGTGATATTATACACTGTCAACTTGCACTGTCTTTCTGGTCAGATCCTTACAACTCATCTTGGGGAGAGGGGGTCATAAAAGAAAGCCTGTCCAACTTCAAACAAATTATTGCAGGGTAATGGGCAGGGTAGCATCAGAAAGCCCTCAACAAACTGGGTCAATGATGATTTTCATTTATATTTTTTGATAATTCTGAAAATCAAAATAAGGTCTGATGAAAATTGACTTTTAGACCACATTTTACATCAGCATATTAGGTTAGGTTAGTGCATGCAATGCAGCTTTGATGCTATTTAGGCCAAGAAAGCTCCAAACAAACCATACAATAACAATGTCAACTTAGTTTTGACCCACATTGTGCAATTTAGAATGACCAAACCTGAAGCCACTTGACAGAGGTCAAACAAATTGCATAAGGAACTTTTCTTGATGACCACACATCAGTTATAAAATATTCGTGAAATAGGGTGGAATATACCACTTTCTGAACATTCAATTGACATCCTTCTCAAATAAGTATCAACATTACGCTCCTTGATGCATGCTTTTGAAGTATCTGTGTCTCCCTTCCAACAGTATCTCATTTATAAGTAGCATGTGCATGCTCTCGATAAGGAATGGGGATACACGAACATTTCGCAAGACAATTTCAGTTGAAGGGAATGCCTACAATGTGATTTGGCACACAATACCAGTGTGTAGCATAGTCATTATTCTCTCTATCCCATATATAGTTCTTCTTAAATTATGCATCTCGATACAAATGATAAATGTACAGCCATCAGTACCTACACCATTGGCTCAAATTTGAGTCTGAAACACCAAAAGCATTTTAAATGACAGTAATTCCATGGCAGAGTTCTACATCCTACTGTGCTCGTTTTGACATCTCACACCTAACGAAAAACCATTGTTTTAACCCTGCTGCACATGCATACCAAGGTAAATGATGTTAGAAGATGATGCATATTACAAAAATAGGAAAATAAGCAAAAAATGGATCAATAGTGGCTCTGACCTTGGGTCATCAAACAAACCTGAAACAAAAATATTAAACATCTGTTTGGTAGACATTGCCAAATTACACCCACAAAGCAGGCTTAATTTCAAAATATCTTAAAGTGCATAAGTTATCAATCCTGAAACACTTTTTGAGGAGCTACTCTTTGACCTGGGCTAGATCAAAGTACCTATATCTCAATGAAGCAATCGTTTCACAAATAAAAATACATAAAATTAATTCAAATAACATTCAGAAATACCTAAAATACCTAAAAACAATTGTGATGAACTAAACTAACATCAGCTGCTTTGGATGACAAAATATCAATTTTGTTTCTTTTTTGTGAAAAGGGGAAAATGTTATTATTGTGCTTTAACCCATTAACCCCCAGTGGTAGAAATATGTGAACAAGAAAGTTCAAACTTTTTGACATGCCTAATGTCATCGCTATGAAGGTATCCTGAAAGTTTTGTATGCCTTCTTCAACTCTAAGTGTGTTTTCCAGCCCGTCCTCATTTCACGACACCCGGCGGAGGTGGGATGTTTCGGCGAATAAATCGCAACAGGCAGTATAGTGTGTTACAATAGTTTGCACATCACTTATAGCGAAGTTCAACTGCAATAACGATACAAATACTTATGGAACAAACCCTTGCGCTTGCAAGAATGAACGAGCATGCACCATTGCATAAATGCATATTTTCATGTATGCACCATTGCATATGTTTAAATGATATGTATTCATCATTACATGCACAAGAAGTAGAGAAACGTTGGTAGTCCTGAAACGCATTGGATGAATTTAGCTTGTAAATGTCCATTCTGTGCCATCTGTGGTGAACACGCTATGCGATTACAAATCACAGTATGCATCACTCACATTTCAGTGAACAAAATACATACTGCCAACCTGCGAACAGTGGACACAGTCCATCATGACACTCTCCGCCGCTTAAATCGCAATCACATTTGCTGTGAAACAGTCTGCGTGATGTTACATGCGAGGGAGCTGAGAATAGCCGAGTACTACTTGTCACTACTACCAACTAGGCACTACTTGGTATGATACGGTTTGAAGCAGAGAATGCAGCACACGACCTGACACTTCTCGCGGTACGAATGGAGCTTGCCGGTGCATCCAGGTCCTCGGCACCACCGCTGTTTGTCGGCCATGGCGATGAAGTGGCCCACCTGGTCGTACCGCATCTCCGGGATAGCCCTCGGCGACGATAGCACGCGCACAGGTCCGAATCCGGGCAGTCTCAGGTAAGCGTCAGCGATTTGCCTCCGGAATTCCAGCAAGCTCAGAGGGCTGTACACACCACCCCCATGTCCAGCATATCGTGTGAAAACACACCACTTCTTCGCACGGATGCTGGTGCTGTACTTGCTGGATGGCCAGTCATGTTCGTCGACACCACCAATGAACTTGGTGTAGTTGTGTACCATGCGTGGTTTATTCACGAACCTGTGAGCTCGTTGGGATCTATGCGACCGTTTGACGCGTGCGAGGGGTTTGTCACTGTCTGAGTTCGACATCACGGTCACGCAGTGGTTGTCGTTCCACCTGGTCATCATCACCTCACTTGTGTATAACCACGCGTCATACGAGGCACGATCCTTCTTCGACATCACTTTACTGTTGAGAGCGGGACAGTGCGACGTTCGGTTTTCTCGAGTGTCGGTTGCTCTGTATCTCAGTCCTTGGCGAGGGTGATCATCAGCTGGCGAGATGTAGAGGTTGTGAAAGTAGACGCTGTGGTCACTCGATGCGTCAACGATTTCCATCATGTCCGTGGCCACTCTAGTGCACAGTGGAAGGATTTTGTATTGACCCCGGTCTCCTTGACACAATATAGCTGGCACTTGGAGCAGAATCCGTCGCTGCCGCATACCACCCGCATCCTATATCTAAAGCAGATAGGCTTCCCTTGATAAATTGCTTCACAAGATTATGAAGTAATTCGCCACCATCTCATCGATCAACGGCGGTATTTTGAAGCCTCAGTCTCCCTAGTTTGCAGCAAAATTAGCATTGTTCTGGAAGTGAATGCTCGCCATCACCTTCAAATACCTTTTTTCCCGTGTCATGGTGCATCACACTGCTCCTACTCCCAGATGTCGGAGGTTGACCAGTAGTGGCGTTCACTGGGAGTTGGTGGTATCCAGAAAGTAGCAGAATGCCGACGAAAGTCTTGAGCTCACCAGTGGTCAGACTGAACAGCTGGTCATTTTTTGTGTCGGGCGCGTACCGCAGCTTATCGTTGATGACGTGCGGATACATGTCCTCGATGAACATCTCGAATAGCTGGACTGGAGACGTGTTTTGCAGAGTTCCCTTGAGCATTTGTATGTGCTTTTTAGCTCCATCTGTTTTTGTTGGAAACCCGGTATATTCAGGTAGCTACTAGCCCCAACAGGAATAACTTGATGCATCCCTGGGTGGCTTGATTTGACGTATCGGTTTGTTATTTGTTTTGTCTGCCCGGAATGGGTCTGGGCTTCCACTTGTCCAGGCACGCCCTGCAGCGTCGCGTCCCTGCCAGTGATGATATCATCTTCCCATTCATCCTTGTCTGTTAGTTCATCCACAACCGGTGGGGGCAATGCCACGAGCTCCACACAGTCTCCACAGACAGATACGCCCACGACGTGCAACTCACAGCATGCAAGTGGCAAATGCTGTGGCCCGAGCAGGGCATGGACCCCGGCCGGCCGTCCCTAATCCCCCACCATGCGGGCCGGCCGGCTCCCACCCCCTTCCGCCCGGTGTCCTCATTTGATGACACATAATTTTAGCGGGCGCTAGATGGCTTGTGTTAGCAGACTTTGGGAAACGAATATCAGAGGTTGGACATTCAAACAATCTTGTACTAATGCACCCACCAAGAATATGTAAGTACTTGACTAGGACCCCATCCAGGGTGGCTAACAGTTTAACTTCAGGGTGCCAAAAAAGCTAACTTTAAGGACCAGTTAAGTACTCCTTTGTGAGCAGTTTTGGAATCTGAAGTCACCACAATATCAGCAGATGATTCATGCTCACTTTTCAAATTGCTTGGGTGGACTCACCAGTTTTATAATATATGCTGACAATGTTTCTGTCCTTGTATGAGGACACTGGGTGTTAATAGGTTAAGGTGGTAGTAAGAAGTTTGTATGTGCATTTGCCTCCACAAAGGAAATAAATGGGTTAGGCCTGGTGGTGTCAGGTTAGTTTAGGTTCATAAAGTTGGAAAACAACTTTTTTTTTAATCCTGAAAATTGCATTTGCACAGAAAATAAGTGGTTCCATAATCTTAGTCTCCTTCATAAACATGATATTCTGAATATTTTCTTAAAACATCTTTTAAAAATACTTTGCCAGATAGTTGAAATTTTTAAGTTGACATTTTTTTTGTTGTTAAATTTAAAGACAAGTGAAGATACTTTTTAGTTTAAGGAGCATATGTTAGGTTTCGTTATTCTGGTTTGCTGTTTTTTTAATGTTGACTTTCAGAAAACATTTCTCCACATTTTTTAGTATCATTTTGTATTTTTCCTTCTTCCAATGGAGGCTAATCTAGGTAAGGTTAGGCTATGTTGCTGTTCTTCATTTATTATTATGCCATGTCACCAAACACAAAAGCCTTTCATGGTGTTATTTTATGCTTTTATGCTCACAACCTGAAAAGTAAGCATTTAGATATAAAGACATCAAAGATCAGTGCAACTATGAGCCACAAGGGCCCTTCTTTGATACACTCTGGACACTTAACCAGTTGCCCACCAAATTTGTCAATGAGCCCTCCCTGGAATACTGAAAAGCAACCCCTTCATTCTTATGGTTGTCTATGCTGTTTTTATAGATGTTCAACATGCTGCTACTGACTGTGGATTCTGGCAGCTGATTCCAGTGTTTTATTACTCTGTTGGTGAAGAAAGACTAACCTTGTCCTGCTGAGTTTAATTTTGAATTGATGACCTCTAATTGCAGCATTTCTGTTCAATTCAAACATTTACCCTGAGATATCCCTTCTAACCATGGACAAATTTAAAGACCCTGATGAGATCTCCTCTCAACCTTCTATATCTAAGGGAAAACATTCAATTTCTTTAATCTTTCCTCATGTGCCAAGATGCTTATGCCATTAACCATTTTTGCAACCCTCTTTTTCTCTCCAAAAGCCTGCAATCTTTTTCATAATTAGGAAACCAAGCTTGGATCCAGTATTCCAAATGTGGCATGATGTATAACCAGTAAATACTTCCTCACTTCTATATGATACATTCCTATGTATTTCCTCAAGCATTCAGTGCCTTCTTTCTGGCTTCCATGGTCTGCTTCTGAGGCATTTGCACATAAAATGAGTGCTTCATCAGCTTAGTCACATTGATATACATTGCACCATAATAATGAATTCCAAGAATTCATACACCTTAAAGCACAAATTTACCATCTATTTCAATATAGGTAATATACATAAATATTGTGAAGGTGACTACTGGTTATGCTTCATCCAAGCTTGGTCTCCTAGCTATGAAAAAGATTGTTGGCTTTTAGAGAGAGTACAAAAGAGGGCTACAAAAAATGGTAAATGGCATAAGCAACCTGGCATATGAGGAAAGATTGAAGAAATTGAATATGTTTTCACTTAGATATAGAAGGCTGAGAGATCTCATCAAGGTCTTTAAATTTGTCCATGGTCTGGAGAGGGGATATCTTGGGGAAATGTTTGAATTGAACAGAAATGATGCAATTAGAGGTCATAAATTCGAAATTAAAGTTAACCACAGCAGAACAAGGTTAAGGCACTGTTTCTTCACCAACAGGATAGTAGAGCACTGGAACCAGCTGCCAGAAAACATTGTCAGTAGCAGCACATTGAACATCTTTAAAAACAGCATAGACAATCATCATAAGAATAGAGGGCTTGCTTTTCAGTATTACAGGGAGGACTGATTGCGAGATTTGGTGGGTGACTGGTTCAGTGTACAGAGTGCAACCAAGAAGGGCCCTTGTGGCTCATAGTTGCACTAATATTCTATGTCTTTATGCTGTATTCCTGGATAAACAAAATTACATGGACTTATGAAACATATATTAAAGATTACAAACACTAAACATGAATTCTTCTTATGGGCTATAAAGTAATGCAACAAATAATCATGCAGTCTCAGAAACAGTCCACTCTTCTGCAGTATTGGTGTAAGAATTGTTCTGTTAAATAGTGAACATCTTGCTGATATGCAATTTCCCAAGGAAATGATCATGGAAGAAGTTCCTACATAAATTTCAGCAAGTTGTCATTCATTTTTGGCAATTTGTGATCAGCAGCTTCTTCTATATTGATGCCAAATGTTTTGAAACATAAAATCTGGAGTACTTTAATGTTGACTTTGGAAACCTGCCAGGCAACACACAATTCTCACTTTCTCTAGTACCTACCTAGGCACCTACCTACCAACTTAATAAGACACAAAAACACCCCCCAAAAAATCAGCACTTTATTCCTACCTACATATACAGATGTAGTAGGTACTCACAGTACATAAGTGCTGATCCTCCTCAACGGGACAAACGTCCTCAATCGAAGCAGCGACATAGCGCGAGAAGGCAAAATCATGGCAGGTAACTAGGTATGTAGTTTGACGGGTAGCTATCTACCACAGTTCGCCACCATGCAAATTACATTCACTTGGCTGCCGTGTGTGCTTTGGTCTGCATGACTTTCCCGATGTTCTGTTCGCTGATAATATTGCTTGACATGTTACGTACGTCATTTTACTGTTGCCTGCTTTCAATTGGATGAACGTGCATGCTTGAAGTGACGTCATGCATGCTTTGCAATCTGATACTATCAACAACAAAAAACAGGCAGCCAGCAATCGGGTAATAGTGAACGCGATTAGGGATGATAATCCCGGGACTTTTCAATCCGGGTCGGGATTTGGGCAATCCGGGATCCCGGGATTGAGCTGTTTTCTAGGAATATGTCGATAATTTGTTTTTTTCCCCTTAAATATCGTATGTGGGCCATACCTACAACCATTTCAAGGGTTCCCCGTTGAAAGTAATTTATATTTAAGTGCATTATAGCCGCATGAGACAGAAAAGTTAAATACCACACTAAAAATATATTCCTGGGTTCTTCGTGCTACCTACACAAAGCGTACACGAATTATACTGTTTATGTATTTCCCGGTTACATGTCTTCCTTCTATCTAGCCAGCATGCAATTGTTTTCCCTGCGTCTTGAAAGCCGGTCAATTGCAGGTTCCAGCCGGTCACTAAGTGTTACGGTAGTGGCATTTCAAGAAGCAGAGAGCATCAACAGTGTCGTCACCAAGACGCGACCGCACCTTTGTAACAATATTTCCAACGGTTGAAAACACACGCTCAGACTCAACACTCGTGGGCACAATTCCCTTGAGCCAGCTGTAGGCCACCGCCACCATGCCCGTCTTTCCTGAGACTGATAAGTTCTCTAATTCTTTTCTGATAGCCTTGGCCATAAGGAAAGAATCAGAGAACTTGATTCCGGATGCACATGACTGCCCTGGGGCATCTGGAACTCTGACCTGGTCTAGAGCATGTTGTAGCATCGACTGAAGTGACTGCGTTGGTGCAGGATCATCAACGTCCATTACTTCTGTCTCTACACCTACTTCAGCTGTATCCATCCTTTCTCCCATCCTTTCCATCATGCGCAAGACTAAGTCTTGCGTGTCCCTGCGGGAGGCACTGGGGAAAATGTAATTCCACTCACTATCTGCTGACAGGTTGTTGTGGAGTAGCTGCAGAACTTTCGCCGTTTTTGACCATCGCTGCCTGATTCGCTGACTCAGGGCATCACTCAGTTTGTTTGCAACCACACCACGTTCCTTATCAAGCGCACCTAACATAAATTTTAAGGCAGCTTGAGCCTCCAAGATGCCACTCTCTCTGCGGCATAGGGCTTCTGCTCCCAGTTTCATGATCTGAAGGCAGCGAATGGTCTCCGGCACAATGGCGTATTCATAATCATCAATCATTTTCATATGCTTGTCTCCTATGTCGATGAGAGCCTTGTGGACAGCTATTTTGAGGGTATCAAACCGATCTAGCATATCGTACAGACTATTCCACCGGGTTTTGCAGTCTAACACTAGCATCAGTTCCTTTCCATGCTCCTCTTTTACGTATTTCTGGAGTACCTCGTTCCGAACAGGGGACTTTCTAAACCAGCGAACAATTTTTCTAATTCTCTGAACGGCCTGAGAAAGCGAGCCATGTAGCTCGCGGTGACCAGTGGCGGTATCCTCGTCTGCATCGTTGCCGTCATCATCGCCATCGCAGTCGGACTCGTCTGACGAGCTCATCTGCAAGACGACGTAGGTTACGGAAACTTCGTGATGTTCGCAACAAACAATGACGCCGCAATCAATACTGAATATTGCACTAATTTTTACGCATTTTTACATCATATTTGCATCAGAAAACAGATGAAACAAAAAGACGAATAGCGGTATCTTAATGTCTAGGATTTTCCCACACATAAACCCAGCTCACCTGATCAGGTGCACCACCACGGTCGTCGTCTGCCTGTCCGGGGGTCTCTTCTCCGGCGTCACTCGAGTATAGGGCGTCGATAACGGCGAGGTGCACGCCGTGTGCGAGGCAGAGCTGGTGTTCGCACGGCAGCGCCTTCCCGAATTTCACCATCACGGACGCTCCGTCCGTTGTGACGCAGGTGACGTGCTTGCTGAGCTCGAGGCCAAATTCGGCCAGCTTGCCCTTCAGAAGATCCAGGCACTTCTCTGCTGGCATTGAGCCATGACAACGAGCGACACCGAGACCCCACATCTGGCCGTCGCAGTGGACGGTCACACTCATGTAGCGACGGTTCCTCAGAGAAGTATATTCGTCGATTGTAAGCGAGAACCTTTTGTCCTTAGATACTTCTTCGGACAGCTTCGCCTTCACGTTACACTTCAGGCGAGCGCAATGTCTGAGGACCCGCCGGCGGATCGTATAGTGATGTGTTGGAAGGTTCTTATATCCTTTGGCAGCCATTAATCCGCGTAGGTCTGGCGAGGTACAAAAAACTGTAAATGGAAGCCCATCTCTTGCGCACATTCTGGCAAGAACGGCATCCAGGTCGTCGTCCGTTTTCGATAAGTAATAGCTATCCAAGGTCCTCATTCCTTTTGGAGTGGGCGCCGTATGCCTGGGGCTTTCACCTTGACCCGACTCGACTTGACCTTCAGACATGTCCTTGGATTGGGATGGTCCAGCAACACCCATTCCACCATGCTTACTCTTGAGGTGAACATGAAGTCCTTTCGTGGAACCTCCGGATATTTTCAATACTTTTTTACAGATACGACACTTCGCTGTGTTTCCAGTCTCACCTCTCAGAAAGTGTTCCCACACTACGCTTCCTTTGAATTCCACAAAATCCGGCATCTTTATATCAGCCCTTAAGCTTAGCTTCGTCGGCTTCGTTGAAAATGCTCAGACTAGATAAAATTCGGAAATTGGAGGATACCACCACCATCAACAACAACAACACGGTGCCCTTCCAGCGCCACTCCGCCTCAAAGCACTGGGAGTCAGTCACTGAGGCGCAGGACAGGGCACAGCCCGCGACGGCCGCTGACTCACATCTGGTGTAGCATGTCCTCGAGTAATATGACCTGCCGTGGAGAGGCGGCCCGGGAGCCACGCGGGGTCTCGGAGCCTGACACCGTGTGAAACGCTGTCGAATACGATCGCTGAATTGCAGGACGCAGCTGGCTAATATGAGAAGAACATAGTACAGTTCAGAAATTTTGACACAAAACCACTCAAATTCGTCAAATTTTACGTATCCATCTATCATGTTATCAATCCATAATGGTTTTCCACATTGACGTTTTTAACAATAGTTTTGTATGAAGAAAAAAACTCATCGGGATCCCGAAATCCCGAGAGCCTCCAATCCCGGGATTCGGGATTGACGTAATCCCGGGATCCCGGGATCCCGATCCCGGGATTATCATCCCTAAACGCGATGTGCATGAATAGGAACCAGGCCAGCTGCGCGAGGTGTACACGGAGGCGCAGTCAAGGGGGTGGCCCTTATCTCCGAAAATACGACACATCAAACGATATATACATATATATATATATATATATATATATATATATATATATATATATATATATATATATATATATATATTGGGATTGTTAGCACGCAAAACCGAAAATGCTTGGCACACTTGGCATTTCGGAAGCGTTTCTATTCCCTCCCATTTTTTTTCGTCACCTCCCACCCCCTCTGGAATATCCTTGCTGATCCAAGGCGATGCAGTCACTTACGAGTCCACAGGGCCATTGATTTTTGTGACATCCATTGATCTCTATGTGCAATCGGACAGATAACTTGACAGATAACTTGGCTCTTCAGAACGGTCCCGACAGCGGCTCCACATATGAGCAAAACGGCTGGGCTGGTGGTAGGCGCTGCGCAATGTGTTGTGGATGTAAAGAGGTGGATATACACCAATATATGCGTGCATGTAATAAGGGAAAACTACATCATATATTCCCCATTAAGCTGGTACTCCGACCTGCCGTACCTATACACATGTCGCTTTTACGCACAGGAGCAGTGTCCTAAAATTACTTCACCATTAACTGTGTGGATGAAAGAAGAAGTTGCTTCGGAATAGTGAAAGATTGGAAGAAAATAAAGGATCGCCACTTAAGGATTAAAAAGGAGGAATGACATTCACTTCAGTCAGATGCATTTTACAGTATTTCGCAGTCGTGTGCATGATGACTGCCCATACATCATGTGGCAAACTCGTAAAAACCTAAGAGAAGGATGAAATAGCACAATTCCATTAACTGTGAATTTCCAGGTCATATCGTCAATTATTTTACACTGCACAGTAGAGCCCGATATTGTGGAACCAAGAGGACGTTCCTCAGCCCTCTTGGAGACGACTCGGACTGCGTAGGAATATGCGTCGCTTCTTTCCAAAAGTGGGATTTTCAACAATGTCCTCTGGACAGTATTTGGTACTCGGCCAACCATACCACTGAAGCAATGCTCTGAGTGGATGGGCCGTTGCCCTGTTATGAACGTTCAATGATCTATCCTGGTCGATACACCCAGCAACAGGGGCGTCGCCACTGGGGGGGGGGGGGCAGGGAGGACATGCCCCTTGCCGTGAGACTGGGGGGCGCCGCCCATGAAATTTGGGGAGGCCCCAGGACGAAAAGGAGGCCCCCAGAACGAAAATAAGGCTCCCAGGACGAAAAGGACGTCCCCAGGACGACAATGAGGCACAGGACGACAATGAGGCACAGGACGACAATGAGGCACAGGACGACAATGAGGCCCAGGACGAAAAGGGGGCCCCCAGAATGAAAAGGAGGCCACATGGCCAAAGGAGGTCCCGGGATGAAAAGGATGCCCCAGGACTAAAAGGAGGCCCCATGGCGAAAAGGAGGCCCCCAGGAAGAAAAGGAGATTATACAAATTAGGGACCTCCAGGAGGAGGCCCATGATGTGAAAAAGAAATCACCTAGGAGAGGGTAGGAGCCCCCAGAAATAAAGAGAGTGCCAAAAATTGACACGGAGGACCTCAGGACGAAAAGGAGGCCTCCAGGAGGAAACAGAGGCCCCCAGGAAGAAAATGAGATTCTGCAAATTACGGACCTCCAGGAGGAGCCCCATAATCTGAAGAATAAGTCACCTAGGAGAAGGTAGGAGGCCTCAGAAATTAAGGGAGTGCCAAATGTGGACTCAGAGGTTCCCAAGACAAAAAGGAGGCCCCCCAGGACGAAAAGGAGGCTCTCCAGGATGAAAAGGAGTCTCCAAGGACGAAAAGGAGGTCCTCCAGAATGAAAAGGAGTCCCCCGGGACGAGAAGGAGGCCCCAGGACGAAAAAGATACCTCCAGAACGAAAAGGATACCACCGAGACCGGCAAGAAGCCACCCAGGGTTGCATGAGAAGGCTTCTGATGGGTGGCAAGATATCCTTAAGTTGGAAAACGAGGCCCCGAAGATGGAAGAGATGACCCTACAGTATAAAATAATGCCAAGAGATATTTGTCCGGAAGCAAGAGGGGGCCCCAAGATGGGTAAGAAGGTCCCCCTAGGAATGAGAGAAGGCTACTGAGACCAGCCAGGTGAGGCCCACATTTTAGAAGACGAGTACCCTAGAAAAGAAGATTTAGGACTAGGGCGCAAAAGCAACCTGCTAAGAGGATAATGAGGCTTCAAACACAGATGAGGAAGCCTCCAAGACGTGAAAGGAGTCCCATAGTTTCAAAAAGGAGTAACCTACGAGAGGGTAGGAGTCCCCAGAAATCAAGAGAGCGCCAAAAATTGGCACAGAGGCCCCCAGAATTGCACAGGAGGCACCAATATGGGAATGGAAGCCCTACAAAATGAGAGTAGGCCCTAAGACGGAAAAGAAAGCCAATAGATATGACATGAGGTTTCGGAGACGCAAAAATATGCACCAAAACGAGTAAGGTTGCACAAAGATAGAAAAGGATGATCCAGAGACATGACAAGTCGCACCTAATTCGGAAGAGGACGACACAAGAATGGAAATAAGACCCAGTGATGAACGAAGAGGCCATAAGATCGGAGAGAGAGGCCATTTGATAAGAGAGATAAGAGATCAAATAGCAAGGGCCACTGGTGCCATCCAGAGGCTTCTGGCAATGACTGCTGGTTGCATCCAGAGACATCTGGTAATGGCTGCTAATGCCATCCAAAGGCTTCTGGAAATTGCTGCCGGTGTCATCCAGAAGCTTCTGGCAATGGCTGCTGATAGCGAGCCTGCAGTCCGTGAGCGAGCCGTCCTGCTGAGGAGGTCGGCTGAGAACCTGCTGAGAAGCCGACAGGCACGCGAATAGGAAGAGGTCTGTCAGTTCTGGCTGCCGCTGATCAACTTTCAGGCCGATGGCTACAGGAGGATGGTCCTCTGGGAGCGACAGGAGAGCACGGAGCTGCCGCTGACCAGATGTCTGCCAGAGGACGAGACCAGGTGCCTGGTCGACCAGCCCCTGCAGGTGCAGCCCCAGCCCATCCACTCTTAGGCCGTGGAACACTCGGTGAAGGTGGTGATGGTGGCTTCCCCTGCCGTGATCAGCACGCTCCCATCTGCGCTCGGCGAAGGTGGTGATGGAGACCTCCTCTGCCATGACCGGCACAGTTCCATCTGCGCTCGGCGAAGGTGGTGATAGAGACCTCCCCTGCCGTGATCAGCACGCTTCCATCTGCGCTCGGCGAAGGTGGTGATGGAGACCTCCTCTGCCATGACCGGCACAGTTCCATCTGCGCTCGGCGAAGGTGGTGATAGAGACCTCCCCTGCCGTGATCAGCACGCTTCCATCTGCGCTCGGCGTAGGTGGTGATAGAGACCTCCCCTGCCGTGATCAGCACGCTTCCATCTGCGCTCGGCGTAGGTGGTGATGGAGACCTCCCTGCCGTGACCACTCCATCTGCGCTCGGCACAGGGGTGAAAAAGACCCCCCCGCCGTGATCAGCACGCTTCCATCTGCGCTCGGCGTAGGTGGTGATGGAGACCTCCTCTGCCATGACCGGCACAGTTCCATCTGCGCTCAGCTAAAGCACCGTGAATGCATTGAAGTGACAACGGCAAAGCGTGACTTTCAGCTGCCCTGCCGCTGGCATATGCAGGTGGTGGGTGTATGGTTAGTTAGTTAGCTATTGGCGTTTATGGGCGCTTCGAATACAGAGGTCATGTAGCGCCCATGGTGTGTTTATGGGTCACTGTGTGCTGTTTGAGTTTCGATGCTTCGTTGACTGCAAGAGCAGATGAACTGATCGTCCCTACACTTCTGAACGTGTCCCATGTCCATGATATTAGCAACGCATTCGCATTCGCATTCAGCATCCTATTCGCATACTCTCCGAATTCGTTCATTTTTTTCAGGATATGATCTTCGTCACTTGCAAAAGTAAGGCGAACGACGATTCTTCAGTAGGACGAGCGGTTCGACCTCCAGAGGTCCAGAGAGGTCACTCGGGTCAAAAACGGTGTACCGTATAAAATTCGAAGTATTTCACTTAGCCGAATGATTCCAACACCTAGATGTCCGCTGTCCATCAAAGTGGCAGCACATCAAATTACGTAAACTTCAATGACACGGTTTGACCTCAGGTCACCGAAATTGGTTTTACTTATGTACTATATCTATTTGCGGGGTACCGAATAAAATCATGGTGACTCATTGCAAATGCCTGGTTTTTGCAGGTCATAGTCTACATAGCACGTACATAGAGCACATTAATCAAGGTGACCCATTGTGGCCACTGATTCATCACCATTCGCCAAAAATGCCCAAGAAATGGCACTATACCAAATTCTTGTGTACCCGATATTTTCCGCAAAATTTTACTTGCCACGACGAAAAAACACCCAGACATTGGTTATGGCCCATGGATGCAGCACATTGAAGCATCTGACCTACAATCTCATAGTTTGACCTATATTCGCAAATTACTGTTTTGACCATGCATTATTGCCATCTACCTGATAATACCATCCTAAGCACATTCATCGGATGAACATTAGCGCCAAAAAATGTCCAATCCGACAAGAAAGCAGCACATCCAAGCATGTCACCTTCAAGCTCACCATCTGACCTCAGGTCAACTAAGATTTTAACATTACACCCTATGGGAATATCACGGTGTACCGAATAAAACTTTCATGAATACATTTATCGGATGGATATTAGCGTCGAATAATCGCACAACAAGCAAGGACGCAGCACATCCGAGCATGTGCCCATCAGTGCAAGCGTTTGACCTCAGGTCAGGTTTTATGAAATTTAGAAAAAGAAAGTGGTCCACTTGGGTACCGTATGTGGGCCAAACAAAGCACGCAAAATAGACTATCTCAACACTGATGCATGCACTAGCAACATAAGAAGCAGCCCACTGCGTGACCTGACCCCAATCGATGACGCATTTCACCAGGTAGCATTAGCGTCCTATTCAACAACGCATTCAGAACCAAATTCACAATATTCTCCAATTCGTCTGAACATTTGACACAACCTTCGCAACCACACCCGTACATGCATCCCGGAACCATTTTCTGCTACGACAAACCGTTTTGCCTTCAGAGGCGAAAAGGTCAGCGAGGTCAAATCTGGGGTACCGCATAACTTCCCTGATAATTCACTTATTCGGATCATTAAAACGTTTGTGCAACCGCTATCACGGTGGCATGCAGCACCCCAAGTCAACTGGTCACTCGAACCCACCATTTGACCTCAGGTCAACGAAGATTTTAACATTACACCCTATGGGAATATCACGGTGTACCGAATAAAACTTTCATGAATACATTTATCGGATGGATATTAGCGTCGAATAATCGCACAACGAGCAAGGACGCAGCACATCCGAGCATGTATCCGTCAGTGCAAGCGTTTGACCTCAGGTCAGGTTTTATGAAATTTAGAAAAAGAAAGCGGCCCACTTGCGTACCGTATGTGGGCCAAGCAAAGCATTCATTGTGGACTATCTCAACACTGATGCATGCACTAGCAACATAAGAAGCAGCACACTGCGTGATCTGACCTCTATCGATGACACATTTCATCAGGTACAACTAGCGTCCTATTCAACAACGCATTCAGAAACCAATTAACCAATGTTCTCGGATTCGTGTGAAAATTTGACATAACCTTCGCAGACATACCGGTACATGCATCCCGGAACCATTTTCTGCTACGACGAACCGTTTTGCCTTCAGAGGCGAAAAGGTCAGCGAGGTCAAATCTGGGGTACCGCATAACTTCCCTGATAATTCACTTATTGGGATCATTAAAACGCTTGTGCAACCGCTATCACGGTGGCATGCAACACACCAATTCAACTGGTCACTCGAAGCCACCATTTGACCTCAGGTCAACGAAGATTTTAACACTACACCCTATGGGAATATCACGGTGTACCGAATAAAACTTTCATGAATACATTTATCGGATGGATATTAGCGTCGAATAATCATCCACCGAGCAAGGATGCAGCACATCCGAGCATGTGTTCGTCAGTGCAAGCGTTTGACCTCAGGTCAGGTTTTATGAAATTCAGAAAAAGAAAGTGGTCCACTTGGGTACCGTATGTGGGCCAAACAAAGCATTCAAAATAGACTATCTCAACACTGATGCATGCACTAGCAACATAAGAAGCAGCACACTGCGTGACCTGACCCCTATCGATGACGCATTTCATCAGGTAGCACTAGCGTCCTATTCAACAACGCATTCAGAAACAAATTCACAATGTTCTCCAATTCGTCTGAACATTTGACACAACCTTCGCAACCATACCCGTACATGCATCCCGAAACCATTTTTTGCTACGACAAACCGTTTTTCCTTAAGAGGCGAAAAGGTCAGCGAGGTCAAATCTGGGGTACCGCATAACTTCCCTGATATTTCAGTTATTGGGATCATTCAAACGCTTGTGCAACCGCTATCACGGTGGCATGCAGCACACCAAGTCAACTGGTCACTCGAACCCACCATTTGACCTCAGGTCAACGACGATTTTAACATTACACCCTATGGGAATATCACGGTGTACCGAATAAAACTTTCATGAATACATTTATCGGATGGATATTAGCGTCGAATAATCGCACAACAAGCAAGGACGCAGCACATCCGAGCATGTGTTCGTCAGTGCAAGCGTTTGACCTCAGGTCAGGTTTTATGAAATTCAGAAAAAGAAAGTGGTCCACTTGGGTACCGTATGTGGGCCAAGCAAAGCATTCAATGTGGACTATCTCAACACTGATGCATGCACTAGCAACATAAGAAGCATAGCAACGCTAGTTGTACCTGATGAAATGCGTCATCGATAGAGGTCAGATCACGCAGTGTGCTGCTTCTTATGTTGCTAGTGCATGCATCAGTGTTGAGATAGTCCACATTGAATGCTTTGCTTGGCCCACATACGGTACGCAAGTGGACCACTTTCTTTTTCTAAATTTCATAAAACCTGACCTGAGGTCAAACGCTTGCACTGACGGACACATGCTCGGATGTGCTGCGTCCTTGCTCGTTGTGCGATTATTCGACGCTAATATCCATCCGATAAATGTATTTATGAAAGTTGTATTCGGTACACCGTGATATTCCCATAGGGTGTAATGTTAAAATCTTAGTTGACCTGAGGTCAGATGGTGAGCTTGAAGGTGACATGCTTGGATGTGCTGCTTTCTTGTCGGATTGGACATTTATTGGCGCTAATGTTCATCCGATGAATGTGCTTAGGATGGTATTATCAGGTACCCCGTAGATGGCAATAATGCATGGTCAAAACAGTAATTTGCGAATATAGGTCAAACTATGAGATTGTAGGTCAGATGCTTCAAGGTGCTGCATCCATGGGTCATAACCAATGTCTGGGTGTTTTTTCGTCGTGGCAAGTAAAATTTTGCGGAAAATATCGGGTACACAAGAATTTGGTATAGTGCCATTTCTTGGGCATTTTTGGCGAATGGTGATGAATCAGTGGCCACAATGGGTCACCTTGATTCATGTGCTCTATGTACGTGCTATGTAGACTATGACCTGCAAAAACCAGGCATTTGCAATGAGTCACCATGATTTTATTCGGTACCCCGCAAATAGATATAGTACATAAGTAAAACCAATTTCGGTGACCTGAGGTCAAACCGTGACATTGAAGTTTACGTAATTCGATGTGCTGCCACTTTGATGGACAACGGACATCTAGGTGTTGGAATCATTCGGCTAAGTGAAATACTTCGAATTTTATACGGTACACCGTTTTTGACCCGAGTGACCTCTCTGGACCTCTGGAGGTCGAACCGCTCGTCCTACTGAAGAATCGTCGTTCGCCTTACTTTTGCAAGTGACGAAGATCATATCCTGAAAAAATGAACGAATTCGGAGAGTATGCGAATACGATGCTGAATGCGAATGCGAATGCGTTGCTAATATCATGGACATACGTGTCCCGCGTTCCGAATTTGCTCACAAATACGCTTGTTGGTAGGTAAGCGTACAAAGCAATATTGTATCAACCAGCGCATAAGTTCTCCATTCACTCCATTCATAAATTTCATTAAGCTATCCATATTAATTTTTTAAAACCTGCCTTGGTGGTTTTCCTCGTTGGGACTGAAGATGTGCGTTGCACATTTTCAGTCCCAACGAGGAATGAAATAATAAAAGCATAATTAAAACAAGGGGTTATTGATCCGCGAAGCAGTTCAAACTTTAGCGCTTGGATCGCTCGCGAAGCAGACAAAACGTTGGTCGCCGCGAAGAAGCTCTAGTTTGCTGCAAAACTATGTGCTTAGATCCGTCCTCGCTCTGTAATACCCAGGTATGACCGTTTGGATGCATTTAATTATATATGTATAAAAGCAAACCTGCTCCAAAAACATTCGAATATATATATCTGTGTGTGCGTGTATGTGTGTATTGCATTGATTGCTCCGCGCAATCAGCCTGGAGCATATACGGGCAGCTGGTCCTGAGGACAAGGCTCTGGGATGTTTTGCGTGGGTGCAAAATTACTCCAGTAATCGGTGCGGTCTAAACCATCAATCGATCAACACAACGCATGGGGTGTTGACACTGCCAGCTTTTTGCTCGCTTGTGTCGTCTGGCCACATCCAATTTTCCATCAAGGCCAACAGCAATTCCACCTGGGCCTTTTTCTGAAGACATGGGTACACTTCGGGGTGGATAACTTTAAATTAGTCATAAACCTCCATTGCAATCGGATCAACCTTTGTACCTTTCACTAGATCTTTGATTTGATCTTTGGTAGCTCCCACCGGGGTAGAGTCTCTACAGGTCTAACAATTGGACCCTAAATATCTGAGTCAAGTATGTTGCCTGCTTGGGTAAAGTTGGACACTTCTGCTGAATACTTTCACCATTCGTCTTACGGAGGAAGTTAATGACCGAGAGTCGCTCGACAGGGATATATTTATAAATCAACAGCCCTTTTTGGGGACTTTGTCCTGGCCTTATGCTTCCGGACAGTATTGTATTCAACATAGTTTGAAAACTGGTTTCAGATACTCTTACTATCGTCAATATATATATATACACTTATTTCGATTAGTTGCTGAAAAACAATGCCCAAGAACAAGCTCGCGTTTGTAAACCAATTCCAATGGATTTAAGTCGAGGTTTGTGCATTAATCTAAAATGACTTCTATTTCACTCATCAGCCAAAATGCAGATGTATGGTGTGAATCGGGCACTCCATGGGCAGAGCTTACCAGCGATGTTTTGCATCTCATATGCAGGCGGCGCAAGGCGGTGTGAAGCGGCCTCGGCTATCTAGCCGGTACGTTCGACATCTCCTCAGCTGGGAGACATATCGGGAAAGTTTCCACGTGATCTCTGGTAGCGACACGTGGTCAACTCAGACGTCACTGTCATCGTCTATTTGGTGAAGCACCACAAAGAAGTCGCTGCGCTCATTAATCTCCATGGGCTTAATTCGCCAGCAGTTGACATAGCGCAACAATGTTTAAAAGAAAGCGCTATGCACATATCACCTGCGTGCAACGACTTTACCAATGTCCATAAGCCCGAATAAATTGCTAAATGAAGGACCTCCTAAGTGATCGGAATTTCGATATTTTCCAGGGGCAGCATTGGTTAAGCAACAATTACTTCGCGAATTTCACCAATATTTCTGCAGTAGCTGCCTCTCTGTCAGGACAAATGTTAGATGGTCTCTGCAGAGGTGTTCTTTGTATACTTTTGAGGGTTCAGTGCCCCCCCCCACCCCTACAAAAAAAGTTAGGCTCTCCAAATAATTTCAACTTTTAACATTTGGCAATAGCTCTGTCAAGGTCGAATGGAAGCGGTCAGCAGGTACACACACACAGTTGCTGCGAATGCGCCAGATGCGCGTACTATTAGTTGACATATGTTGAGCCAGGCCCCATCGTCACAGGATGGAGCGAAGGAACGATTGATCATATAGCTGACGTGGGGGTGAACCAAGTTAGCCGTCAACTGTGCGGACAATATTCCCAACTCCCTACGTGACATTTTCTCGCGCCTCTCCGGGCTGAAACCGCTGCAGAGGTCGCCGCTGGCATACCACCTTGCTGTTCTTCACTCTGTTGCAGTCTCAGTTCGTGCACCTGTCTGAAGTACTTGCTACTAGAGAGCCCCGAAGTCATTGGTGGCTCGAATCAGACTGTCCGCGTCGACGCCGTCGGAGCTGCCGGTGACGTCGGTGCTGACCAGCTGGCCGGTGATGGTGATGTCCTGCGGCGAAATGTCCCGGACGATGCCACCGGCCGAGGCGACCGGCACGGGTTCGTCGGACACTGCATGTGCCAGCTGACCGTCGTCACCGCCGACAGCGAATTGTGATCCCACATCACCGAAGCTGTCGACCAGTGAGTCCGGCTCCAACTGGAACTCCGAAGCTGCCAGCTCTGCCGCTCCCGTGCTGCGCCGCCGAATATCGTCTCGGATTTGAAGCAGGACGCGTCGCACGGTCATCAGCTGCTTCCTGCGGTGGGCCAGCTGCGCCCTCTCCCCGATGAGCACGCTCCGCTCCAGCGGATCCGACCGCGTGTCTCTGTTGCGAATCAGCTTGTCCCGGTTGGCGATGAGCCGGTCCCTGTTGGCGACCAGCGTCGCCCTGTTCGCCGCCAGCTGACGCTGCAGCATCCGCAGGCCGTCGTCAGGTATGTCCAGGCGCAGCTCGGGCACAGGTTCCGGCGGCGGAAGTGACGGCTCCGGCGCTGCTGCGTCGGCGGGCGGCGGCAGCGGCGGCTCGGCCGGCTCGCCGACGCACCTTCCGTCGCTCAGCAGCTGTGCGCCGACGCACGCAGCGCTCCTGCACACGCGCAGAAACGGGTCCCAGACCTGGGCGGCGCGGCACCGCCGGTCGGCACCCACCGCCAGCTGCAGGCGCACGCGCAGACCACCGCCCGCCGGCGGCAGCGGCGGAGGCGGCGGCCGGCAGGGGGCGCTGCAGCGCGGCGCCTGCCCGGACGGCTCGGCGCACCGCAGGCAGTAGACGTTGCGGTAGGTGCGGCCGCCGGCGTACACCACCGCCGTGTGGTTGGCGCAGAGGCGCGCCAGGTGCGCGGTCGTGCCCGCCGGGCAGGTGGCTCGCGCCACCAGACAGCGACGAGGCGACACCTCACTCGGCGGCTGCGGCGTCAGCGAGCAGACGGCCACGTCGCCAGAGCCGAGCTGGACGCCCCAGCGTGCGCCACCGGCGCGCCGGAGAAGGACGGCCGTCTCGTCGGCCGTCAGCAGACCCGCCTGCACGGACGGACAGTGCGCCAGCAGGCGCCAGAACGCCAGGCGCGCCGTGTCGCCGCGACAGATGGCGCACGCCACGCGCCGGTAGGTGACGCCGCTGTCGAGGCTGGTGACGGGCACGGCCGCCAGGGGGTCGTCCTCCACCGACGGCGGCTGCTCGCACGCGTCGGCGGCCGTGCCCGGCGGGCACGTGTCGTGCATGTACCACGTGTCGGCCAGCGGTGGCGGCGGCAGGCCGCTCGCCAGTGGCGGCGTCAGCGGCGGAGCCGGCAGACACGCGCCCGGCTCGCCCGGCTCGCTCGGCTCGCTCTGCGCGGCCGCGTCCAGGCAACAGTCGCCGTAGCGGCCGCAGGCGTCGTCGCAGAGGCAGCCGCGCTCCGTCCACGACAAGCTCGCTCGCGTGTCCTGCAGCTGCCACACGTGCGGCGAGCACGAGTGGTGATCCGGGCACAGCGTGGTGTGTGGCGGCGGCAGAGGCCGGCCGGCCGGCCGCCCCGCTGCACCGCTCCACAGCTGCTGGTCGTAGTCGTCGTGGCCGGCGGTGAGCCGGTTCCAGTCGCCAGCTGGCGTGTCGGCCGGGGAGCGGTCCCAGTAGGGGTCGTCGTAGTCGTCGCGCCGGTACGGCCCCGCCTCTGGCCGGCGCCAGAGCGTGTCGGGGTGCGCGGCCGCCGGGTGCGGGTAGTCGGCCGACGGGTGCCGGCGCTGGCTCTGGCGGCGGTGGGCGGCCGCGAGACTGGTCCAGCCCCAGAGCGGGCCGCCCACCTGCAGCGGGAACCGCCGCCGGACTCGACCGCCGGGATCCGGGTCCGCACGACGCATCCACTCTTCGGCGTGGCCGTCGGGCCACACGGGCGACCTGCGGGTCCAGCTGCCGGAGGCGGCCAGCTGCAGCTGGTGGGCAGCTGCAGCGGCCAGCAGCAGCGCCGTGACAGTCCGGCGTGGACGCCACATGTCACGAGGCGCCGACTAGCACCTGGCCAGAAGGCTGCGCTGACCGCCGACACCGGCTGTAGCACGGACGGCAGCAGCTGCTCACAGCAGTGGAAGGGCAGCTGTGAGAATGTGGCCGGGTGCTGCACTGGAGCTGATCACAGCTGTGCTGGCTCCGCGGTGGCGTTGGCGGTGACCTCTGGTTGGGTCGTCTGGAGCCACTCAGGCGTGGCAGTCTCCAGAGACGGTGACCTCTGGTAAGGTCGTCTGGGACCACTCAGCCCTGGAGACGATGACCTCTGGTAGGGTCGCCCGGGGCCACTCAGGGGTGGTAGTCCCCGGAAACGGTGACCCCTGGTCGGATCGTGTGGGGTCACTCAGTCTTGGAGACGGTGACCTCTGGTTGGATCGTGTGGGACCATTTGGGCCTGACGGACGCTGCAGGAGCCGAACGAGCCGGTCTGTCTGCCGGGAGGCTGTTGCAGTGGCAGGGTCAGGGTCTGCCGAGTCAGGGTGAGGGTGAGGTCGGCGGATCGACTGCGGTCTGCCGCGAGAGGCCGCCGCGGACGCCAGGCGTCGGGAGTAGCCGGGAGGATCACCGGCCGGCGCCGAGACCCGATGTCGAGTGCGTGGCCGGTCGACCCGGCCGAGAATGGCAGCACTGCCGAGCGGTCGACAGGCCCCACCGGCGGCCGACTCGGCACTGCTGGCGGCGCCGCCGTCGCCACGTACCACCCGGCGCCGGATGTGCTAATTGGCTGCCGGGCGGGCTCGCCGCCTTAGCAGGTGGAGCAGGGATCACAGCAGGTGGAGCAGGGATCACAGTGCGTCCGACCGCAGGCTCGGCATTGTGCTCGTGTCTGCTCATCTCCTTTGTCCGGTCATAATTCGAGGATGATCCGTGCCGACGCGGTGCTCCACGGCCACGACGAGGCTGTAACGAGCTGGCGGGCCCTGTCGACGCCGAGTTTAAATGCCTGGTACGGTGAAGCGGCTTTTGATTGTGTTTTGTAGATTCCGTGGTTGAGAATAGACGACAGAGGGTCATCGGTGTGGTTTGTGGGGGATGATCGCATTGTTCTTGCGGGGCTGCGAGGTCGTGGCTCTTGTCAGACCCGAACAAAAGTCGCTGACAAGATAATAAGACCGTGCTCTGATTACTGCCAAGCCAGCTTCCGATCCCTACATAATGTCCTGCTTCTTCGCGCATAACGTTGCTTTATGTGCCCTGGCCTTGAACGACAAGACAGGCGCCCATGGTAATCGCTTCGTCGACAGTGCTCAGTGCCTTGAAGAAGTTATTTCCATCCTGAACAACCTTGTTACCGCTAGGTAGGAATTGTATGCAAACTTTAAGACTAATCCTTGCACTGACTGAGGTTTCCAGCCACATACTATGGACGGCGGCAAGGGAGCGTGTTCCATGTCATTCCCAGGATATTCAAGTGTTTTGTTTTAGATTCAAAACGTGATTCACAGCGGTTCGTTGGCAGGGCATTGAGATCTTGATCGCAATATCGTGGGTTCAAATTCGACAAGCGGCGATGCTATCAAATTCACTCTCGATCAACCGGCTTGAAACCTTGGCTACGCTGTATGCCCTATCAGCCGGATACCTCGTAAAATAATCGAAATAACTTGAACTAACTCAATTAAAAATTAAAGTCCACGGCCAAGGAATGCAGTAAAGAGCACGATAGGGCAAGTCTACCGCTGATGGAGTTGCAAAATGTGCGTTTACGGAAGTGGTGTTTCCAGATGTTTACCTAAAATAGCTCCATAATTCGCTCGCCTTTGATATAAGAATTAGAAAGTTGGTACACACAAGGCGTCGCGCTCTAAGATGCGTTGTTCAGCTTTCGAAGATAACAACAAAGCATATTTCTGCAAAGACAATTTTTGTTGTACGATTTCCGACTTTGATGTGAACATTTATATCCAAATTCTGATGGAATTAGACCGCTCCTTGCTATAGCTGACGTGCCATGGAATTAAACCGCTGAGGAATAACGAATACACACCAATGTTATCAACATTTCTATTTTAACAACATCTATACATGGACCTTTTCAAAAGCCAAAAGTTTGGAAAGTAACGTTACAGTCACGCCATTTGCTGCTGACTTATGGTGGTCCAGAATTTGTTTCGACAAGCTGTGAATAACCGATGTGAGAGATGTGAAAAGAGGTGCTGAAAATGTCAGCTGGACATTTTTAGTCCACGTGGAAGACATCGCGGGAACAAAGGTGTGTGAAAGAAACAAATTCGCACCGCCACTCAGGAGGTCGGTTGGTTTACCTTCCGCGAAGCTTCCACGTTCAGTAATTCACAAGCACCCATGCAATGGCTCAGTTTGGTTGGTCATTGGGTTTACGACACATCGACCGTTGAGTCATGTAGCGTCGCCAATCTCTCACGCCGATTGGTCGCGGGCGAAGAGTAGCGAAAGGTGAGACTCGAACACACAACCTTTTGGTTGTGAGACAAGCAACTTACCCCTAGGCTACTTGTCCCCGCAATGGCTCAGTTTGTTGACCTACACTTCTCGTCATTCAGATACGCGGTAATCATTATTGCAATGTCACATGTAACATCAGTACATGCTGTTCATCATGTTGTTGGATACGGATACAGATACATACTTGCATTGCGGAAAACCACAATGGACTTGTGACCATTACAACCTCACGTTAAAAATATAACAGCAGGGAGGAAAAGGCTAAACTTATGGAACAGTTAAACCAGTGGTCATGCGTGTCATAATGCATAATGCATACAATACAGGAGGGTGAGCAGACAATCATTCCAGCTCGGGCTAACAATAGACAGGTGCCGCCATAGGTGGCGACCGGAGATCGACACAAGGGGCTGCATCAGCTCGGGTGGCAACGAGGTGTGCAGCAGTGGTGTTCTGGAGCTAAGTCACCTCCTCCCCATCTCAGTGCGGGACCAGGGGACGCGTAAGTAATGATCCTGACTGGTGGCTCGGTCACGTATCTCCGCCACGGTAGTGAGATAATGAGCCAGTGACGCTGGCTCGCCACTACGGCGCACCTTGTGTGTGAGACAGGGCGTGGTGCCTGGCTGGGATCTCCGCACTGAGCCAGCCAAATCTCCTCAGCGGATTATAAATATGGTCAGACATTTTTTTTTGCTACCGAAAATTACGTTTGCCGAGCAATTCATTTTTTTTTGCATGCGACATGAGCCATTTTTTGTTCCGTTACCGTACACAGAAACAGAGTAACAAGAAGACCAGGGAATTGATCAGCACGGTATGACAACAGGTGGAATGTTGCCCCTTCAGATGTGATAGATCACAAAGAGCGCCAAAACAATGCCGAATCAGTTCATTCACTTCTGAGATGTGCGAGTCCCAGCTGAACGAACGATCGACAATAAGTTCGATATTTACACCAACCAAAATGTGGGTGTCGTCGGCGTACTGGATAACCACTGCATCTTCGGCGAACAGGCTGAGGTCGTTGGTGCTGACACAGCAGATGAGAGGCCCAAGAGACGATTGTTGTGTCGACGCGGCCAATAGGACGGTTCGAGGCCGGCGGTAGTGCATTTCCCGGTGCTGCAGCACGCTGTCGGATCCCACCGGGTCTGGCTATATTGCTGTCGGACCCCACCGGGTCTGGCTATATTGCTGTCGGATCCCGCCGGGTCTGGCTATATTGCTGGCGGATCTCGCCGGGTCTGGCTATATTGTGCAGCGTTGCACGGTTTCCTGCTTGGTGTTTGCTACCAGGGCGCCGGTAGTCAGTCAGCCAGCAGTTATCGCCAGTCGTCAGTCAGCTATTAGTTATCTCCGGTTGTCAGTCAGCCACCAGTCAGTTGTCAGTCAGTCATCAGTTATCGCCTGCCGTCAGTCAGCCATCAGTTATCGCCGGTCACCAGTCAGCCATTAGTTATCGCCTACCGTCAGTCAGCCATCAGCTATCGCCTGCCGTCAGTCAGCCATCAGTTACCGTTCGTTGTCAGTCAGTCATCAGCTATGGCCGGTCATCTGTACCGCACAATCATCATTGCATTGTATGAATCGTACCAGCTATCGTCTGAGGGCCTGCGCAAGGCGCCGGGGCACGTCGATAAGGTGCGACCTTTCAACGACCGAGCACCGTTCAGCAGCTTCGTCAGTTTCCCGGATTGGTGAACTTCCAGCGGAAGTTCGCACGCAACTGCTCCGATATCACACGGGCGCTGGCTGAGACGACCGGTCAGTCCTGCTTCAGCGTTCTCCGCTGGACACCAGAAATGATCAGCTCGTTCGACCGGCTAAAGCGAGAAATTGAACGTGACATCAGGCTCGCTTTCCCCGACTACAGCGAGTCCGCCCAGCCGCTCTGCCTCTGGGTCGATGTGCCGACATGCGGCGCGGGCGCCTTCCTCTCGAAACACCAGGATGATAGGGACAGGTACATTGCATTTGCCTCGACTTCGTTCACTCACGCTCAGCGCGGTTACTCAGCGAAAAGTCGTGAACTCGCGGCACTGCACTGGGGTGTGAAGACGTGTCACGCGTTCCTCGCTGGCGTCATATTCATGACACGCCCCGGGTCATGGGACGGTAGAGCGCTTGAGCCGGATGCTTGGCCAGTCCCTGCGCATGCTGGACGGTGCGCCGGGCAACTGGGAACTACGCCTGCCTCGTGCTCTTTCGGCGTACAACACGTCCGTACATGCAGAGCTGGGTGTGTCGCCCGCTGAGTACCTGCTGGGCCGTGTGCACAAGACCAGCGACGTCCGGTGTGTCCCAGTAGCCATCCAGCGCGAGTGGCGCATGGGGCACCCAAGCTTCGCACCATTCCGCGCTGGCGACCATGTGAAAAGGGCGATAGTACGCTCGGTCCACTCGCCGGCTAGCAAGTTTGAGCGCCGCTTCAACGGCCCGTTGAAGGTGACGCGGGATTCTAGGATAAATGTACGTATGACAGTTGTACGTAAGCAAATGTACATAAGCAAATGCACGTAAACGCAAATGTACGTATGACAATTGTACGTTAGCGCATATGTACGTATGACTAATGTACGTAAGCGCAGATGTACGTATGCGCGAAAGTACGTAAACGCAAATGCACTTTTTGGCATATGTACATTTGCGCTTACGCACATTTGCGCTTACGCACATTTGCGCTTACGCACATTTGCGCTTACACACAGTTGCGCTTACGCACATTTGCGCATACGTACATTTGCAATACGTACATTTACGTTTACGTACGATTGCCATACGCACATCTTCGCTTACGTACATCTGCCGTACGTACATTATCTTTAAATACATTTGTCCGGTTACCCGACGAGTAAGATTTCAAATAAAAGGAGGACCCGGAGCCAGCGGACGGCAGTCTTGTGGTGGTGGTCTTGTGGTGGTGGTGGTGTGCCGTGGTGTGCCATGGTGTGCCGTGACATGCCGTGGTGTACCGTGGTGTGCCGTGGTGTGCCATGGTGTGCCATGGTGTACCGTGGTGTGCCGTGTCATGGTGTGCCATGGTGTGGCGTGCCATGGTGTGCCGTGGTGTACCGTGGTGTGCCGTGGTGTACTGTGGCATGCCGTGGTGTGCCGTAGTGTGCCGTGGCATGCCGTGGTGTGCCATGGTGTGCCGTGGTGTGCCATGGTGTGCCGTGGTGTGCCGTGATGTGCCGTGGCGTGACGTGGTGTGCCGTGGTGTGCCGTGACATGCCGTGGTGTGCCGGGACGTGCCGTGGCGTACCGGGACGTGCCGTGGTATACCATGGTGTGCGTTCTCCCCGGCCAATAGGTGCTGTTGGGTCAGTTGTGATGCGTCAGCCCAACAGTTGCGGCGGATAGCGAGCTAACCGTCGTCACTCTGAATATCCAGTTTGGGATGTTGAGGATAGCTGCTTCGACAGTGAAGCTAATCATTCAAGGCATCACAGTCGCATCAATGCGAATCGAACCGCAAAAACGAACAGTGGAAAAAATGTTGCCACCAGACAAAGAGTCGCCCACAACATTCCGACAGAGCAAATCGCGAAACACCATGCGTCCTATACGTTTGTATTTAGCGGTGTTGCGTATTATCTTCAGTCGCCCGTCGGTGAGATTCGCGGCACCCTGTCGCCTCACACGATCACATCTTAAATGCTAGTTGCACGGCCACACACCCACCATAACAAAGTCGCCTACTGAACACAAGAGACAGTGCACTCCAATATGTCGTCGGCGACAACCCGTGGAAAGCCATCAGACCGGCGACACAGACACAAACCGAACGTAACGGACAGACAATCGGACGAAACGTAACACTCCACTGACCACGCGACCGGACGGGACGCACCGACGCCCTCCGATCGCCACCAACGATTGCTCCAGGTCACCCCTCCCCTCCCCACAAGACGACTGTGAAGTGCGGAGCCAGGCGTCTGGCCGGGCAGCGCACGACCAGATCAGTCTAAGCCGGTTACCTATCTAAACATGTAGCCGCCAACTAAAAGTCGCGCTGCGATCTGGTGCGGCCGGGCCGACCGTGGTTAGGCGGCCAGTCGCCGCGGTCGCGGGAGCTGCCGGTCCGAGCAGCCCACACGGCCCTCCAAACTCCATATGAAAATATTACAACATGTAGTATGATCTATGTACAAAATGACTGCGCGAGCTACGCGACCGCAACCGGAAGAGAGCCGGGACTCCGCGGGAAGACGGCGACACATGTCGGTGCCATGGACAAGTGCGGGTTCGGCGACGGCCGGCAGATGTCGGCCTGTGCGGCTGCGTGAACAAGTACGGGCGGCAGAGTTTGTACTGACGTGGGTGGCCGGCGCCCCGCCGGCTGGCGTGCTGCGCTTAACACAGCCGCTGACGCGGGCCGACACCATCTGAGCAGCTCGACATCCGGATGGCAGTGACGCGATGGCGTCACGGACCGAGCCCCGAGACGGCTACCGGTCGGGACAGCACCGGCCGCCGGCGCCAATGTGCCGAGACGGCCGAGCCCGGTGGCCATCCTGCCACACCCCGACGTGCTAGGGCGGCACCAGCGGCGGCCGCAGCGCTTCCCTGCCCATCCAGGCCGCACCTCCCCCCACCGGCGACGACAGCCGCGGCCAGGCGCTCGACCCCGAGCCCGAGCCGGCCGGCAGCTCACCTGGCGGCCGCCGGCCGTGTCGCCGCCGGCCCACCACCGGTCACATGAGCACGCAGCTGCGGCCGCCCGTCAGCAAGGCCAGTCCGGAGCGCGGCGGCCGGTACGTCTGCGGCGTGATGATGCGACGCCGGTGCTTGTGCCGTTGCGAGCCGGCGCGCTGCGGCCGCAGCGTGCGGTAGCCGCACTCGGCGTACGACTTGAGGTAGCCGCGCAGTGCCGCCGGCAGCGGCAGCTGGTCGATGCCGTAGACGGTGGTGCGCGCCACGACGGCGCGGCAGCACAGCTCCTGCAGACTGAGCACTGCCGGCACACAGCGAAGGGTACGGACATGCCGTATCGTACCGTGCCGCGGCAAGGGACGCAATAGGACGTGTACACACTGGAATACAAATCGGTGTACGCAAATCCGCTCAGTATCGTGCCAGGACGTAAACAAAAATATCCCTAGATAGTTTGCGACATACAATGGAAATGGGACCATATTCAGCAGTTTCCTCGCCTCGAAATGGGACCTGCCTCAGATTTTGATGACTGTATTCCTTAGTATTTAGAAGCTTTCTCAATTTGAAATTGTATTTCCACCCTTGTCTAGGCGCCTAATATTGCGAATTTGGACACAGCGAGGCAAATGCGAAGACAGAAAGCACGCTCAGGACTGCCGTGCTCTTAACCGGTGTTTGGGATATACCGAGCCTTCAGTCGGTCCTTTGGATATATACCGTACCCTCAACACATCTCTGGAATACATACCGGACCTTTAGCCAGTCTTTTGGGTATATACCGTATCTTGAACTATATTTTGGATATATACCAGGCCTTCAGCGGGTCTTTTTGGTACATAACGTGCCTTGAACCATCTTTGGCATATATACCGGGCCTTTAGCCGGCCTTTTGGGTATATACCGTATCTTGAATCATCTTCAGGATATATACAAGGCCTTAAACCGGTCTTTTGTCGACCGATAGTAAAACATCAGAACAGAAAAAACACGACAAATGTTATTTAACCTAACAATAATCATCAAGTAAATCTTGAACTGCAATTCACCATTCCATCTACAGATTTCATCATACGCATTACACAAGCTGAAATTGTGCCCTAAAATAGTTCAGAGTTGGCAGGTTAATTCTCGAGAACAGTAGTGCATCATGCACATCAGTTAACAGCTCAATCATACCATTCAGAGTATTTATTTCAACACATCTCTAACTGCGAAAAATCCTAGAAATGGTTCAATTCATCTTCGACATGTCGCACAATACAAAAAACAATAATAAAATATATCGCGTCATAACATGACTGGAGTCAGTTTAATATGCCATGGTCAAAAGACTTTCATGGTGATGCATGCTTCTTACGGTTGTAGGGGAGCACCATCATGTTTTAACGGCTGCTTTTCAAGCAGTTTGCACCATTATCTTAAGAATTAGCTCATCTCAGAATGTAAGATGAAAACGAGCTATCCCTTATTCAACTATTCCTTTGATATTAGTAGTCATTCATAACGACTGCAAAATTGTGGAACAGAACACCTTTTAAAGCGCAGGTACATAGTTACGACATGAATACTACCATGCAAATAAAACAGAAAAATTGCCAATGCCCTGCGGTTTCAATTCACTTCACTTTACCTGACTTTAGATGAACTGTGCAACATGTGAAATGGGAACATTGTCTCCTCTACAATCGTTGGTTGCGCTTCAGTCCTTCAGATAGAATACTTGAGAGTACTTGTTTGTGGTGGGTTACCAAGCATAAATAAAATATTAGTTATTGAGGTTTCTTGGCACCTAATAACAATCTAACCCATCAACACATACATAAAATATACAGGACAACACAATTTGAAAGACGACCATCAATCTAAATTAATACCAATCAAAGCTCTACCAATGACGCAAAACAGCGCCGGTCCCGTCGGTAATTAACGTTGACTAAAATCAGATAGCGATCTCGATTTTGCCCTTGCAATACTCAATAACATAGATACAGATGCAGATTGATTGACTGATTATTTGGGCCTCGGGGCGCATCAACCACAACCGGTTGTGCAGCGGCCAGATACAGGTGTATCCGTCAGTTTCCACTTCACTGAGTTTACTATGAGCGAAACACGAGGTAGCATAATTCGTAACACACAACTCAAATAACACGACTTGCATGCTGTTGTCAAAGGGCTAAGGATGGAAACATTTAAACATGAGTTATCTGTGGTGCTTGCCACTGAGGTGCATATGACGCCATGAGGTGTAGGTGACATCGATAGGTGAAGCAACAGTAAATAAACATCCGCAACATTGGACGTAGCCCTGCATAGCTAAACTGATCGAGAACATAAATGATAACCGAAGATAATGCCAATTCAGTGCTCAGTAAGTGGCACATTCCACCCTATCTCGCGAAAATGTTCGCACCGACTGGAATCCGTCACCAGCCGTTGACTGTTGGTTACTGGGTGAACCGAGCGGTGGGGCCGTGTGGCCGGCCGGCGGGTACCTTTGTTGGCTCGCCAGAGCCGCTCCATGCCGTTGCGGTAGAGCGCCAGCCGACTCAGCTCGGTGAAGCTCTCCAGGATGTTGAAGTCGCACAGTGGCGACATCTCGAAGAAGGCCATTCGGTTGTCGGCGGCGTAGGCCTCTGCCTCGGACAGCGAGACGCGCCGCTTGTACGCCAGGTGACACCGGTTGCCCACCAGGATCTTGGGGATGCCGGGCGCGTGCTGCGTCCGCCGGGGAACGCTGTCAGTCGGCACACACACAAACTCACAAACGCCTCTCGAGTCCAAGGGTTTCGAGAGAGAAAAATCATTCTGAGCATTCAGCACTCAACTAATGCACACTTCAAATCACTATGCATACATTTTACTGGTACACACAGCAACTGCATCTTCTTCACCATTCGATTTATGCCCCAGGTTTTTCTATTTCCGGGCTTTATTCTGAGAGTTTAGCCATAACTTTCTACTGTGAGACGATGATGATGTGACTATTAGAACTTAGCTGATGGCTTTTTGTTTCAGCCATGAACCATTTGAACTTGCTTGTGTTTGAATGATAGGAATTCGTGGTCTTCTTAAACCTCAGAGCTCAGAAATTGTAAAAAGGACAATTTTCAGAATTTTCACGATGCATTGGGCAAGACGGACTCGTCAATCACGCACTTTAATTGGTAGCCAATGTGTGGATGGGTAATTTACGCTGCCGGTAATTCTGGAGGTTGTGGAAGTCAACCTGATGATGCAGAGTACAATCGACGGAGCTATCCGGATACAAAACAATGCGACTAAGGCCAGGTGTTCATGCTGCTTTGCATAAGATACTTATGCTGTCCAATAAGCAACTAATCGTGATTTGAATGCATACAAATACGTGGCTTAAAATATAAATGAAACAGCTCTGTGAGTACAACATCCGAATTCATCATCTTTGCCAAAATGTATTTCCGAGTTGATGAATTTGAACCATCTAAATCACTCTATGCCATGCATAAAATGACCCTTTATGCCAATGTGTCAACTTTTCAAGTCCTTTTGTGACAATTTCAACTTCATTATCAAATGGCAAAAAGAAATAATCGGCAGAGATACGTCAGCCGCGCCGACGACAGTAACCGAACAGGCGTCCGCACGGACCAGGGAATGGTGGGGATATGATATCAGCAGATGCGCATCTAGACAACGCTCGATAACACCAACCACATGATTATACTGCACACAAACGGGCAGCACAGTGTCCGGGCCCCGCCCACAGCCGGCAGTACCACCGTACACACCGTCCGTCTGGACAGTGTCCGGGCCCCGCCCACAGCCGGCAGTACCACCGTACACACCGTCCGTCTGGACAGTGTCCGGGCCCCGCCCACAGCCGGCAGCACCAACGTACACACCGTCCGTCTGGACAGTGTCCGGGCCCCGCCCACAGCCGGCAGTACCACCGTACACACCGTCCGTCTGGACAGTGTCCGGGCCCCGCCCACAGCCGGCAGTACCACCGTACACACCGTCCGTCTGGACAGTGTCCGGGCCCCGCCTACAGGCGGCAGTACCACCGTACACACCGTCCGTCTGGACAGTGTCCGGGCCCCGCCCACAGCCGGCAGTACCACCGTACACACCGTCCGTCTGGACAGTGTCCGGGCCCCGCCCACAGCCGGCAGTACCACCGTACACACCGTCCGTCTGGACAGTGTCCGGGCCCCGCCCACAGCCGGCAGTACCACCGTACACACCGTCCGTCTGGACAGTGTCCGGGCCCCGCCCACAGCCGGCAGTACCACCGTACACAGTCCGTCTGGACAGTGTCCGGGCCCCGCCCACAGCCGGCAGTACCACCGTACACACCGTCCGTCTGGACAGTGTCCGGGCCCCGCCCACAGCCGGCAGTACCACCGTACACACCGTCCGGGCCCCGCCCACAGCCGGCAGCACCAACGTACACACCGTCCGTCTGGACAGTGTCCGGGCCCCGCCCACAGCCGGCAGTACCACCGTACACACCGTCCGTCTGGACAGTGTCCCGGCCCCGCCTACAGCCGGCAGTACCACCGTACACACCGTCCGTCTGGACAGTGTCCGGGCCCCGCCCACAGCCGGCAGTACCACCGTACACACCGTCCGTCTGGACAGTGTCCGGGCCCCGCCCACAGCCGGCAGTACCACCGTACACACCGTCCGTCTGGACAGTGTCCGGGCCCCGCCCACAGCCGGCAGTACCACCGTACACACCGTCCGTCTGGACAGTGTCCGGGCCCCGCCCACAGCCGGCAGTACCACCGTACACACCGTCCGTCTGGACAGTGTCCCGGCCCCGCCTACAGCCGGCAGTGCCACCGAACACACCGTCCGTCTGGACAGTGTCTGGGCCCCGCTTACAGCCGGCAGCACCACCGTACACACAGTCCGTCTGGACAGTGTCCGGGTCCCGCTCACAGCCGTCAGTACCACCGTACACACCGTCCGTCTGGACAGTGTCCGGGCCCCGCCCACAGCCGCCAGTACCACCGTACACACCGTCCGTCTGGACAGTGTCCGGGCCCCGCCCACAGCCGGCAGTACCACCGTACACACCGTCCGTCTGGACAGTGTCCGGGCCCCGCCCACAGCCGGCAGTACCACCGTACACACCGTCCGTCTGGACAGTGTCTGGGCCCCGCCCACAGCCGGCAGTACCACCGTACACACCGTCCGTCTGGACAGTGTCCGGGCCCCGCCCACAGCCGCCAGTACCACCGTACACACCGTCCGTCTGGACAGTGTCCGGGCCCCGCCTACAGCTGGCAGTACCACCGTACACACCGTCCGTCTGGACAGTGTCCGGGCCCCGCCCACAGCCGCCAGTACCACCGTACACACCGTCCGTCTGGGCAGTGTCCGGGCCCCGCCCACAGCCGGCAGTACCACTGTACACACCGTCCGTCTGGACAGTGTCCGGGCCCCGCCCACAGCCGGCAGTACCACCGTACGCACCGTCCGTCTGAGCCGGACCGGCACATTGCAGCTGCGCTTCGAGCGATGGAATCATGGCAGCACAACATTGGCCACATCCCATCACCGAAATCACATATGTCGGGAGCTCCAGTGCGCGTACTGTATATGTCGAGGGTTCTCGGCCCCAGTGCACGCGCCGACGCCGACCCACCTCATCCACCTCCTTGAGCCAGCGGCCCAGACTGTCGAAGCTCCACTTGTTGGTAATGTCGTAGACGAGCAGGACGCCTTGGGTGCCGCGCGAGTAGGAGCGCAGTATGGTGCTGAAGCGGCCCTGACCCGACGTGTTCCACAGCTGCAGCTTCACCCGCTTGCCGTCCAGCAGGATCATGGTCGTGCGACAGTCTGGTCGACACAGAATTGTTGCGATAACGGACAGTATGCCTGTTGCGTTAACGGGAAGCACATCAGTCGCGACAACGGGCAACTTATCTGTTCCGATAACGGCAGTATTTGGGTTGCAACAACGGGCAGCATAGCCGTTGCGACAGTGGGCAGCATCTAGGTTGCGATAACGGGCAGCATATCTGTTGGTAAAGCACGCCATCCCAATATTGCTATGAAAGGTAACATGCATATAGTTGGATACATTATTTTCAGAGATGTAAATTTTTAACAATGATCAATCATGTCAAGCAGCGACAAATCATGATTTTCAGAACCAATCAAAACACGTGCGACTCAAAAGAAACCTTCTACTAAGTGATGCTGCTCCTCATTGGTTGCTTCTTTGGGTGATTAGCACTAACTGACCATCGAACACCCAGGTTTACCAACTGAAATGCTGTCCAATGTTCCGCTTGATCAGGTGAAGGAGTTTAAATAACGTCCGCCCATCGTTCAACCGCTAACCTAAATACTGATTCAGGACAAACATTTGCATGCTTAAATGGAGAGGTAACCCACTGCTGTCACGAAACCTGAAAATAGCAAAACAATGTACGTAAAAGATATTCATCAAGGCGTGTGCAGTAGCATGCGCAGCAGTGCTCACTGGGTCTTACAGCATCACCATGTGTTGCATCACACACCACGTGTTCAGCATCTTCTCACGAAATGCGCATAAGCCACTTACAAGCCTGGCCCCTGGGCCCCTCCACGCTACTGGCCCTCACCTGGTCCAGTGCGGCAACTGGCCCCCTCTCCACTACCGACCCTCACCTGGTCAAGTGTGGCGACTGGCCCCCTCCCCACCTGGTCCGGTGTGGCACCTGGCCCCCTCCCCAGGTCCAGTGTGGCGCCTGGCCCCCTCCACACCTGGGCCTGTGTGGCGCCTGGCCCCCTCCCAACCTGGGCCTGTGTGGCGCCTAGCCCCCTCCCCACCTGGTCCGGTGTGGCGCCTGGCCCCCTCCCCACCTGGTCCGGTGTGGCGCCTGGCCCCCTCCCCACCTGGTCCGGTGTGGCGCCTAGCCCCCTCCCCATCTGGTCCGGTGTGGCGCCTGTCCCCCTCCCCGCCTGGGCCTGTGTGGCGCCTGTCCGCTTCCCACCACCGACCCTCCCCAGGTCCGGTGTGGCGCCTAGCCCCCTCCCCACCTGGTCCGGTGTGGCGCCTGGCCCCCTCCCCACCTGGTCCGGTGTGGCGCCTGGCCCCCTCCCCACCTGGTCCGGTGTGGCGCCTGGCCCCCTCCCCACCTGGTCCGGTGTGGCGCCTAGCCCCCTCCCCATCTGGTCCGGTGTGGCGCCTGTCCCCCTCCCCGCCTGGGCCTGTGTGGCGCCTGTCCCCTTCCCACCACCGACCCTCCCCAGGTCCGGTGTGGCGCCTGGCCCCTCTCCCCACCTGGTCCGGTGTGGCGCCTGGCCCCCTCCCCACCTGGGCCTGTGTGGCGTCTGTCCCCCTCCCCACCTGGGCCTGTGTGGCGCCTGTCCCCTTCCCACCACCGACCCTCCCCAGGTCCGGTGTGGCGCCTGGCCCCTCTCCCCACCTGGTCCGGTGTGGCGCCTGGCCCCCTCCCCACCTGGGCCTGTGTGGCGTCTGTCCCCCTCCCCACCTGGGCCTGTGTGGCGTCTGTCCCCTTCCCACCACCGACCCTCCCCAGGTCCGGTGTGGCGCCTGGCCCCTCTCCCCACCTGGTCCGGTGTGGCGCCTAGCCCCCTCCCCACCTGGTCCGGTGTGGCGCCTGGCCCCCTCCCCACCTGGTCCGGTGTGGCGCCTAGCCCCCTCCCCACCTGGTCCGGTGTGGCGCCTGGCCCCCTCCCCACCTGGGCCTGTGTGGCGTCTGTCCCCCTCCCCACCACCGATCCTCACCCGGTCCGGTGAGCGAACTGAAGGGCGAGTCGACCGGCTCGGCATCCAGCCGGCTCAGGATCTCGCCCTTGCCGACATCGCTGTCGCCGACTAGCAGTATCTTAAGCAGGTAGTCGTACGATCGCTCCTGGCTGGGGCTGGCGGCTGCCATCACTCGAGGCCGGTGGCCCGACTTTCGCAAAACACCACTGCAAACACGGCGGCTCAGTACGGAGCCCACCTCAAGTGGGTGAAGCCGCCAACATCTGCCAAACTCACTGTCAGGTGCACTCAAGAACCTTGGGTTCTTTTACGACGCATTCAACCACTAGGTCATATAGCGTCGCCAACCTTTCACGCCCGTCGGTCGCGGGTGGACTCGGTAAATGCCGTTGGCTGAGATTCGAACCCACAATCTTGCGATCAAGAGTCTGACGCTCTACCAGCTGAGCTACCGCGGCTCCATGGCAGGTGCACTCTGCATTGCTTTGATTGCCTACTGCGGCAATCCACGACAGATCGACCAGAGCTCAGAACCCTCATTCTCAAATTTTGAGGAAAATTGGAGTACAGGGTATACACCAATACCCTGAATCTACCTGTGCAAATTTTACTTCGATCAGGTCAACGGTTCAGGAGTTATAGCATCAGACACTTCTGGAGGGTCACGCTGCAGAGTTATGTTCGGTGGTCGATAACAAAGTTAATTGTCACGCAAAATACAAATATCCAGACATTTTTGAACTCGCAAAGATTCAAGTAATCGAATTCCGATGACATTTGTAATAGGTGATGGATAATAAAAGAGGTACTCCATGACCTCAGGTCACCTGACCTCCATGCAGGTTAAAAATAAAATTGTCAGAATGGAAGGACAATTTTTCATCTTGATATATGGCAAATAAAAAATAACATTTTTCTATAAATACCCACTCAAAGAAAACAGACCTTACCATATTTGAAGTCTTCCAATGATTGAGCTACTAACTTGGCAATCTCTTCATACAAAATATAAATGCAGTTTGATAACATGTAGTACCATGTTATCTGGCATAGCATGGATTTGTGTCTTCTCATGCACTTATTTGAATACAATATCCAGTTATCTATGAGATAAAAGGTGCCTCCTGAGGTCAGAAATAGCCATTGGCCTGAACTGAACTGTGGTAACCTGTGTTTTGTAATATCCAGTTATTTAACTGAGGAAATATGTCTCAGCATAATGTAAGTTTAAATTGCACAGTTCTATTTGAAACAAATATATAGGTTATAAGGATTGGACACCTCAGGACGATCCTCCACTTAAATTTGGAAACCAAATGCAGGACCTAGCAGCACCAAAACTAAGGTAACAGATTATTTGTTGAGGTGTAGATGAGGAATAACATGTTTTTTTTTTTTACTGTCTAAATATGTGATTTTGATGCCCTTGTCAACATTATTCTTGAGATTTTGACAGTATTTTCTTGGTGAAGTGTCTGCTTCTTGAAATGAGTAATTCAACTTGAACTGTTTATATCAAGAAAAAGCTTTATTAACTACACACAAATACTAAATTAATTCAAATCACACCAGAAAACAATGAAACTTTGCTTACCAATTGTACCAAAGACTTCTTATATATCCAACTATTTCCTACCTATCAAATTATTTATATGTACAGCAAAACATATCTACATACAAAGCACAAATACCCAAAATTGCATAGCAACCACTTCAGAATACATCAATCAGTTCCAAGAATTACTGACAAAATGGTCTTGCTCTATATTTGAGCCATCTATAACAAAACCTCTATCACCCTCTGAAAAATTATCCTCCCCACTGTGATTTGAACATTGAATGATGTAGTTGGACACAATATGCAACTCCATTGCTATGTGAAAAACTTAAAAGCTTGCTGGGAAGTACAAAAGTGACCCTACAATGTCACAAAAACATTCTCTCTGAAATTGATGTCCAAAAATCCCTTTTCAAATCCAGGATAGCAGAGCATAAATGCAATCCCTGGCTATCAGTAGCAATACTTGCAGCCATCCATAACCCAGTGTCTTTTTGTACCAATTTGCTCAAGAATGTATAGTCTAGAATATCTAGATAGATAGAGTTAAGACAAATGGGCCCCTGTGGCACATATTGAGCCCTAACACTTTATAAACTTTATCATGTGACTACACATACATGATAATACAAATATTAAAGGATCACCAAGAATATCATTTCACTTCTTGTGTTGATCAAAGTAACTGCAAGGGCAGAACAACTTTAGATGCACAAATTGCTCTTGTGATGTGGATTGTAGCCACAGTGGGAAAATAGACTATTTCTAGATTTTGCCATGCAAAATGCTATCCTCCCCAGAAGATGGTTAGATTCTTTTTTTTTCATGAGGAGCTTCAATGATGTTGTTTTACATTGACCTGCTCTGTGATAAATCATCAAGTTTCCAAGAAAAGCATGAAGCAAGATTTTGATACCATATGTTTGAAGAAAAGCATCACCTATATATATCATTGTTTAACCCTTTTTCTCTCTTCACATTGATAACCACAAAGAACAAATCCAATCCAATCCTGGTATCATAATTGCAGTGCTTTCCGCGATAACTAATTTTCGGACCTGCGATAACGATAAAACGATAAGAAAGGTTTGCGATAACGATAAACGATAAACGATAAAAAATATTTCACAAAATTAACAGCGATAGCGATAAAACGATAACGATAATTGTTTTTTTTTTCGTCCAGAATATACGCGATTTTCAGTGGCACGGAGTCCGCCCCTGACCTATTTTCACGTCCAAAATCAAGGTCCAAAACAGAGTACAAATAGCATTAGTGTTTACAAGAAATGGACGCGTACAGATGCTGGTGTTCCATACCTGGCACCATGCAAACCCCAGCTGCCATGCAGCCCCGTCGCTGAGGGGCACTGATTCCGACTCACCAAGATGACCAAGCGCCGCAAAAGCGCAGTACACTCAGCGGCCGCTTGTACACTCAGCGCCGTGGACGCATTCAGTCCGCCGCTTTGTTGGATGATGGTTCGGTGCTTGAGACATCTGGCCCAGCTACAGACCAATTATAGGCTACTTTAACACATTGTCTTTAATAGGTACCTACTTATTGTATATCCCAATATTCGCCAATGTCCAAGACAACGCTTAGCACAGTGGAAGTACATATATTCTGTCACTCCGTAAGTACCGACATACCGGCAGAAGTAATTATATTTTCGACGCAACCACTTTCGATAAACCCTCGTACGTCATGCGTAACGTCGTCTGTTTTGCGGCGCGAGGAATATGCTTTTGACAAACCCTCGTATGTCCATCGTCCCTACTAGTTCTTAAAGGTTTTATGTAAATAAGCCTCAATCAATAACTACAAAATCTTATTTCAAATTCTTTACACTGAGTAAACAATTTTATTTTCAAACGATAATGAAATAATAAAATTATCTCAATTATGATTAACTTTGAAGATAGGCTAATATTAACTTGAAGATATGCATAGTTGCCAGATATGCGGGAGTGTAGAACAATGCCAGTTCTTAAAGGTTTTTTGAAAATAAGCCTCAATCAATAACTACATGTTATTTCAAGTTCTTTACACTGAGTACAGAATGCTATGTTCAAATGATAATGAAATAATCCAATTATCTCAATGACGATTAACTTTGAAAATAGGCTTATTTTAACCTGAAGATTTGGATAGTTGCCAGATATGCGGGAGTGGACCCCCCTGTGACTGACCTCTGCCCGGCCCGCCGCGCAAATTTATACCACCCGTCGGCCGTCTGACAGATCTGTACACTTGCAGATGGCAACAGGTTGCGCACACACACTGTCGCGCGGCATACACTGTCGATCGTCTTCCATTTTTCCATCATCCCGTTTTACATTTTATCGTTTATCGTTCATAATTTTTGGAACTTGCGATAAGTGGATGAGCGATAATTTTGAAAATTTAGCGATAAACGATAACGATAACCGATTTACTTAACAGCGATAATTATCGTTTATCGTTTATCGCTCATCCTATCGCATGCGGAAACCACTGCATAATTGTATAGGGTTAGTACATTTTTATCCTTCTTGATGCATGGATTGCTTAACTTGACAAGGAGAGTATGTGAAATAGTATACAATAGCTAAAGATACAAATAGCCAAAGACCACTGCACAAATTGTTCCATAAATTTAATCCAGTGAGAATGAAATGAATTCCATCCACCCAAATCAAACATGGGAAAACTGGAAAGGCTCATCAAATTATTACAGTATCTCATGAGATAGCCAGGCACAAGGACAGTCACCAATAAGCTTATGAAATTGTTTGAAATTGAAACACATTAATGTGCTCCACTGATACAGGTAGCACAGCATGCATATCATGTATGGTTTGGAGAGCTGCTGACAAAAACTAGTTTTCACTATGCCAGTAGTGTTACACAGAAAAATGTAAGTTTGTGCCTTAGGATGTTTTGTGAAACCTTGGAATTCATCATTCAAACACAATGTTTCTGAATATGACTAAGATGATGGACCATTCACTTTCTGTGCAAATGGCCACTTTTCAGTTTGTGAGCAAGTAACAACAAAAATGGTCTCTTGGTTAGGTTACATGACATGAAAAGTACAGCTTAAAAATAAAAATCAGCATAGCACATTCTAAGCCTGTCCTCATTGGATACAAATACGTGGAGATAAAATTTTTCAAAGTTGAAACCATTTGTCTTAAACTTTTCCAAATAAAAAAGCTAACCCAACCTAACTTAACAAGCCATTAAATAAAAACAAGTTCCTTTTTAACATTCAACAAATTTTCCAACTTACAAACCAAAACTAACCCAAACTAACAGAACCTAGCCCATTTGTAGGGACAGGGATGACCAAGTAGTTAAGGTGTTGAGCTCTGGGTGCCAAATGTCTCATTCTCAAAACTCACCATGCTGGACATTTCCCAATCCTGTGGCCCACTGGCAAACAGTGTGGACAGCACCATTGGCAGTGATAGTGCAAAAAAGCACATAGAGAACCCCCCAATAAACAAACAATAACCATTCATATGCTTCATTGAGGCTGACTATGTCTCAAACTTGTCTTGTGAATGCCCTAAAGCACAATCCCTAAAAAGGCATCTACTGGCAACAACTGCTAACTCAACACAGAGATGCAACTAAGAGGGCCAGGGTAGGTCTCCCTTAGCACCCAAAAACACATGGAATTATTATAGTTTAAGGTAACCACTAGCACAAGTTTTGCACACATTTTACTTCAGTGCAGCACACAAAGGGGATGGGTTTGGTTCAGTTAGGTTAGGTCAGGCTTTTGTTGTTAGCTATATAAATAGCTATGAAAGAAAAAATTGTTGTACTCTTGAACAAAATCTTCAAAAACAGCTCAGGCTATGCCAGGTTATTTAATTTTAAGTTTGTGAGAAAATAAAACTTTGATACAAATTCCATTACAAATTGTTTTCTCACATGGAAAGTTACCTATGTTAGGTTTCATCAGTTAATTCTACATTTCTCTAAATTTTGTATCATAATTTCTTTTTTATAGCATATTGCCCAACTTCAAGCCACTTTTTCATTGTTATATTGCATTCCAACTGAAGAATACCTATGTACATGCAGATGCAATGAGTGGTCACATCATGTTCATCACATTCATAATATTGCATTAGAGCAAGTAATTAAGAAATAAAAATACTTTCAACTGAAAATTTACCAAATACCTACTACACCAGATGAGAACCAAAATTCATAGACTTCCACCATGTAAAATCCTAAATTTGTATGGTGCTTCTTGTGCCAGAACATTTTTATATTTCATTACATGTTTTGTAGGTCAGATCCCCTTAGGAAAATCTTGGCTATGCCACTGACTCCACATCAGGCCATATCAGGATTACATCACTGGAATCCAGGGAACCTCCAGATTCAGAATCATAAACCTGCCATGGGGTCCTGTACTATTGATGTTCCCAGACAATGTGTTTGCCATGTCTCTCATATTAACCAACTTATGCTACAACTACCTTGTCAATCCTGCTGATTCACAGTATGTAGTACCTAGGAAAGTATATGATGACCTAGAAATGCATGGAGATACTTACACATTAGACGAATCACTTTATGACTGCAGCAGCAAACAATACTGCTGGAGCAGTCCTGATATTTGGGGTGGTATCGAAGTTGAACCCAGTGTCGAACTATGATGAAGACAACTTAGGAACGTCGTCTCCCTAACGAGCAACACTTCCTTTAATTTCATACGCAATAACACATTTTTGAAGCTCCTGGTTCTTCAAAACAGAAGTAACTGAAAGCAGACGGGACGCGCCAAAGACGCCCAACACGGAGAAAACAATGGAAAACATAGGGTAGAAAACCACCGCTTGCCAAACTTGGGTCTGCGGCGTTTGTGGTGCGAAGACTGGAATTATGTGGCAGCCTTTTTCCTTTACGTAACAAATCTCACGCGGATATTTTTCATGACTGGCTTCGACCTAACCCGGCAAGCCGGTACTTTTTGTAAAATACGCTTTATTCCCCCAAGTGTTTGACCTTCAGTAACACGCTGCATGTGAATCGGGTGCACGGACTCGTCCGATGGTCCCACCACAGGTCTGCCGAGCGGATATCTATCGCGGTATATGCCACCATGGCTCGCGACTTGCCCGACGAGAGGGGCCTGCCCGTCTGCAACAACCGCACCGGAGGTTTCTCAAATAATGCGAACCCTAGGGGAGGGGGTGGGGTGTGTGGGTGGTGGATTCCACCCCACTAAGGCCTCATTCAGTAACTACTGAAGTTAGGACGCAGTTTTAATTGAAGGTTACGACTGTAGTTAAGTCTCTGCGGCATACATTTGCTCACTATGCGTCAGCAAATATGTCCTTCAGGGTCAAATGAGGTCGACATCTGCGACCACTCCGTGCCACCGTACTAACGAGACGTTCAGTGGTATTGAACGCAAGGCGACCTGCAGCAGGGACTTTACATACTCACATCTCCTATATTTATAATGTATGTAAAACAATGCACATGGGAAGCACTGTCCAAATTGCAAGTCACACAAATGCCATCGAATCATCCCCGACCGCTTATGAGATATTGTCGAATAACATGAGAGGTTGACACCCCCTGATATGCCTGCTACTCTCATGATGTGCTACCCGTGAAACAGTCATGCAACTATTGTGTAGCATTGCTTATTTCAAAACAGCAAGTAGGACCTGCCCCCCTGCATTCTCGCCGGACAGGCGTATCGCAGCGTGAAGCACGCAGCCATCCGTACCTCCCGAACGATCGTGGCCACCTCATCATCAATTCTGTATGAGACACAATTTGAATATGCTGAGCTCAACATGTCTACATGTTGTAGAGCCATACAGTTTCAACACTACACCATTTTGCATGCCTTGTAACACCACCCGCAGCTTGATCTTTGTAATAATTAGTTATTGGTCTTAAATAATTGGTACCGCTGGCCTTCGTTGGTTATTGGTTTCACGACACGCAGACCGTTGGGTCATGTAACGTCGCCAATATCTCACGCCGGTTGGTTGGCCGCGGGAGAAGAGTAGCGACAGGCGAGACTCGAACCCACAACTTTTCGATTGTGAGGGCAACTTACCACTAGACTACTCGTCCCCTATCGCTGGCCTTGTTAGCTATCTTCGACTTCGGCGTGGAACTGGGTACCTGAGCTGGAATAAAAATGCTTCTGACGCTTCTTATACGTCCTGTCAGCTTGATGTCAGTTTACCGGGGCGCCTCTGGCTCAATCAAGAATAAATCAGTAAGAACCGCCGGCGAGCCTCTCAGGAAAAATGTCTAGAAGCTCCGGGTTATTACAGCCATTTTGAGGCTGTTCCTTTACGATAAACAACTTGAACCGACGTTCCTAGTGCCATTGCCATCGGGACCAATAGGATGTTGCAGCGACGCAGGCAACATACTGAAACACGCGCAGCAAACACCAACCTGCCTCCAATGGAACATATGACTGCCGAGTCTGTGCTTCACATGTTGGCTTCCTGCCGTGCTTCATATATGCAAATGGGCGAAGAAAGGAATCACCGATAACCATGTACCGTGCCTCACACGGTTTATTTAGCAACATGACAAAACCGCGCCGAGAGAAAACAAAACGAATCGGATGAATAAAAGCAGACTACGCTCGCAGGCGAGCGCTCGTGAAACATGGGGCCGCCCATGTCGGTTCGTTAGGGCCTGCTACCTTCGCTAAAATCCGGCGCCAACTCGCAACGAAATACGATACAATGCGTCGCGGTGAACGATGATGAGAGTTTGTACAGATCGTGACCCGACTATGGCTTTAAACATTTGAATTGTGCCGATGAAATCCACCAATGAATAAGAACGCACACGCATGCCCGCACTCTGATCTTGCAATCCCGCCGCTGCAAGCAATTCTCCCGCGCACGCACATCATCAAACATGCCAGCAAACCCCCCTCCCTCCCCAGACATCCCGGACCGGTCACACCGTCCTTCCATGCACGCAGCACGCGCTGCATAAAACGACCGGCGGCTGTCTGGACTGCCACTGGCCGGCCAGCCGGCGGCACAGGTCAGGTCGGGTCAGGTCACGGCTGCACGCCCGGCGCCGATCGGGCTTGGCCCGGCCGGCCGGGCGCGCGCCAGTCGCCACTTGGCGCGCGTTCGCCGGCGCCCGCTCAGAGTTTCCTGCGCAGCTTCTTGAGCTCGGCGCGGAAGAAGGCCTCCAGGTTGGTGCCGCACGTGGCCAGCCGCGTGCCGGGCGGGTTGAAGTATTTACAATTGTCCAGCACGACAATCATGTCGCCGGTGAAGTCGCACAGCCGGCCGTAGTGGCGAGAGTCCAGCCGGTTCTCCATCGTCTGCAGGTCTGCAACGACAACCAGCCACGTGTCAGTGACACGGCCCACTGACCCGCCCAGGGGAGCGGGCTTGGAGCACACGGTGCGGGATGAGCCGCGGCAGGCGATGAGCTACTGTCTTAGACGTACACCCAGGAGGCGGGACCGTGAATCAAGGAGGGAGCACAAGGCGGCGAGAGACATCACCTCCGCAGAGAACAGCGGTGAAGGAGATAACGGGGCTCGCCAGGACACAGAAACAAGGAGCGAGACATGCGTCACTGTCACATAGGTGTTCGCACGAAGCGAGAGAAAGCATACATGGAACCACGATCCAGGGAAAAGCAAGACCGAAATCCATTATCCGACCGGCTCGTAATCAACAGGACGATAAATATCTTGACAATTAAGCATCATCTAAGACCTTTAAGATGACATTAACGCGCGCACTCCAGGCCCTTTCAGATAGCGCACATCGAGGGGCCGGTGGTCGGATTAGTTCTCTTAAGAACTCGGCAATCACTGAAGCTAGAAGTTCTAATTTGTCATGGTAGATTATGGCTCTCGTGAACTCGCTTCAGCATAAATCTCACGCCACCACGCTAATGCCGTCAGGCTCAAACGGGCTCGAGATCGGCTGCCACCCCGCACCGCAGTCAAAAGTTTGGTGACTTTGAACACCCGGCGGCCGGTCTATTCTTTACCCCGCAGTTCCTAGAATTACCAACGGATTTCGATCTTTTTGCTTTGTATAGCGTGCGCAATCAAATGTTTACAAAATCACAATATTTCATGACAATATCATCGCACGTTCATTAGATATCGTTGAAAAACAGGGGGGGGGGGCGGATTCCGCACCACCGTCAAACGAACGCAGCAGAGACAAATGAAAAAATGGTCGCAGGTGCCGAGTATCTCGCATGCACCTCACGTCTATTAATACCCGACACATATTTCAATACCTACATATACATATAACACAGGTCAACAGACGATCTCAACCTGCTTGAGAGCAGAGCCTCGAGTGATATTCGATACACACAAGCAACATGGCTGATGCAGCTGAACGTCACTATGTTCATGTGGCGCTGGTAGTGGGAACAATTCACAAGGTGATTGAATGACACTAGCGATGCTGGCGAACGATAGTAGTATGCAGAAAGTGAACAGAGGTAGTCAGACATTAAATTGCTGCCATCCGAGGTGACTGGGGTGAGATAATTGGATGAAAACGGAACAGAGTTGGCAAAAATAAACATACTGTTTGAAAGAGAATGGCTTTTCCTACATTTGCACGTGTTCAGTTCTTTTTACTGCGTGGCTTACGGCGCACGACCACGGCTAACGGCGACGCCCACACTGCACACTGTGATAACTCGAGGGGAAAACTGGCCATCAATCATAGCGGACAAAGTATGCTAGTTACCGGGGCGATTTTGGTCTTAATCGAAAGAGCTTAAAATTTGGATCACATGGGGAAGATTTATTGCCTTAAATATTGCCTCACCCAGGAATGTCAGAGGTTATACCTGCTGGAGGGAAGGGAGCATTCCGCTCCACTCATTTCGCTTCCGCGAAATATATCGGGAACCAATTGAGATAGATAGCTCAAATTGTGCACACACCTACATGAGTATCTAGTGTACCTTGTATTACAATATCGATGTCCGGCTATACATGATGACATCATGGTGACGTCATAAGTGAAGTCCGTTGGCGCTCATATCTTGGATGATTATTAGTAAGCATTTGTCTTGCGAGTATTCTGCAGTGTAAATGTGACCTTATAATTGCTAAGCAGAATAGATTCAAGATCTTGTCCTGAGTGGCTGAAATTACGCCAAAATACATCAGTAAGATTTGCACTCAGGTTGGCTCACTTCAGCTTCAGAGCCCCGCGATTCTTGCTGGGCCGATCCGGTGATGACCCCACCTGTCGCAACACGAAAGATGCGTCCTTCATGCTCGCAGCACGAGCACTTCGCCTGGCAACCTCCACGAGCTGCAGAGAACTGTGCTGTTGAGTAACTCTTGAGGATGCCCGACGCTGAGAACGGGCGCTGATGTGATCGTAGATTTTAGTTGATCGCCTTTGGTCGCGCTCTCTTCACGGTCTCGTCATCAAGGCGGGTCTTGGCTTCATCATCACTCACGACGTGGCCACCACGTTTCAGGGACACGGAGAACACCTCGTTTCCCGAAAGATTAATCGCAAACTGACTTATGAATTTGTGCTGGGCTGGCATGCACTTAACCCACTTTCCTTCTAAGTTTTTGGCGATAAGTCGGTCGCCTTTCTCAAGTCCACAATCGGCGACTCACATCGGAGGCATCCCTGAGGGATTTTCTCCATGATCAACTGCAAACTATAATTAAACACGTGAGCTAGTTCCCACGCCCAGACGCTTTTCCACTGGTTGACAAATCCACCAATTCCTCTGCTGACGCGCACCTCCGTGTTCACTGTACGCAAAATCCAACCATAATGACCCGAACCTTACAGGCAAAGACAGCTTCCCTGCCGTGGGAGACGCTGTGCGTGACCTATCTCGACTCAGTCGCCTCGTCAGTTAGGGGACTTTTGGGCACAGCAGCCACTGGATCAGGTTACCCGGTCAAGATACCCCCGCCAGCCGACGCTTCACGGCGTCCGACTTGAGCATTCCCATGCCGTCCGGGCTGGTCACCGCACCGCACCGCAGCCTATCGGGATGCAATTGATCATTATCGGTGTTAGAGCAGCTAGGTGCAGCTGAAACTTGCGGTACATATAGTCAAAGGATCGCTGATTTCATTGGGATTGGTCTCTGGCTGTGCGCTGTTGTGCGTTTTTTTAAAACCTTACTTGAACTTCGAGGTACTAAAAAGTTTAACGACTATTGCTATTACTGATTGTTTGACGACAAATAGCATATTGTTAATTGGTGTATGCCTTTTTTAATTGCTTTACGCAATGAGAATGTTCTCAGCTATCATTTCATATCTCTCTTGTCCAGGTTTTCAGAATGCAGCTTTCATAATTTTCATCCAGGTCATGGAGACCTTATCAATCGTTAAACTGGGACAACATTTGTGCACGTGTGCGTCGTTTTTTTTTCTACACGTAATGTTGTCCATGTTCATTGACTTATTTCTATGTCAAATCTTGTGAAGATTTTCATACAAACTGTGACTTCGTATGCTTCAATCATTTGCTGATACAATGGCACCGAAAATACGGCATAAAAAAGTCGCCAAATGCATTTATGGCCAGTTTTTCCCTTTGGATATCATACTGTGCACTGTTTCGCTAGTGTGCCGCGGGATTGGAAAACGTCCCGAGAGGTGTGAGCATTGAACCTAGAACCCTGACATCAAAAGCTCAACACCTTTACCAGTCGGCCACTCCCGCCCCCACGTGTTCAGTTCAAATTAGACTATAGCACTGGGTGTCGCTTTATGCCAGAGCCCAATGGAGACCTATTCCTAGATATCAATCAAACATCCGCCGCTGTATTATGCACTGATTCGTCGTTGACGGGCAGAATAATCGGAGTCATAACATCCTCGGCACGTCAGCTCTCGCAACCATGTCGGCACGCTTTCCGTTTCACCAGCTTGTTTCCAATCGAATTTGTTGTGAAGATATCAAATACGTAACTATGCTCTCAACTTCAGGCAGGCAGGACATCGATATTCAAACGTTATTGTTCTAGTAACTACTTATTTTGTATATTATATTGAAGGGAATGGAAAGGTTTTTGTTAGTTGACATGGCGTGAAAAGGACGTTTGGATGCGAGGTCAAAACAAAAAGCCAGAATAAAAATAGCTTCGATAGTGATGTAAACAATTTAAGTGCAAACATATTGATGCACTTGGTGATGATTTTCAGAGGTGTTGTATTTTGCCCACTGTCCCTCCAGCTGACAACACCCATGAGTGCATTTGTGTTTAGGAGGCCATTTCTTAACACTTGTTGGATACAAACAAATGACATCAGGCTTGTTTCTACATATTTTTTTTTCGCATTTCTTGCCTAACCCTCTCAACAATACTCGCAATATGGCACTACATCATAGCATTTTGAAGCCTCACTCATCCGATTAAAGCTCAAGCGGAATGACTTCCGTGGTGTAAGCTTCGTTGGTTTGGAAAATATTCCATGTATCCTGTCTGCAGATCTTTTTCTCAGAAAACAGCTAATTTAGATTATAATTTAAAGGCAACTTGTTTAAAATGTCTTCAAACCCATTTCGCATTTCCTCAATAGCGGCGTCGTCATGCGGCGCCGATATGAATGCAACGGTGGGAGCACTGCCGACAGGGTTATGTCGACATCCCGCGGATGGCCCCGCCGACAGCGGCGACCCCGGTTCGATGCTCAGCTGCTCTAGATTTTTAGTGGACTGTAAGTCGGCGCCGGTAAACGGCCACACCAGACTGACTACGTGGTGTCGAAGGTGTTGCAAAGGCTGTCGGGTTCGCTCCCTTGGTTGAATTGAGTTAAGAGAGCGCCGGGTGGACGCGCCGCCATTTCCAGCACATTTAGGAAGAACACGGACTCCAACACGCATACTGATGCTCACTGGTATTCCATTGCCACACAGGAACGAAGGGCAATGAACACCCATCACATGCCCACCAGAGCTTGCCAAGGTGAGGCCATTAGCCACCAGCCACCAACGTGGGACTGGGCCAGCAGCCCGCGGCACTCACCCATCGGCTCCTTGATGACTTTGTAGTAGTTGGGCACCTCGTCCGGGTCCACCGGCTCGATGAACGGCCACGCGTTCTTGTTGTTCTATCGGCCGAGGATGATGACGTCACCATGTGTGGACCGCGCAGGATTAAAATAATGGTTTTTCGTAAGGTGTGAGATGTCGAAACGAGCACAGTAGGATGTCAAAATTTGTCGTGGAATCGTGTCATTAAAAATGCTTTTGACGTCATTCAGACTACAATTTGAGCCAATGGTGTTGGTACTTATGACTACGTTTATTACTACCCTTGATAATAATTATTCAGGAAGGGCTGTATTCGTGGCCGGGATAAAAATGCCAATGTTATAAACAGGGATGCGGAGCCTGGAAAATTTTGGACGGTTCCGGCTCCGACTCCGGCTCCCAGTAAGTATCCCGGATCCGGCTCCGGCTCCGCATCCCTGGTTATAAACCTTAACGCAAATAAAAAATTGTATGCCATATCACAGTATAGTTAATCCCTTTGCACTGAAATTGCGTTGCGAAATGTTAGTGTGTCACCATTCCTTATCGAGAGCATACCCACGTTAGTTATAAACGAGACACTGTTAGAACGGAGACACGAAGACTTCAAAAGCACGCAAGGAGCAGGATGTCGATACTTCCTGGAAAAGGATGTCGAGTGAGTGTTCAGAAAGTGGAATTTTCCACCCTATTTCGCGAATAATCTACCACTGGGACAGCGACGTCACGCGGTGCGGTCTGACGTCATCAGCAGTATCCAACACATGGCCCCAGCGACACCAGTCGGGTAGCCTCAGGTAAGTCAATAGGCACAGCTACATTTACCTTAAATGAGATGCAAAATTTAGAACAGCGGTTCATTTGCACCCAATTTTTTTCACCTGCCAATGACGTAATGAGTCTTAGAAACGGTTCAGGTACGCAAGTGGTAAAAGGAGCCTTCAGGAATATGCATCCAGCTAAGAAAATTGGAGCAAAATGCAATATTCTGTCAGATAAACACTTAATGACCCCTTTCGGGGTTCCCGAGCCAGAGAGCTATGTTGCGAGGAAATCGAAAGCAGGCATTCGAGACCTGAAGGGAGGACGGGGAAGGAAATCTGCACACACATAGGGATTGGCGCAACAAACCAGCCAGGAGAGGGGTAAAGCGCTCCTCTGCCCTGACACATCCGCCTTGAAAGCTAGCCTAATTGAGTGGTTGATTATCTAGACTTGAGTTGAGAGTTCAAAGAGTCACTTCACCAGTCCAGCCTTGATGGGTTTGGAGCGGCCATCTAGCCCGCCACACCTATCATAACGACTTGAAGAGACCTTCAAACCACCAGTTTCTTGATTGTGGCGGACCAGCTACTGCCCCCAGTGACGATGTGGAAGACCGTCACACTCCATGACTAGGAAGCCACTGTAGGCGATCACACCTACCTTGATGAGCTTGAAGAGCCGCTTGAGCTCGCCGTAGCCGTGGTCGGTGAGCGGGCTGAAGTTGGGACGGTTGAGAGGCGAGCGCGGCTCACAGCGCGGACACACGTAATCGTCGATCTCGTCGCCCTCCGACGGCAAGATGCCCACACACCGGCCGTGGAACCAGTCCTCGCATCTGTCGCAGCCGATGTAGAATCTGCCGGACGCAACTCGTCAGTGTCCACAAGGAAGCCTCTGGTAAGAAAGTGAGCACCCGTTGGAATACGTTGTACGACGAAAGATAAATCGACATAATGATACGATATAGAATTGCGCTGAAACGCTGAAATGATGCTAGATGTCGAGAAAGAGAGTTCGGAGTCACTTCGCAGTTTTCTGCCCTGCATTCACAAATAGAACAGCAAATTTAGGACACAAGAAGGCCATTACTGGGAATTACGAGTCCCCATTAAGTGTGGGTTTTCAACTAAAGGTTGCAATATCACAAAACCAGCATGTCAACGGTCGTGTGGTTTAATCCTCTTATTTGGTGGCTTACCGACCACTTTATGCACGACCACAGCTAATGTCGCCGCTCACGCTGGTTCGCAGGTCGGCTGCGGGACTTGGAAATGATTCAGGTGGTGCGAGCTTTGACCCTGGGCCCGTGGTATCCAGAGCCCAACACCTTAACCACTCGGCCGCACCTGCCCCGTAGTTTGGTCCACAAATTAGTAACACCCCATGGCAAGGGTCTATTCCGGCGACCTCATCCGAAATAGGTTGAGCTTCGGCCAGAAGAGCTCTTCCAGGTCGAGGCGCGGGAACGACCGGTAGAGTTTTGTCTTTCAATCAGCTGTTGGCGGTGGTTGGTCGTAGTGCTATTTGGTGCATGTGTGCAAATCGGTGGAATTCTCGGTCGCTTGCTCCGATCTTGCACTTAACAGTGTCGATATTTTTTATTGGTTGATATACTTGCTTGGTGTGAAAGCCCGATGAATCCCATTGTGCAGCAGCTATTTGAGAATGAATAAAACATGCTGCAAGCTATGTTTTCTGATTCTGACTCCGACCGGGAAGCTGACGCACAGTAGATGACGATGGCTTGTGCTGCTCCAGGAGCTCAAAAAGCATGTATTTCAGGGGCAGAGATCCAGACATTTTCGAACGCTGGGGAAGCAGGTACTTGTCTGGAGGGGAATAATTTTCCTCAGAAGGCCGCTGTTGCGGTAGTCCCTCGACGCTCTGGTTCAGTACAATATTCATTAAGCGGGGTAAGGGGACCGCACTGGAGCATACCGAATGAACGTCTTTTACTCTGAAGGGGGGGGGCAGGGGGAGAACCATGGGACGAGACCTTTTAGCGAGGGGCATTCGAGTAGCACGGTATCCTTGACGGGTTACCCACTTAAGCATGGGCGTTGCTTTACACATTTTTGAGTAGACAAGTGCCAATTAATGTTGGTTTTGCCTCCCCCAATAATTCTAACTGCTAGCGTTGGACCCTATGCAGTGTGCCCTCCAACCTATTTTTACCTAGTCATTGCCTTCACATGTCCCCAAATAATTTTCATAAATATCAACACCCCTACGTCAGAGGCAAACCACCTTCCCATGTGAAGCGCACACTAAGCTCATCCAACAGCCATTGATACATACATACAGTATGTATCAATGGCTGATGGGTATCAGTATATACAGTTCAGGGGGCATGCTTACTACATACAGTAAGCATGCACCCTGAAAGGTTGAAATTGGCATGCATGTCTGAACCTACAACTTACCCATCACATTTAAAATGCTCATCTCCAATTTCCATTTGGATATTGGATGCTCCTGAAGTGCACTGGAGACAAAGTTGTGTAGCTGGTGACATAAACATGGGTGACTGCTCATATCCATCACATATTCCACATCTCTTGGATTTCTTCCCAAAATAGTTATAAAATAAAGAAAGTGCGATATATGCGACCAAATGACTGTGCTCCTGGCCTAGGTCAGGTTAAAACTATTTAATTGTGAACGCCACTGTTGCGGCACGTTTGTCGTATGCCGAGTGTGCGCTTCCTGAACAGCCGACCAGCCGGACTAGATCTTCCTCATCCGGTGGAGGTTCGATGAGGGTAAACCTATTCCGGATGAGGCGCTGGACCGGCCGGAAGAGGAAATGGACGCTCAACCTATTCCGGATAAGGTCGTCGGAGCAGACCCCAAGCGACTCCAGTTGCGGCACACCGACACTGAGCAGTAGTTGGCGCCGGGTCTGCAGGACGACATAATCAGACGGAGCGAACCGCGCCGGACGACCACCGGCCAGTGCGGACCTCGAAGCGCACCATTACCGAGGAACACATGGACAGGACAAATCACGCGTATTAATTAACCCTCAACACTGGCATCGCTGCTCATAAGCGACACGCGCCAAACCACGCACAAACGGGCTGCTCACCATCTTCACCCGACCAACTGAACAGCAAGTACTTCCACTTCAATCCTCGCTCACGGTCAGCTCGAACGGTTTGATATGCTACCCGGAAATCCGTTGCCGGAGTTGGCGGGGGTTGGTGCTGTAGGACGCGCCCACTACTATTTTGCGCCATGCTACCCAAGTTGTAAAAAATGCGAGGTATATTTGGATTTTCAGCACCCTATGATTTACGGGTGGATCAACTGCTGGCGGTTTTCGTGTGTCGCAAGCAGTGTGATCTAGGGCAGATACATCCACTTATTGCATATACTGATATCACATTATTACCGGGCTCGAAAGTCTTGCTGCATAGCTAACAAGTTTCAGGCCAAGACATTCCCTCACCTTTGAAACTGTGGGGCGGGGATGGCCGAGTGGTTAAGGTGTCGAGCTCTCGATACCAAAGGTGCCGGGCTGAACACTCGCACCGCATGCGACATTTCCCAATCCCGCGACCACCGGCGACAGCGTGGGCGGCGCCGTTAGCCGTGATCGTGCATAAAGTGCGTCGAGAACCCAGCGATACAAGAAGAACATTTAAAACTGCCAAGCGACAGATTTTGCACATTTAGTACAAGTTTCGCACAGTTCAGTATCCTGGGAATTGTGCTTTGTTCCTTTCCTTCAATAATTTTACACTCCCGGCGCCTGACATCGGACCTGGAAGGCCTGCATGATGGCAGCTCGGCGACGAGGCGCTACATCTTGCCGCCGTTTGGTCAGTACCATACCAGTGTCCGGTCCTGGCCCCGCGACGGCCCCTACTCACTGTGACTCGTGCTCGGTGCGACAGAAGCAGAATAGGTCGCGGTCCCGGCCCCTACTCACTGTGACTCGTCGTACTCGGTGCGGCAGAAGCAGAAAAGGTCGCGGTTCTGCTTGGCCGTCTGACACTGTGTGCAGATGAACGCCTTCATCTTCTTGCTGTTGCGCTGTGAGATGCCAACGCACGCCCCGTGGTACCAGTTGCTGCACATGTCGCAGCCTACGTAGAACCTGGTGGCGTCACATCGGTTAACGCCTCGGTAGCAATACACAGCATCAGTAACACTGTCGCAGTGATACACAGCATCACTAACGCCACGGCATCAGCAATGCCGCGACAGCGATGCACAGCATCAGAAACGCTGTGGCAGATAGGGATACACCAGCGAAACGTGACCGGATCTCTACACCCACAGACGCGGGCCGGGCACGTTGCCATAACTTCTATCGCCGTGGACAACAGATGGTGATGGTGACAACAGCGATTGCACGGTGTTGATGTTGGCTGGCCGCCATTATGGATGCAAGGCCTCATCGGGCCTGAGGTTGCTTGCGACGCATACGACCTCTGAGGTGATTATACACCTTCTTACGATCCCGATGCTTGTGCTACCTCTGCGCCGTTTATGCGCCAGGCGGTGGTACTTTGTGCTTGGCTTGCCTGGTGACGATGGGATCAGATTGAGGAAATGATGAAGATGCGACAGCAATGATAAAATATTCGTGTGTGTGTGTGTGTGTGTGTGATTAAGGCTTTAGGGCGCATCGACCATGGTAGATCATTTAGCGTTTAAGTGATACATTATTCGTGAACTAGGGTGGAATATACCACCTTTTGAACAATCAATCGACATCCTTCTCCAATAAGTGCGGACATCTTTATTCGTGATTCGTGCTAATTAATTCTTCGCGTTTATTTTCTAACAATATCTTGTTTATAAGTATCATGCTCATACTATCGATAAGGGGTGATACACGAATATTTCCCAATGCAGTTTCAGGCAGAGATCACCTATCATGTAATATAACTTACCATACCAGTTTAAAACAGGCAATTTTTCTCGCTTTCCCGAATATAGCTATTTCTAAATCATGAAACTCAAAACAAATGATAAAGATAAAGTCATAAGTACGCCATTGGCTCAAATTTGAGTCTGAAAGGCATGAAAGGTATCCTAAATGAAGCTAATTCCATGGCAAATTTCGACATCCTACTGTGCTCGTGTGTGACTGTGGTTTTAGGACGCATCGACCATGGTTGGTCATTTAGCGCCCATCCTACTGTGCTCATTTCAACATCTCACACCTAATGAAAAAACATCATTTTAACGACGTTTGTTGTTGTTTTTTTATTGGGTTGTTTACGACGCATTTTATGAACATTCGCGGACAATGGCGCCGCCCACAATGTTTCGCTGGTGGACGGTGGGTTTGATAACTTTCCCGAGCGGTGCTAGTGTCTAACCCAGGACCTTTGGTACCCATAGTCCAACACCTTAACCACTCGGCCATCCCACCCCTATTTTAATGCTGTGCGACAGGGCATTGCCATATCCGGAGATACTCTTCGAGCTGTTGAATTTTGATAAAATAATTCGGTTGCTACTTATTTTATTATATGATAAGATAATTTGATAAAATCTTTCGGGTATAGTTGTTGCATTTGGATAAACCAGCTATTCTTTAATTTAGGAAGAACAGGGGGACACGAACGTGCCGGTTTATGTGAAGTACAAATCAACGTCACTCAACGTTCGACAAATAAAATAGAGATAAAATGGACTCCAGCGTACATAGCGTATTGCTCAACATCACAAAACAATGACGTCAGTCGATTTTCCAACGAGGTTTGGCGATCTCCGCCCGGCGGAGGACACCCCCAAGGAGCCGGAGTGACGAGCGGCTCGACTCACTTGGACGCGTCGTACGGCTGACGGCAGATGCAGTGGAGCTTCTTGGACTCGCGCGAGTCCTTCACCTCGCGCACCTCCTTCACCTCGCGGCGCGCCTTCTTGGCCGGCCGGCCCGCCGACGCGCTGCGCGGCGTCGACGACCTGCGCTTCCGCCCCTCCTCCGACTTGCGCGACTGCGAGCGAGGCTGCCGGCACAGCGCGTCACGTCACCACTCACCCACACAGTCAACCCCACCGAGTGAATAACGCCATCACACTCTCATCTAGGGGCGAATCGAGTCGTTTGTTGAACGAAACACGACAGAAAAACATAATCAAGCACAACTAACGTCCATTGTCTAATCGTGCCATCAGCGGTACCTCATTGAATATCGGTGAGAAGACATCGCAGTCGTTTCTAGGCATAGAGCAGGTCTCATCTTTAAAGTGCGATATTATCCCCTGGGCGCCCCATTTTCCCATCGATGCCTTGCTATCCACAGTGAGTCCGTTTGTCATCCGGATGTCTGGTTGTCCTGTGTCCCCAGTGTCCTCATCGGTGTCCCGTTCTTCCCGAGTCCCAATTACCTCCCGACGCCCCAGCACTTCCTGCGGGCTCCCGAGCTGACGGCCGCGTCCACCATGCTTCGCCGTTTCTTTACATACTCGCCCCGACCGTGGCCCGCCGTCCCTCCATATATCCACGCTGACCATGGTCCGCCGTCCCCTACACACCCTCACCGACTATCGTCCGCCGTCCTGCATACCCACTCCGACCACCGTCCCTCTACATACTCACACCACCGACTATCGTCCATCGTCCTACATACCCACTCCGACCACCGTCCATCTACATACCCACACCACCGTCCTACATACCCACTCCGATCATCGTCCCTCCACATACCCGAGCCGACCGTCGTCCCTCTACATACACACACCACCGACCATAGTCCCCCCACATACCCGAGCCGACCGTCGTCCCTCTACATACACACACCACCAACCATCGTCCCTCCACATACCCGAGCCGACCGTCGTCCCTCTACATACACACACCACCGACCATCGTCCCTCCACATACCCACACCACCGACCGCCGTCCCTTTATATACCTACACCGTACACCGCCATACACCTGACTGTCGTACACCGCCCCTCTACATACCCGCCCCGACTGTCGTCCACCGCCCCTCTACATACCCGTCCCGACTGTCGTCCACCGCCCCTCCACATACCCACCTGACTGTCGTCCACCGCCCCTCCACATACCCACCAGACTGTCGTCCACCGCCCATCTACATACCCACCAGACTGTCGTCCACCGCCCCTCCACATACCCACCAGACTGTTGTCCACCACCCATCTACATACCCACCAGACTGTCGTCCACCGCCCCTCCACATACCCACCAGACTGTCGTCCACCGCCCATCTACATACCCACCAGACTGTCGTCCACATTCCCTCTACATACCCACCAGACTGTCGTCCAACGCCCCTCCACATACCCACCAGACTGTCATCCACCGCCCCTCTACATACCCACCTGACTGTCGTCCACCGACCCTCTACATACCCACCAGACTGTCGTCCACCGCCCCTCCACATACCCACCAGACTGTCGTCCACCGCCCCTCTACATACCCACCAGACTGTCGTCCACCGCCCCTCCACATACCCACCAGACTGTCGTCCACCGCCCCTCCACATAACCACCTGACTGTCGTCCACCGCCCCTCCACATACCCACCAGACTGTCGTCCACCGCCCCTCCACATACCCACCAGACTGTCGTCCACCGCCCCTCCACATACCCACCAGACTGTCGTCCACCGCCCCTCCACATACCCACCAGACTGTCGTCCACCGCCCCTCTACATACCCACCAGACTGTCGTCCACCGCCCCTCCACATACCCACCTGACTGTCGTCCACCGCCCCTCTACATACCCACCAGACTGTCGTCCGCCGTCCCTCTACATACCCACCTGACTGTCGTCCACCGCCCCACCACGTACCAGCCCCGACTGCCATCCGCCGCCCCTCTACATACCCACCCCGACTGCCGTCCACCGCCCCACCACGTACCAGCCCCGACTGCCATCCGCCGCCCCTCTACATACCCACCCCGACTGCCGTCCACCGCCCCACCACGTACCAGCCCCGACTGCCGTCCGCCGCCCCTCTACATACCCGCCCAGACTGTCGTCCACCGCCCCTCTACATACCCGCCCAGACTGTCGTCCACCGCCCCTCTACATACCCGCCCAGACTGTCGTCCACCGCCCCTCTACATACCCGCCCTGACTGTCGTCCACCGTCCCTCTACATACCCACCTGACTGTCGTCCACCGCCCCTCTACATACCCGCCCAGACTGTCGTCCACCGCCCCTCTACATACCCACCAGACTGTCGTCCACCGCCCCTCCACATACCCACCAGACTGTCGTCCACCGCCCCTCTACATACCCACCAGACTGTCGTCCGCCGCCCCTCTACATACCCACCTGACTGTCGTCCACCGCCCCTCCACATACCCACCTGACTGTCGTCCACCGCCCCTCTACATACCCACCTGACTGTCGTCCACCGCCCCACCACGTACCAGCCCCGACTGCCATCCGCCGCCCCTCTACATACCCACCCCGACTGCCGTCCACCGCCCCACCACGTACCAGCCCCGACTGCCATCCGCCGCCCCTCTACATACCCACCCCGACTGCCGTCCACCGCCCCACCACGTACCAGCCCCGACTGCCGTCCGCCGCCCCTCTACATACCCGCCCAGACTGTCGTCCACCGTCCCTCTACATACCCGCCCAGACTGTCGTCCACCGCCCCTCTACATACCCGCCCAGACTGTCGTCCACCGCCCCTCTACATACCCGCCCTGACTGTCGTCCACCGTCCCTCTACATACCCACCTGACTGTCGTCCACCGCCCCTCTACATACCCGCCCAGACTGTCGTCCACCGCCCCTCTACATACCCACCAGACTGTCGTCCACCGCCCCTCCACATACCCACCTGACTGTCGTCCACCGCCCCTCCACATACCCACCAGACTGTCGTCCGCCGCCCCTCTACATACCCACCTGACTGTCGTCCACCGCCCCTCCACATACCCACCTGACTGTCGTCCACCGCCCCTCTACATACCCACCTGACTGTCGTCCACCGCCCCTCCACATACCCACCTGACTGTCGTCCACCGCCCCTCCACATAACCACCTGACTGTCGTCCACCGCCCCTCTACATACCCACCTGACTGTCGTCCACCGCCCCCTCCACATAACCACCTGACTGTCGTCCACCGCCCCTCTACATACCCACCTGACTGTCGTCCACCGCCCCTCTACATACCCACCTGACTGTCGTCCACCGCCCCTCCACATACCCACCTGACTGTCGTCCACCGCCCCTCCACATACCCACCTGACTGTCGTCCACCGCCCCTCTACATACCCACCTGACTGTCGTCCACCGCCCCTCCACATACCCACCTGACTGTCGTCCACCGCCCCTCCACATAACCACCTGACTGTCGTCCACCGCCCCTCCACATAACCACCTGACTGTCGTCCACCGCCCCTCCACATACCCACCTGACTGTCGTCCACCGCCCCTCCACATACCCACCTGACTGTCGTCCACCGCCCCTCTACATACCCACCTGACTGTCGTCCGCCACCCCTCCACATACCCACCAGACTGTCGTCCGCCACCGCCCCTCTACATACCCACCAGACTGTCGTCCGCCGCCCCTCTACATACCCACCTGACTGTCGTCCACCGCCCCTCTACATACCCACCTGACTGTCGTCCGCCACCCCTCCACATACCCACCAGACTGTCGTCCGCCACCCCTCTACATACCCACCAGACTGTCGTCCGCCGCCCCTCTACATACCCACCTGACTGTCGTCCACCGCCCCTCTACATACCCACCAGACTGTCGTCCGCCACCCCTCTACATACCCACCAGACTGTCGTCCGCCGCCCCTCTACATACCCACCAGACTGTCGTCCGCCACCCCTCCACATACCCACCTGACTGTCGTCCACCGCCCCTCCACATACCCACCTGACTGTCGTCCACCGCCCCTCTACATACCCACCAGACTGTCGTCCACCGCCCCTCTACATACCCACCTGACTGTCGTCCGCCACCCCTCCACATACCCACCAGACTGTCGTCCGCCACCCCTCTACATACCCACCAGACTGTCGTCCGCCGCCCCTCTACATACCCACCTGACTGTCGTCCACCGCCCCTCTACATACCCACCTGACTGTCGTCCGCCACCCCTCCACATACCCACCAGACTGTCGTCCGCCACCCCTCCACATACCCACCAGACTGTCGTCCACCGCCCCTCCACATACCCACCTGACTGTCGTCCACCGCCCCTCTACATACCCACCTGACTGTCGTCCACCGCCCCTCTACATACCCACCTGACTGTCGTCCGCCACCCCTCCACATACCCGCGGCGAGCTGTCGCGCCGCTGTCGGTGCGTCTTGACGGGCCGTTGCTCCTCCACCAGCGCGCGCCGGTAGGCCACCAGCTGCTTGCTGATCTGCAGCTGCAGGTGATTCTCCATGTGCAGTCGCTTGCGCAGGATCTCCTTCTTGAGCTGCTCCTTGCGCCGCGACAGCTGCTGCAGCCGGACGGACGGCCGCAGCGGCTTGGAGTCAGGCGTGGCGCGGCGCGGTGTGGAGCCGGACGGCGGCCGGCGTCTGTCGGGCACCAGGTCACGGGTCAAACGTCACCGCCTCAGGTCACATGTAAAGCGGCAGTTGGATCAAGGGTCAGCGACAACGAGGAGAGCCCAGGCATTACCGCCAGCCCACACCACGCACGCCACAGTCAGGCACAGACGACAGTGCTGCCCCAGATCAGGGCCACACGTGACCGCCGGGTCAGAGGTCACATAACAGTCAAGACAAGCGACTGGCAATACGTACCACCAGGTCAAGAACCAAACGTCGCCACCCAGTCGGAGGCCGCACCGGCGTCAGGTCTGATGTCACTCATACCAGCTACAGGAACTGCTGCCGATCTTGGCGTGCGCAAACTAAACTTGCCCTGGCAAGTAAAGATGTGACGCGCCACCACCACCAGACCATCGGCTCCGCACAGTTATGCACCAATACGGATCGCGCGAGTCGCCTCAGTCTTCTACTTCTGGACTGGACTGCACCGCTCTGCGCCGTTCCCGGGCTGGACTTTTTCTGGGCCGTTTCTGGGAAACACTACCCGATCCGGTTTGGGCCGTTTCCGGGAGGTACTACCAGTCAGGTTTTGGCCGATAGTGGACTGTTTCTGGGAGGCACTAACTGGCCAGGTTTGCACTGTTACTGGGCCGCTTCTGGAAGGCACTACCCGGACAGATTTGGGACGTTTCTGTGAGGCGCTAACCTGGTCAGGTCTGGGCCGCTTCTGGAATGCTCAAAACCAGTCAGGTTTGGGCCGTTTCTGGGAAGGCACAAATCAGTCAGGCTTGGGCTGATGCTGGGCTGTTTCTGATGGCACTGACCGGTCTGGTTTGAGCCGCTTCTTGACAGACGGGCCGGACTGCAGCGTCGCCGGCCGGGGCGTGCTGGGCACAGTCTGTCCTCCGCCAACAACGCCGCCACCGCTACTGGCCGGCTTCTTACGTAGCTGCAGCAGCTTCTCCGCTATCTCCGGCTTCAGGTTGTCTGAGTTGAGGGCGTTGTTGATGCCTGTGGTCATCGACAACGCGTATAGTGGAGAGTTTCATATATACTTTGCCTAAGGGGACGAGTAGCCTAGGGGTAAGTTGCTCGTCTCACAATCGAAAGGTTGTGGGTTCGAGCCTCACCTGTCGCTACTCTTCGCCCGCGACCAATCGGCGTGAGAGATTGGCGACGCTACATGACTCAACGGTCGATGTGTCGTAAAAAACCAATACACTTTGCCTAACATACTCTTCTACGTGCCAACCATCTACACTGATCAGCATCGGCAGTGTGAACATGGGACAAAGTCGATCACTATGTCCCAGCTGTACTGAACACACACACCAAGTGCTGATAGCTGCATTACTGGTAGTATTGTACCCCTGACCACTGCACGCATACCTGGACAGAATCCGCCCCACTTCGTGTACCCACTGGCAGGACCTATCATACCGAGTACTAGGGTTGGCAAATTGCGTCAAGCAAGCACTTCTAATCGGCCTTAACCACGGCTTAGCCGATTGGACGAGCTAGTTGTGTCCATATGTGCCGCGTAAGTGGGTACGGCTCAAATTCAACGGACGTACAATGTTCGTGAGTTAATGTGGCATGTCATTGATAAATCCGTAGGCCATGACTACATTTATTATATTCCGTGCTTGTGCCCTATATATTCCCTCCTTTACCTATGCAGATGCAGCCTAAGACACACGTGGATTATGATGTTGGATGTGAAGGGGGAGCAATGTGATGCTCTATGCACCCTGGCAGTATCCACCCTGCTGCACGTACCGCCGACCTGGGCGGTAGCACTCACTCTGCTGTATGTACTCCTGGGTGACGGTGAAGTCGTGCGAGAGGCCACCGCCAGTCGATTCCTCGGCAGCCGCCGTCGCCGTCGTCCCGCCCGCAGACTCGGAGACTCGCCGCGGCGACAGCAGAGACATCTGCCGCTGAAAACCGGCAACAGACGGGTGTGCCAAGTGGTCGTAGACAGCGAACTCACGCCGCAGCTCGGCCAGGAGAGCAATCAGGCGATCACTGCACTGTCCACAGCACACAGCTGACGAGGGTACACTCAGTGCCAGTGTACAGCTGACGATGGTACGCTCAGCGCCAGTGTACAGCTGACAAGGGTACGCTCAGCGCCACAGTGTACAGCTGAGAAGGGTACGCTCAGCACCACAGCTGACGAGGGTACGCTCAGCACCACAGTGTACAGCTGACAATGGTACGCTCAGCGCCACAGTGTACAGCTGAGAAGGGTACGCTCAGCGCCAGAGCTGACGATGGTACGCTCAGCGCAACAGTGTACAGCTGACAAGGGTACGCTCAGCACCACAGTGTACAGCTGACAAGGGCACGCTCAGCGCCACAGTGTACAGCTGACAAGGGTACGCTCAGCACCACAGCTGACGAGGGTACGCTCAGCGCAACAGTGTACAGATGACAAGGGTACGCTCAGCACCACAGCTGACGAGGGTACGCTCAGCGCCACAGTGTACAGCTGACAAGGGTACGCTCAGCACCACAGCTGACGAGGGTACGCTCAGCGCAACAGTGTACAGATGACAAGGGTATGCTCGGCACCACAGCTGATGAGGGTACGCTCAGCGCCACAGTGTACAGCTGACAAGGGTACGCTCAGCACCACAGCTGACGAGGGTACGCTCAGCGCCACAGTGTACAGCTGACAAGGGTACGCTCAGCACCACAGCTGATGAGGGTACGCTCAGCGCCACAGTGTACAGCTGACAAGGGTACGCTCAGCACCACAGCTGATGAGGGCACGCTCAGCGCCACAGTGTACACCTGACGAGGGTACGTTCAGTGCCACAGTGTATAGCTGACCAGGGTACGCTCGGCACCACAGCTGATGAGGGTACACTCAGCACCACAGTGTACAGCTGACAAGGGTATGCTCAGCGCCACAGTGTACACCTGACGAGGGTACGTTCAGTGCCACAGTGTATAGCTGACCAGGGTACGCTCGGCACCACAGCTGATGAGGGTATACTCAGCACTGCCGGACCTTCACACAGACTGGCTACAAGTAGTGAAATCACTTCACATGAACCAGCCCAAGATCCCAAACACTGTCCTCGGCGGAGAACGGCGTCACGTAGACTTCGTTCCTGAGCCGCACACTTTGGAGTGGCTAGCCTGAGAGTTAATCAATCAGTTGTCACAATAATGTCCCGACCATTTGAAACTGTGTTCAGCTTGACAATGGTACTCGCCCTTGCACAACTTTGTCACATCACCACCACTGATAGGAAGATGAAACACGCGACAAAATAAACATTGCCTTCTCTTTTCTATCTTATTTCCAAAGACCCGAAACAAGGTTAACGCGCGAGCAGTGTTTTCTGGGGCGTATTGTGCTTACCTTGGTATTCAAGAGACTGTGACTGGTGGTCGAGGTGGCAGGAGCCGCTGCCGCAGGAGCAGGAGCCGCAGGAGCAGCAGGGGCTGCTGGCGCAGGCGCGGTGGCAGGCGGCGGGTCCGGTACGTCCGCGGGAACTGTCAGATGTATCTCTCGCAGCCCCGTCAGCATCGGTCCTGAGAAGAGCGCACTGTCAACCACTGGGGGCCTGCGACGGGAGGCCGTACATGAAGCCTCTTTCGGCAGGTACGCTCTGGATATAAGTGCAGAACACGACAGGTTTGTGATTCTGAAAACGGAGCTTCTCCGGATAACGAATCTGAATAAAACAACTACAGATAGCCTTTCCTTGGGTCACGTCGGTGTCCCCCTCGCGTCTGTTCTGCCCAGACGCAACTTTCCTCCTTTTTACTCCTCGGTATGTCTACCCGGGTGTATAGCGATCTCTGCCAGGGTGGGTGGTAACCTCTGCTAGGGTGGGTGGCGACCCTTGCCCGGGCGGATGTTGAGTTCTGTCCGGGCAAATAGTGATATTTGCTAAGACGAGATGCGATCTCTGCCAGGACGAGTTACCATCACTGTCCGGACGAGTCGTGACCTCTGCCCTAGCGACCGTCACTGACCTTTGGCGAGCTCGGCCTTGACCTGCTGCTGCAAGTTGTGCAGCTGGGACTGCGACAGTCCCTGTGTGGGTACGCCCTGGATGACGACTCGCGGGCCGGCCACCGTCTGCACGATGTTGGCCGTGGCGGTGATGAGGCGACCCGGCGCCAGCTGTGACACACCAGCGTTCACATACAGTCATACACTGCCGCATACTGCAATACACTGCCACATATGGTCATACACTGTCACATACTGTCATACACTGCAGCATACTGCAATACACTGTCACATATGGTCATACACTGCCGCATACTGCAATACACTGCCACATATGGTCATACACTGTCACATACTGTCATACACTGCAGCATACTGCAATACACTGTCACATATGGTCATACACTGTCACATACTGTCATACACTGCCGCATACTACAATACACTGTCACATATGGTCATACACCGCCACATACTGTTACACACTGCCACATACTGTCATACACTACCATATACCGTCACACACTGCCACATACTGTCATACACTGTGATATACTGTTACACACTGCCACATACAGTCATACACTACCATATACTGTCACGCACTGCCACATACTGTTATACACTGCCATATACTGTTCCACATTGTCACTGCCACATACAGTCATACACTGCCATATACAGTCATACACTGCCATATACAGTCATGCACTGTCACATACAGTCATACACTGCCACATACAGTCATACACTACCACATGCTGTCATACACTGCTACATATAGTCATGCACTGCCAAATAATGTCATACACTGCTACATATAGTCATGCACTGCCACATACTGTCATACACTGCAGCATATTGTCATACACTGTCATATACTGTTACACACTGCCACATACAGCCATACACTGCCATATACTGTCATACACTACCACTTACTGTCACACACTGCCGCATACTGTCATACACTGCCACATACTGTCATACACTGCCACTTATTGTCTTACACTGCTACACACTGCCACATACAGTCATACACTGCAAAAATCTTACACAGTCATACACGCTACATATCATACTGCCACACACAGTCATACATTGCCACATACTGCCATACACTGCTACAGATAGTCATACACTGCCATAAACTGTGACATAATGTCATGCACTGTCACATAATGCCATACTGTCACATAATGTCATATACTGTCACATACAGGCATACACTGCCACATACAGTCATGCACTGCCACATACTATCACATACAGTCATATACTGCCACAGTGCCAAATACAGTCATACACTGCCACATACTATCTACACTGTATACACCACTACGTACTGTCTACACTGTCGCACTGGCACATAACGTCGCACATAATACCCCACAGTCCTTCGAGTTGAATTATGATCAAATAGCGTACAAATAAGTGGACCCTTTTATCTGCTTTGATGTACTAAATCTAGGGATACACAAAATAAGGGGAACGATGAGAAACCTTTATTATATTCCAGCATTACACACCGGACCACATGATAAGTAATTTGTTTTGCGGCAAAGCGGACGATGGTAATGTGATTGGGTCACGAGTTGTTTGGGCTTAAGGGCGCATAAAATGATATTGGTTGTCTAGCGTGTTACGAGTGCTTCGTGCACCACGATCCATAATGGTGAGGATAAGGATGCTACTTTGACGCGAAACTGCTATAAATGAGGTATGGATGGGCGCTGTATGGTCAACGTAGTCGATGCGCCCGAAACCCTACACCCCGCCCTAAAAAAGTAAACCCAACCAAACGAGGTATGGAGTCTTCACAAACGCACACCGGAAAGCACGATGCCGATGCGTCTTCGAAAGGGATATTGATTCAGTCCAGAAATTGTCATAGTTCACCAAATTTCACAGACAACTAATGACTGTACAAATGCAGACAAATTGTGGCATTGCATGGCAGTACATACTGTCATATGGTCAGACAAGGTCTCGCACTTACCTTTTTACACACCATCAAACACTGTCAGAGGTTTTTGCATTGTCATACACCACGTTGTTGCAGGTCAGTATAACATGGCACACCGGCACATACTGACACGCCACAATGATATCTAAGTTTCAGGGCAGACCAGCCAGACAAGTTAGCACCGATACGCTCAACACGGCTTCACACATTGTCACTCACTAGCAGACTCCATTCATTCACTACCCTGATCACGATGGTAGCACAACTGTATCTGTTCCAAGACCCAACCTGTGAGCACGCCTGACAGGCCAAGCGGGGAGGAAGGGTTGCCACTGCCGACACAACCAACACCTCCGACCTATGTCCTGGAATTAAGATACTTAGGTGCAAAATGACACCAAGAAAGTGCTTTGACCTGAATGTATTTGCATTGATCTTAGCAGCATGCAACTGTATCAACTGATACATAGTCGACTCCAGACACCTGTGCCATTACAATCGTGCTGGCAGATACAAAGGTATTTGCGAATATTATCATTCGTCCGGGCTTCTCCTATCATATTGGCCAAGTGCTTCGACGTTATCAGGAGTTTGGACGTCTTCGCTTGCCACCCTCCCTCCTACAAAACTGAACTTCAAGACACTGTCTCCGTCTACACACGAGACCGCCCGCGCGGGACTGTCGTCTGTCGAAACACGGCGACCCTCCTGCACACGGGACCGCCCAGAGTACACCATTCTCTGCCGCCGACTCAGCTTCGGCTGCGGCAACTCACCGTGCTCTCGGCCTTCACGGCAGTGTCAGCAGCTGGCGCTGGCGGCGGCGGCGCAGACGGAGCCGGAGCCGGAGCCGGAGCCGGAGCCGAGGCCGGCGGCGGCGGAGGAGGATCGTCCTCGTCGCCCGACTCGGCCGTCGGCTCGGCCTTGACCGGTGACGTGGCCGGCTCGGAGGGCGTGGGTGACGTCAGCTCGGCGGAGGCGGTCGACACTGACTGGCTCACCACCACGTTGTGCAGTATCACCTGAGAGGGACAGACACCGACTGGCTCATCACCACGTTGTGCAGTATCACCTGAGAGGGACAGACACCGACTGGCTCACCACCACGTTGTGCAGTATCACCTGAGAGGGACAGACACCGACTGGCTCACCACCACGTTGTGCAGTATCACCTGAGAGGGACAGACACCGACTGGCTCACCACCACGTTGTGCAGTATCACCTGACAGAGACAGACACCGACTGGCTCGCCACCACGTTGTGCAGTATCACCTGACAGAGACAGACACCGACTGGCTCACCACCACGTTGTGCAGTATCACCTGAGAGAAACAGACACCGACTGGCTCACCACCACGTTGTGCAGTATCACCTGAGAGGGACAGACACCGACTGGCTCGCCACCACGCTGTGCAGTATCACCTGAGAGGGACAGACACTGACTGGCTCACCACCACGTTGCAGTATCACCTGATAGGGACAGACACTGACTGGCTCACCACCACGTTGTGCAGTATCACCTGAGAGAGACAGACACCGACTGGCTCACCACCACGTTGTGCAGTATCACCTGAGAGGGACAGACACTGACTGCCTCACCACCACATTGTGCAGTATCACCCGAGAGGGACAGATGTGCCATGTGAGGCAGCTCTGGACTTGTGGCCAACGGTGCATACCTATGTATTTTTACCAGGTGAATATCATAGACAACATATAATAATGGACCTACCTTAATGCGACGAACGGCTAACGCAGGAACTTTTTTTTGCCAGTAGCACGATGTAAAGGAACAATGTATATTATATTTACTTGGTAGACTGCTGTTATCTACAATACATATCGACCCCAAACATTTTATGCCACTACTTCACTACTTCCAAGGTGATACAACCAAGTGATCTCTAGTGTAACTGTTAGGTCACGGGTATCTAATATAAGCCCGGCGCATTACACCAGATCCCTCGAACTGGGGGCCGCGGCAGCTCAGTTTGCTTAGTGTCAGACTCTTGATAGCAAGATCGTGGGTTCTAATCTCACAACCGACGGAGTTTACCGAGTCCACCCACGACAAATCGACATGAGAGGTTGGCGTCCCGGGATAACTTAGCTGTTGAACGCGCCGTAAAAACCCAAGGTTCCTTATGAGGTTCCTTAAACTCTTGCAGTTCGGTGCAAATTGACACCCAACGCTGCATTTTCCTATATCGCTTCAGACATCTTTCTACAGCCCAATGCCAGCTACTCGCTAATTGTGTGCATGTTAGAGGACAGGATGGTGCAGGATGCATCTAGTTCATCTTAGCTGTAGATATTGCAACCCGAAGAGGTTTTTCATCCACACTTGAAAGTTCCTTCCTTCAACAAAATTAAACAACTAATTTGAATTCAACAATTTATATGTCCCAAAGTGTACGTCTAAGTACATTTTTGTCTCCTAAGTACATCTTACATTTGTATACCTAATCACTGACAATGTTTTCTGACAATGTAATAAACTCAATGAGAAAGCGTGAATGGTCCATGACCCTCCTTGTCTCACCTCAACTGATCTCTCATCTAATCTCTTCCGCCCCCTCCCCCCTCCTACCCCTCTGTACGTATCCAGCTCCCCTCTCCTCACCCTCCTGCCGTTGACCAGGGCCAGCTTGGCCTTGCCCTCGTTGATCTTCTGCTGCCAGCCAAGTAGCTGCGGCTTGGTGAGGCCAGCCAGGTCCACCACCTGCGTCACCATCTTCTGCACCACGCGACTGGGCGGCACCGCCTCCTGCCGCCACACCAGACACGGCTCACGATCACCAACCACCGCGGACACCAGCCGAAACACCATACTCGACTCACGACCACCAACCACCGCGGACACCAGCCGAAACAGCAGACACGGCTCACGACCACCGACCACCGCGGACACCAGCCGAAACAGCATACACGGCTCACGACCACCAACCACCGCCTCCTGCCACCACACCATACACGGCTCACGACCACCAACCACCGCGGACACCAGCCGAAACAGCAGACACGGCTCACGACCACCAACCACCGCGGACACCAGCCGAAACAGCATACACGGCTCACGACCACCAACCACCGCCTCCTGCCACCACACCATACACGGCTCACGACCACCAACCACCGCGGACACCAGCCGAAACAGCAGACACGGCTCACGACCACCAACCACCGCGGACACCAGCCGAAACAGCATACACGGCTCACGACCACCAACCACCGCCTCCTGCCACCACACCATACACGGCTCACGACCACCAACCACCGCGGACACCAGCCGAAACAGCAGACACGGCTCACGACCACCAACCACCGCCTCCTGCCGCCACACCATACACGGCTCACGACCACCAACCACCGCGGACACCAGCCGAAACAGCAGACCACGGAGAAAACGCTAACCAAAAGCTCACCTCACGACCACCAACCACCGCGGACACCAGCCGAAACAGCAGACACGGCTCACGACCACCAACCACCGCGGACACCAGCCGAAACAGCATACACGGCTCACGACCACCAACCACCGCCTCCTGCCACCACACCATACACGGCTCACGACCACCAACCACCGCGGACACCAGCCGAAACAGCAGACACGGCTCACGACCACCAACCACCGCGGACACCAGCCGAAACAGCATACACGGCTCACGACCACCAACCACCGCCTCCTGCCGCCACACCATACACGGCTCACGACCACCAACCACCGCGGACACCAGCCGAAACAGCAGACACGGCTCACGACCACCAACCACCGCGGACACCAGCCGAAACAGCAGACACGGCTCACGACCACCAACCACCGCGGACACCAGCCGAAACAGCATACACGGCTCACGACCACCAACCACCGCCTCCTGCCACCACACCATACACGGCTCACGACCACCAACCACCGCGGACACCAGCCGAAACAGCATACACGGCTCACGACCACCAACCACCGCCAAAAGCAACACGGCTCGACCACCAACCACCGCCTCCTGCCGCCACACCATACACGGCTCACGACCACCAACCACCGCGGACACCAGCCGAAACAGCAGACACGGCTCACGACCACCAACCACCGCCTCCTGCCGCCACACCATACACGGCTCACGATCACCAACCACCGCGGACACCAGCCGAAACAGCAGACACGGCTCACGACCACCAACCACCGCCTTCTGCCGCCACACCATACACGGCTCACGATCACCAACCACCGCGGACACCAGCCGAAACAGCAGAATGCACACGCAAATCCAGGTGATACCGAAGAGCCAGTTCAACAGGTTATATGTGATGTCAACGCTTCGCCCGCGTCAACTGCATTAGTCATTTTGCGCCCATCAGGAACATGGAATGAGGACTAACATTACAGGGTGAGGAGTTCGGTGAATTTCCAAGGTTATTCAACTTGGGAGGCTTCGTCCTTCTAAATGGTGAATGGATGATATAAATGGATTGAATTGTTCCATTAATACAAAATCACGTAAACATGGAGACAAAAACATACATCACAAATGGCGTGTGGTATTCCGGGGTGACATTTCAACCGGCCGACATGCCGGGGTAACTTTCCCATGGGCCGGGATGCACTAGTGAACCTCCGATGGGTTCAAATGGAGCGTACAGCCGAGTCGCAAATGGGCTGTGAGGTACACGCCGACAAACACCACCCTGCAGCGTGTCCAGGGTCTGACCCGACACGGTCGACTCCGCCACTCGCTCGACTGCCGACTCGGACTGACCTGCTGGGTGGCGGCTGCCGGCGGCGGTGCGGATATAGCGGTGGGCGTGGCGGTGGCGGTGGTGGCGACAGTAGTCGACACCGGGGCGTTGGTGCTGGGCGCCACCAGCCGCACCTTGGGCGGCGTGCTGGCCGGAGTCGACACTGCCGACCGAGAACCAGTGTCGAACCGCGCTGTGCCATTTGGTATACCCCAGGCTCTTGAGCTACGCAATTTTTATTGTCTCAAATAGTTACCAAACAAAATGGACTTCTTCCTTAAACAAATATGGAGAAGTGTTTCACGTCTCAAACATGACCTAAAATATGTCCAACACCTTAACTCATCTAGCTAAGAATAGTTATCACACAACACGTATCAATGTCGAGGAACAATTACAGTAGAAGCTGAACAGGAAAACATTCATGGACAAATTACTTTAGCGTGGCATTGCTTGAAACCGGACTAACTTTTCACTTAAAAACCTGGCGCCCCAGCCGGGGAAAAGACGACCGATGCCTGGTATGGACTAAGCATTTGCGCGACGAATGAACTTTAGCTCTAGCAGTTCAGGGCACATGAATCAAAGCTGGATCACGTGGCTCCAAATGATTTATCGCTGCAATACCGGTCAGATATCATGTCCATTATATTCAGGTTGTGTGACATGCGAGACAAGTTCGGCCACACATCAGTGTCCTAAAATTACTTCACCATTAACTGTGTGGATGAACAAAGAAGTTGCTTGGGAACAGTGAAAGATTGGAAGAAAATAAAGGATCACCACTTAAGGATTAAAAAAGTGGAATGCCTTTCACTTCATTCACATGCATTTTAAATTTTTTAGCAGTCATGTGTATAATGACTGCCCACACATGTGGCAAAATGGTAAAAACCTAAGACAAGGTTGAAATAGCACAATTTCATTAACTGTGAATTTCCAGGCCACATGGTCAATTATTTTACATTGCCACACATGGACGACAGTTATCTTCGATTTCTCTAGGAACTATTTTGAAACTGCTGATTCTTTGGGTTTCAATAAGTATCGACTGATGGAGGTAATATGATCGATAGGGTTGGCAGATGCCAGCCTGATCTATTTTTTTGTCAAGTCAGTGGTTAAAACTAATATTAACCACTTAAGACTGGCAACGTGTTCAAGCTTCAGGGCGTGAAATGCGGTATTCAATCGTTTTCAGGTTCTTGTACTATTACTACAAAAAAAGAAAGAAAGAACGAAAGCCTTTACAATAGTTCTGGCATTTTCTGAATGGACCCACGTTATGGTTTTACACTATCCTGGCCTATGGACAAAAAATTTAATATTTTTACATAACACTATATTTCCGGAACATAGGTGGTGCTCAGAAACTCCTTGTTGACACTGAAACTCACCAACACCCACAATGCAGCTGAGCCTCACACAACATAGGTGTTGCATGACAATCTTGACCTAGAGTCCATAAAGCTGGTGACAACTCTAAATCCAGCATAAGTAACTTGCCTATGCTAAACAAGGTTGCATAAAAATAAAATATTACAACCCAGGGGACGTGCAGCTCGTATAATGACACACCACGAACGATAACATATGACACATTGCGAGCCTTCGACACAGTGCTCTCTGCTACGTTTGGAAAGGCACTTCTCAACGAAACACATCTATTGTTTTGCCTGTATCGGGGATCATTTGAATGCATCTCGAGCAACGAGAAAATATGAAATTTACTCAGTTCACAAACAGTGCTAAGAAACTATGAGGAAATAACGGAATTATTCCACTTGTCGCTTCAGGACAATGTGGGCAAAGCTAAACAAACCTTTAATCACAGATTGACCAGTGTTCTAGCCAACAGGTAGCTAGATTGGATATTGGGGTTTAGGGGCGCATCGTCTGAAGTGGTCATCCAGCGCCCATCAACAGGTAGTTAAAACTAGTTTCATCCTGCCGGTTGAAGCCATGTTTGTCACCGGTTAGAACGACGTTAGCCACGAGCCCGCCATCCCCTAAGAGGCCAGCGTGTCCTCAGCCCGCCAGCCCCGATAGGGCAGCGTGTCCTCAGCCCGCCAGCCTCGATAGGGTAGCGTGTCCCCCCAGCCCCGAGAGGTTAGGTTAGGTAAGGATAGGTCGGGCTAGGCTAGGTTAGATCTCAGCCGCCGGTCAACTCACCAGGGGGCGTTTTGCTGGAGACGGCCTGCAGTGACTTGGCAGTACCACCCGACACCAGCTGCAGCTGGCCACTGGGCAGCTGCACCAGCTGCTGACCTACGACGGCGACACATACTGTCACACACACACACAAACACAAATATCCGGTACACAGGTGGGTCGGCATCATTGCGCCGACGGAACGTACTGACGTATGTATCGAATCAAGGACACGATAGTACTGCGGACACCCTATATGAAGAGTGCATCGTGCCGATCGCCCTCCCGCCTCCTCCCTACCGAACCATGCGCCCCTAAGCCCCAAGAACCAACCAACCCTACCGAACCAGATATTTGCAATGGCATTAGGGTGAAATGACACGATCAGCACCCCCAACGCACGCAATATTTCACACAGGGCTGTTGCCAAATCACTCCTTTCTGATCAGCCCTGAAACAAATCATGGCAAGTCAAATAGCAACAGCAGACCAGCCGGGGACACGCCACGACGCCACGACGCCGCCGACTGACAGCATCACCAGCCGCAGGGCATCACACCAGTGTTAAATTATTCGCAAAATAGGGTGGAATTTACCACTTTCTGAACACTCAATTGACATCCTGCTCCAAGAAGTATAGACATCCTGCTTCTTGATACGTGCTTATGAAGCGTCTCCTTTCTAGCATTACCTCATTTGTTAAGTAGCATGATCATGCTCTTGATAAGGGGTGGTGGTACACGAATTCGGCAATGCAATTTCAGGTAAATGGATTATTCATAATGCGAATATCACCAGGGTATATAATATTTTTTATCTCGCTATCCCAAATATAGCTCTTCCTAACATTTGAATATCAAAACAAATGATGAGGGTACAAACATTGGCTCAAATTTAAGTCTGAAAAACATCAAAGGCACTTGGAATGATACTAATTTCATGACAAATTTCGACATCCTACTGTGCTCATTTCGACATCTCACACCTTACGAAAAGCCAATATTTTCACACTGCATCACACTCACCGGGCTTGAGGCCCTTGACCTGCAGCTTGCCGTCGGGCAGCTTGATGATCTGTATCTGGTTGGGTTTGGCGGCTGTGGCGGGTGTCGCTGCGGCGGGCGCGACGGTCGGCGACAGGACGGGCGCCAGCGGCCGCGTCGAGCTGGTGCCTACCGTTACCGTGGTGGCCGGCACGGTGGTCATCGACGGCGACGACTGGATGGCTGCACACGGAGCGACGTACGTCACTATACAGACAAGGCCGTTACAACTACTCAGACAAGGCCGTTACAACTACTCACACGCTCAGATACAACTACTCAGACCAGGCCGTTCCACACATGTAGCACACGATACATCACAACAAACTGCAGATTTATTGCACCATAACACCAGCCAAAGAAGTCGGCATCTTTTGCACACTAAAAGCAATGACCAGTCCCAATATCCATTGCAAGTAAAAACCTGAACCACACCAAGCCACAGGCGGCGATGATGCACAAAAGAGCGTAGTTTACGTTACAGTTGCCACCCCCGGTCGGGAGAAACTGAAATCCCTGTAGGTGCCGAGATTTGAACCCTAAACATTACGATTACGAGATGCAAGCGCGCTGCCCACTAGGCTATCGGCTGCCGTCTACCGATCGTCCGGGACACAAAAACGCTGTGGTAGCCGCGCACGAAACACGCATAGTTCACATAGATGCATGACACACACACAGCTCACACAGCCTCACAGATCATAGATACATGAAACTGCGTATATATCGTCAGAGTGGCCATCCCGTGGCCAGGACAAGCCGAAGTTCCACGACAGTACTGAGATACTGACATACATACATCGGGTCTTTTACAACGCATTCAACCGCTTGGTCATACAGCGTCGCCAACCCCTCACGCCGATTGGTCGCGGGTGGACTCGGTAAATGCCGTCGGTTGTGAGATTCGAACCCATAGTCCTGCGATCATGAGTCCGACGCTCTACCAACTGAGCTACCGCGGCCTCCTGAGATACTGACCGATGATCTTCCCGTCCTTGGTGATGATCTTGCGCGTGGCGCCGTACGTGCGCTGCGGCGTGGCCGGAGACGCCGGCGACGCCACCGACGGCTTCACCATGAACTTGGTGCCTGACAACGCACCAGGCAGTTCAGTTAAAGCGGCGCCGGCCACACCGTCCACCCACCAACATCATTCCTCACAACCGAGACACTACAAGCCGTCCTGTTGGAGCAATGCCGAGAGCCGGCACTCACCGCCCGAACGGAGATTCTCTATCACATGGTCAATGCGCCCTACAACTCAAATAACCAATCATAACATAACACTCAAATAACTCAACCAACCGACCATAGCATTTTCGTAAAGCTGCCACCAATGCTCCGTCAGCCCCCCCCCCACCCACGTCCAGACCACGTCTCCACAGACCACGTCCAGAACCATATAGGTCCAGTCTGGCGACTGGCCCCATAAGCAAGCACGTGTCGCGACACGAGAGCCGCCCTGACACCACGGGTGAGACCAGAGACCAGTGCTGTACCAACAGCAGTGTCCTAAAATTACTTCACCATTAACTGTGTGGATGAAGAAAGAAGTTGCTTGGGAATAGTGAAAGATTGGAAGAAAATGAAGGATCGCCACTTAAGGATTTAAAAATCGGAATGCCTTTCACTTCAGTCACATGCATTTTACATTTTTTAGCAGTCATGTGTATAATGACTGCCCACACATGTAGCAAAATGGTAAAAACCTAAGACAAGGATGATGTGGTGGATTGGAGTTTAGGGCTCGTCGACATCAAGGGTCACTTTGCGCCCATAACTAATCAGACAAGGATGAAATAGCACAATTCCATTAACTGTGGATTTCCAGGCCACATGGTCGATTATTTTACGCTGACCAACAGACCCAAGTACGACCTATATACGAGCACCTGTCGGCGCGGCCAACACAGACGCCAGCAGACGGAGATCGGCGGTAAGGGGGTGTGACGCCGCTCAGCAGTCAACACCGACTGGGCGGACAGCCGCCAACGAGTGAAAGGCGTGTGAGCAGCTCACCCCGAACCTTACCTGGTAATCAGCGAAACAACACCGTGTCGAGCGGGTGCTCCAGCAACAGCATCGGGGGCATATTTGGTCCAGTGTCACTGCAGGCAGACGAGTGTACGAGCACTTACCAATGCCCAGAGGAGCGCTCACCTCATCCCGTATTGCAGCTCCGTTTAGCGTCTTTAGCATTCTCTCCTTTTCCTAGTGCTGCTCTGCCCGACGTCTTCACCTCCGTCAGCGCCGCATACACTCACCTTTGCACAGGGTCTTACGCTGTACATACTCACCCTTGCCCAGCGTGCGGCTCTGCTTGACCGCGTCGTCCAGACGCGCCTTCAGCTGCGCGGCGGACGTGGCGCCCGGCTTCAGTTTGGCGGCGCCGGCCGGCGCGGGACTGACGGCGCCTCCAGCTGGGGAGCTGGAGCGCGACGTCTGGATTGCCGCCCTCCTCTGCAGCAACGCCTGCTGCCGCTCCTGCCTCTGTCGCTCCACTCTGTCAGAAGGCGCGCCGTTAGCGCGTGGTGGTGGTGGTGATCGGCACCAACTGGACACAGCGCGCTGTTCTACTCTCCCACCATCTGTCTAACACCAGCCGCACATAACACACGTACATCCACCCACCAGAGTTCAGCAGGCCGACGTATCCAGCTGCACCGCCAGCCGACGGCTAGCGGGCAGATGACGGCCCGCCAAACACTCTACCACCACCGGCTCCGGACACTCACTTCTCGTGGTAGTACTTGATCTCGAAGATCTCGAGCGCCTCCTCGGGCACCCACTCGTCGGTGACGTCACTGGTCGGGTTGTCGGTCGACTCGATCATGCGTCGCCGCTTCCGGAGACCGCTCCGTGCCGACGACGTGTACTCTGTCGGACGGCATAGACGGTCACGGCACAGGTTCACACAGAAGGTTACGGAAACACCGGGCACAGGGTCAAATTCTGGGTCGCACATTTGACCATATAAGCGATCACATAGTGCTACACACACGTTGCAGCGTCATTCAGGTCACCACCAGTCATAGAGCCAGCCCATGCCATGCCCTAAAGCTATCCCAGCCATGCACCCTGGTGGTTGTGATTTTACGACACACTCAGCAGCTGAGTGCGCTGACGGGTGCTGGGCCGGGCGTCCACAGTTCGCAGCACCATCGCCAACACGGACAACTTCTGGCTCTTCAACGACTGTGCTCATAGCTAACGACTCCGGACCTGCATGTAGCACGAACACTGTTATTACAACTAGATTTGCTGTGGGTGGTGAAAATCTCCAAGGGAGGCCCCCGGCTCCGATCCTGTAATCTTGCTGTTCACCAGCGATGCCAGTTACTATGCAAGGCGATTCAGCCAGACCGATCTCCAACACCACCACTTGGCACATCCGTCCCGCGCTGGTGCCGCACCTTTTTCCACGATGACCGGGTTGTCGAAGAGGATGGTGACGCGCCGGCGGAAGTACATGGTGCGCTCGCGGAAGCGGCCGTCGTCGCGGTGTTTGAGCACCAGCGAGCGCACCATGCCCGTGTCGGTGGTGATCTGGAACTCGCCGGGCGCCACCTGTTGCGGCCGCGACTGCAACACGTTCGCACAGCGGTCACTCGGGCCGTCACGGAGCCGGCTGTACGGCGCGACCACAGGCGGCGGCCAGGTGAAGGGGTCGCTGTAGCTCAGTCGGTAGGGCGTCGGCCTCTTGATGGCAAAATCGTGGGTTCGAACCCCGCAACCGGCAGGGTTAGCGAGTTCAAACGGGACCAATCGGCAGCTGAAGCTGAACCCAGCAGTTGAATGAGTTGTTCGACAAAACTGAAGACAACTTGGATCAGGTGAGCGGTCTACAAAACGAAGACTATATCGATGGAAGCTAGAGGCCATACAGAGTAGGCGGAGGGCAAACAAAGGCTACGTCGAATTCAGAGAGGGGCATACGTATACGATCAAAGGGCACACATGAAGCACACCGAGCAAAAATGACAACCAGGGGACGGACGAATCATAATGGGGCAGTGTGACATTTTTCAAGAAAATGGGTGGAAAATACCACCTAATGAAAGTCCAATCGACCTCCCTGTCTATGGCTTGTGTGACATCCTTGCTTACTGGCTGCTGATTATGAAGCCAACATGAACTCAACTGAAGACATCCTGATGCCCTTCAACAATTCAAATATGCCATAGTTGGGGTGCACCAATGACCTGTGATCAGGAAATCTCCTGAAACCGTATCACAGAGCCTCTTCTGTTTCAGATAGTCTACCCAGTATCCTGAAACACGGTATCATCCAGCACTCCTGAAGTCCTTATTCAACAAGTAATGAAGCCCTGCATTGAATACAATATGCAGGCGTATCAAAGTTGCTCAGTGATAAATTATTCCACTTTCTGAATATACCACTTTCTGAACACTCAATCGAAATCCTTCTCCAAGAAGTATCAGCATCCTGCTCATTGATATGAAGTATTTATGTCTCCTTTGTAACAGTACCTCGTTTATAAACTGCATGTGCATGCCCTCAATATGGAATGGTGTTACACGAACATTTTGCAATGCAATTTCGGGTAAAGGGATGGCCTATTGGATATAGGATACAATACCAGTTCATCATTTGGGCGCTGTATGACCGAAGCAGTCGATGCGCCCCTAAGCCCAAATAACCACCCAACCAGTTCATCATAGTTATTATTCTCCTTATCCCGAATGCATCTTTTCTTAAATTATGAATCTTAAAACAAATGATAAAGGTCCAGTCACAATCACCTACACCATGAACTCAAATTTCAGTCTGAAAGACATCAATAACATTTTAAATTACACTAATTACATGTCAAATTTCGACATCCTTCTATGCTCATTTCGACATCTCACACCTAATGAAAAACCAATATTTTAACACTGTAATGGGGTCACGAAGAGCGTAACAGGGGCCAGACAGGTTTCAGGTCTGATAGGCTGTGTCAATTGGTGAGTACACCTGTTGCTGGTCAATATTTCAGAATATAATATACAAAAAAAAAATCAGGAACGCAGATGACCACATGTAGAACACCTAACAAAGCACAGCATAATACTGAGCTTGAATTAGAACCAAGTGAAACCACTCACAAGCAGCAAGAATGTACAATTGATGTGTCCAGATGTATTTATCACAATGATTGCACATCATAAAATCATGGATATATATCAAAGGGTGCCTGTCTGAAGACATGACAGAAATATTTTCAACTGTCTGACAGATGTCACACACAGACGAGAATATCAACAAGTCAAACTGATATACTTTCGAAACTATTTGTTGGATGCGGTTGGGTGTTGCAGGTGGTAAGTGGCAATTGAACCAATCATAAGCGGGGGACGAGTAGCCTAGGGGTAAGTTGCTCGCATCACAATCGAAAGGTTGAGTTCGAGTCCCACATGTCGCTACTCTTCGCCCGCGACCAATCGGCGTGAGAGATTGGCGACGCTACATGACTCAACGGTCGTTGTGTCGTAAAACCAATAACCAACGAACCAATCCTAAGCACTCCACAGTTCCATGGTGGGACAGATGTTGCCACGGAAGCACTTGTTGCCAAATACCATTACCTCCGGTCACAGCGTGGTGATGGCACCTCCACCTCACAACGCGACGACGCGATGCATATGCTAATGTGCTGACGCTATTACAGTGTCTAATGGCTGGCGGCCACGCGGGGCCGCCGGTGGCCGGCGTCCATCCGCCACCAACCATTGGCGCGGCATGCTCCAGTGCGGCCTACTCACGTCGATGTCGTCCCAGCGGACGCAGGCCCAGAGGATGCGCAGCTGGAGGCCGGCCGCGTGCAGACTGCGCACGCGACACGTGCGGTACAGCCAGCCGGTACGCAGCGTGGCTCGAGGGCACGGATACGGCCACACCTGGCTGTTGTTCTGTCGACACACAGTCGCGGTCACACCGCGTTATAAACAGCAGACGGTGTCACACCACGTCACATGGGCCGCGCCGTGCCACACCGGTCACACCGCGTCACACACAGCAGACGGTGTCACACGTCACATGGGCCGTGACGTGCTACACTGGGCACACAGCGTCACACACAGCAGACGGTGTCACACCCCGTCACATGGGCCGTGACGTGCTACACCGGTCACACTGCAACACCACTTGCCACGCGAAAAAAACCTAGTCAGATGCGCTACACCGGTCGCAACATGTCAACCTTTGTCACGCGGATCACCTCCAGTCAGAAGCGCTACATCGGGCCACACAGCATCCCATCATCACCGCAGGGGGAAGGGGGCGACAGTGTTCCGCAGCGCCACCCCAGCAGTAACGACACCACCGAACCGTCTACACAGACTCTGGGCAGCAGCGGGCGGCTACCTTGGCGCCGTAGTTGAAGCCGTCCACGGAGCGTTGGCCGCGCTGCCGCGCCAGCTGGCGCAGCTCCCAGGTGGGCAGCACCAGCATGCTCCAGCGGCCGCCGGCGCGGAACTTGCTGTACAGCGGGTACCTGCGCACAGCGCGACGGCCGGAACGTCACCATCAGACACCAGACATCGGGTAACTGATGCGCCAGTACGCGCGACAATAAATCTGACGGCCGATCGGAAACCGGGCCAAAGATGGGCTACAGGAGCAAATGGCGAGCACGTTAGCGCCTCGATTGACATTGCACCACAGGGGGTGGAGGTCTACTCGACGCGAGCGGCGTGCAGAGCGCGAAAGCCAACGTTCGTATGTCACCCACCTAGTGGCGTGACGCCCACTGAACGCATGCAATTACGCTCTCCTTATCTGGCGAAGTGATTCCCGAGCGACACATGGTGAAGTCACGCTCATATGAACCTCTTCGTCAGGTGTTTGGTAACATTACCAGACACCTGGCGAAGCCGCCCTTATTTATCACCAGGTAAACTTATACTTTGGTGCAAACTAGTCCGGCCATGACCCTCTGAAGTCTCGCCTCACATAGCTGTAATTGATGCCATCCTAGCGTGATGTCAGACCGCAGCGGCCGACAGGTGGAGCCAGTCTCACCTGACGTAGTTGCGCTTGGTGACGGGCTTGACTAGCACCAGCGTGATGGGCAGCTCTGTGGAGACGCCGGCAAACCGCGACTCGTCTGTGGCGGGCCGAACAGCCTTGCCCTGCCGCAGTGCCAACACACGGTCACCGGCCAACACCGGCGCCCCGACAGCGATACGCCCTACTCCGGGCTGACGCTTGGTGGCCAGTTTGAACCTCATCGACAGCACGGCGTGCATGCAATGATGTAAAAAGGTGCCTTGTTATAAAAAATAAGCAAAAACAATCGTGACCGGTCCGCGGTCTTCAAAAAGTTGAAACCCTACGAAACGACCGATGTTAGAGCTCAATGAAACGTAGTGGTCAAGACAACACACATGGAGAACATATATACTGAAACATTAGTAGGAAAGAAATCAGCACTTGGATATGACAACACAATGTGTCTGATACCTAGGTTATTGCAAGAATTCGCTCAACTTAGACTCCAGAATGTAAGTATTTTTTAAGCAGGAAGCTCAGTTCCAGTGATGAGAAAATGACGTGCTTGTTTGTTAGTTTATTGGGTGGTTCACGACGAACTTTACGCACATTCATGGCCAATGGCGCCGCCCACGCTGTTTCACTGGTGGGCCGCGGGATTGGGAAATGTCCGGAGCGGCGCTAGTGTCTGAGGAAATGACTAAAGCCGAAACAACCGGTCGTTTTCCATGTCGGATACGCATTTAACTTGGCTACTGCAGCATGGCCAATGCGTAGTCACAGATCGAAAGGACTTATCTCCCAACACGCTGGAAAACAATACGCAAAGCTGGTCCGAATCAGCCCTCGTTACAGCAAGGCTGGCGCGTGTGTTCCAACTGGTGCTCACCTTGTCCACGGCGACTTTTTTCTCATCGTCGTCCGCCTCCTGACTCGGGTCTGGATCCGACCTGAGCTTCTCCACCTCTAACCGGACCAACGCCTGCAGACAACATGCACCACCTCAGAGTGGCTCACGGGCCAAGTTACAGCACAATGACCCGTGTACACGTTAGTGGGAAGGTAATTGCAGACAAGATGTAGGCAATGTTCAACACACGCGAAGACATTTTGCCACAAGTGGTTCAAATAGTCGTAGCACCATGATTTGTGGCGATTAAACAAATGGTGATGAAATCAGATCGGCGGGTCGATGGCGGAGGGTTGGGAGTGTCGGACAGGATGTGGATAATGGAGGCACAGGAGTTGGGGCATGTGGTGGAAATGGAGGCATGGGAGTCGGGGACATGGGGTGGATAGTGGGGCACGGGAGTTGAGGACATGGAGTGGATAGTGGAGTTACAGGAGTCGGGGACATGGGGTGGAGTATGGGCACGAGAGTGGACGACAGGATGTACAGAGTGGAGGCACGGCAGTCGGAGACATGGGGTGGAAAGTGTGGGGGGGGGCACAGGAGTGGCGGACAGAGGGTGAAGTGTAGGCACGGGAGTCGGGGAAGAACTTTGGGTTCTTTTACGACGCATTCAACCGCTAGGCCATATAGCATCGCCAACCTCTCACACCGGTTGGTCGGCCGTGAACTCTGCAGATAGGAGCTCTGACAATGCAGCCGGTTGTGAGATTTGAGCCCAATATCTTGCCATCAAGAGTCCGACGCTCTAACAACTGAACTACCACGGCCCCATGGGAGTCGGGGACATGGGGTGGAGAGTGGGCACACGGGAGTGGAGGACATGATATGGAGAATGGAAGGTCAGTCAGCGTTTGGTCGAGACCACGACAGTCAGACCCAGCCACGCACCGCCTGTCGACAGGAGGGCGAGTAGCACTCGGTGCCGGCCCCGCCGGCCGTGTTGCGACATGTCCGATCGTAGCACGGGTGCGCCGTCAGCAGCAGCAGGCGTGCCTCGGCGGCCGCCAACCCGGCCGACAGCGACCGGTCGGTCGGTGGAGTCGCCTCGCCCAGCTCGCGCCGCTCCAGCTCTTCCCGCCACGACAGCAGCCGGTCCAGCTTGGCTGTCCGTGCTGACCTGGGGTACCCGGGGAGCTGGGGTTAGGCACACAGCAGACATGGGCTGTCAGGGCAGCTGGGGTTACACACAGCAGACCTGGGCTACCAGGGAGCTGGGGTTAGACACACAGCAGACCTGGGGTACCCGGGGAGCTGGGGTTAGGCACACAGCAGACCTGGGCTACCAGGGAGTTGGGGTTACACACGGCCGACCTGGGGTTCCCAGGGAGAGATGGAGCTAGACACATAGCAGACCTGAGGCACTCATGGAGCTTGGGCTACACACGGCCGACCTGGGGTACCCGGGAAGCTGGGGTTAGACACACAGCAGACCTGAGGTGCCCAGGGAGCTGAGGTCAGACATAGCCGACTTGTGGTACTGGAGACAGGTCTGATATATGAGTGGTCAGGGCACTGAATACGGATCTGATCCGAGACCGGAGAGTTTAATCTATGACAAGAATATGGAATACCGAATCTTACATGGGATGATGGCGAGAGGTAGCTGAGAGGGGCCCAACTTAACACCGACTCACGGTTCAGAACGAAGCCGACTGGCGACGCTGACCTAGGTACACAAGGAGGACTTGACCTCTGGTACTGACTTGGGGTAGATGAGGCGATGCGCCTGCCTTAGTCCGGTCGACACATCCAGTACGTCATCCACCATCATCTGTTGCAGCTGTAGTGGCTCCACCGGTACCTCGTCCGCAGGCGCGTCCCTGTCACTCTCCGGCTCTGTACATAATGAGGACAGTCACACTTTAGGTACATGGTGAGGACTGTAACACCCAAGGTCTAGATGAGGACCATTACACTCTAGCTCTGTACATAATGAGGACAGTTGCACTCCGGATCTGTACTTGAGGACCATCACATAGTCATTGCATGGAAACAGTCACTCACCAGCTTTGCATGCAATCATACCGGGATATAGACATATGCACAGCAGGGACAGTTATACCGACACACACACACACACAACTGGGACCGTCACACACAGACACATACACACAGCTGGGGCCGTCACACACCGACACATACACACGGCTGGGGCCGTCACACACAGACACATACACACAGAGGGACCGTCACACACAGACACATACACACAGCTGGGGCCGTCACACAGACACATACACACAGAGGGACCGTCACACACCGACACATACACAGAGCCGGGGCCGTCACACACCGACACATACACACAGCTGGGGCCGTCACACACCGACACATACACACAGAGGGACCGTCACACACCGACACATACACAGAGCCGGGGCCGTCACACACCGACACATACACACAGCTGGGGCCGTCACACACCGACACATACACACAGCTGGGGCCGTCACACACCGACACATACACACAGCTGGGGCCGTCACACACAGACACATACACACAGAGGGACCGTCACACACCGACACATACACACAGCCGGGACCGTCATACACCGACACATACACACAGAGGGACCGTCACACACCGACACATACACAGAGCCGGGGCCGTCACACACCGACACATACACACAGAGGGACCGTCACATACCGACACATACACAGAGCCGGGGCCGTCACACACCGACACATACACACAGCTGGGGCCGTCACACACCGACACATACACACGGCTGGGGCCGTCACACACAGACACATACACACAGAGGGACCGTCACATACCGACACATACACAGAGCCGGGGCCGTCACACACCGATACATACACACAGCTGGGGCCGTCACACACCGACACATACACACGGCTGGGGCCGTCACACACAGACACATACACACAGAGGGACCGTCACACACAGACACATACACAGAGCCGGGGCCGTCACACACCGACACATACACACGGCTGGGGCCGTCACACACAGACACATACACACAGAGGGACCGTCACACACGGACACATACACAGAGCCGGGGCCGTCACACACCGACACATACACACAGCTGGGGCCGTCACACACCGACACATACACACGGCTGGGGCCGTCACACACCGACACATACACACACAGAGGGACCGTCACACACGGACACATACACAGAGCCGGGGCCGTCACACACCGACACATGCACACAGCTGGGGCCGTCACACATCGACACATACACACGGCTGGGGCCGTCACACACAGACACATACACACAGAGGGACCGTCACACACCGACACATACACAGAGCCGGGGCCGTCACACACCGACACATACACACAGCTGGGGCCGTCACACACCGACACATACACACGGCTGGGGCCGTCACACACAGACACACACACACAGAGGGACCGTCACACACCGACACATGCACAGAGCCGGGACCGTCACACACCGACACATACACACAGCTTGGACCATCACCCACCGACACATACACACAGCTGGGGCCGTCACACACCAGACACATACACACAGCCAGGACCGTCACCCACCGACACATGCACAGAGCCGGGACCGTCACACACCGACACATACACACAGAGGGACCGTCACACACAGACACATACACACACCATGGACCATCACCCACCGACACATACACATGGCTGGGACCATCATCTACCGACACATACACATGGCTGGTGTGACACAAGAACCACGACACCGCCGGATCATACATTGGCGATTCACGCCACACGCCACACTGGAATGCGTCCCCCTCCCAGGAGATGGATATGAACAAATCTCACGTCGTCGCCCGTTCAGCCAGTTCGGGTAGAATTTGCCAATGCTTCAACATCACAGAAGATCCAACGTACAGCCACGCCTACAGCGGGCAGCAAGACACAGACGGATACGCAGACAGCACAAGCCAACGGAGCAGTAGACATCTGATATTGGGGAACCACCGACCTGTGGTGCCAGGCTGCAGTCGGATCACGAGCAGCCGCTGCTGCAGGTAGTCAGCCGCCAGCGTCGGCAGTTGCCCGGCAGCCGTTCGCTGCATCAGCAGCTGCTTCTCGTAGTCGGCCGGGCTCAGCAGCAGGGACTCGGCCGGTCGGTCTGCAGTGGCTGTCACGCACACACAGCAGGGTTACGCGACGTCGCCCTCGAACAGACACGGTGCACTGGACCTGCCGCGACCAACTGCGCACAGCCGGTCCGCGTACATCTTAGTTGTGCATACAACGGCTACATGTCCAGCTGAACCGTGACAACATGGGTGCCGCACCGGACCGGACACACAAGAGCACCATCTATGAACGGCACACATCAGCATCAGCCGCACCGTCAGCCGAGCACAGCAGCAGCGACTGCAGCCGGCGACGGACGAGGACAAGTGGGGGCACTAACCGACAGTGTGCAGGTGGAGCCGGTACGGCCCGGCGGCGTGACCCCGTCTGGAGGCCGGCGTCGGCCGGTACCGACGGGTGCTGCTCAGCCACAGCCAGCCGGTCTGGCCGTGGATGCGGTACTCCTCGCCCCGCTGCTTCCACACCTGCGGCGGCCGGTCCAGTCAGGGCGAGACAGCGACAGAGCCGGTCCGGTCGGGAGGAGACAGCGACAAACCCAGTCAGTTGGGTCAAAATAGCGACATAGCCGGTCCGGTCTGGGCGAGACAGTCACAGACCCGGTCAGTCGGGGTTTGACAGCGACAGAGCCGGTCAGTCGGGACGAGACAGCGACAGACCCGGTCAGTCGGGGCGAGACAGTCACAGACCCAGTCAGTCGGGGCGAGACAGCGACAGAGCCGGTCCGGTCTGGGCGAGACAGTCACAGACCCGGTCAGTCGGGGTGAGACAGCGACAGAGACGGTCAGTCGGGGCGAGACAGCGACATCCCGGTCAGTCGGGACGAGACAGCGACAGACCCAGTCAGTCGGGGCGAGACAGTCACAGACCCAGTCAGTCGGGGCGAGACAGCGACAGAGCCGGTCAGTCAGGTCGAGACAGCGACAGAGCCGGTCAGTCGGGGCGAGACAGCGACATCCCGGACAGTCGGGGCGAGACAGCGACATCCCGGTCAGTCGGGACGAGACAGCGACAGAGCAAGCCAGTCGGGGCGAGACAGCGACAGAGCCGGTCCGGTCGGGGCGAGACAGCGACAGACCCGGTCAGTCGGGGCGAGACAGCGACAGACCCGGTCAGTCGGGGCGAGACAGTCACAGACCCCGTCAGTCGGGGCGAGACAGCAACGGACCCGGTGAGTCAGTCAGTCGGGGCGAGACAGCGACAGACCCGGTGAGTCGGTCAGTCGGGGCGAGACAGCGACAGACCCGGTGAGTCGGTCAGTCGGGGCGAGACAGCCACAGACCCGGTCAGTCGGTCAGTCGGGGCGAGACAGCGACAGACTCGGTCAAGGCGAAATAGAAACAGTGTGTCATTGGCATACCAGGACAGCCACTTTCATCACTGCTTGCGACAGACGCGGCCAGGACGGGACTGGACCAGTGCGTCACTGATGGACAGAGGCAGGCCCTGTCAGTCAGGTCGAGACAGGACCAGTGCATCACAGATAGGCAGTAACTGACCCGATCACGGCGAGGCTGGACCGGTGCACGAGGATGGAGATCGCCATACACGGTATGGCGCGTGTTTGTATCGCCAATGGAGATACAAACACGCACCCTCAGTCGACATACACGGCAGTCTGAACAGCACGAGACAGACTGCTAAGATGTGAGGTCGGACGCCACCTACCTGATGCTTAACCTTCTTCAGGTTGTACTTGACGAAAGGGATACGCAGCGCCAACTCCTCCTCCGCTAGTTCTCTCTTCTCCCGTTTTTCTTGCTTTTTGCGCTCCTCTCGTTCTAGCACAGAAATACGCTGCACCGACACGTGAGCTGCACGGAGACCACAGGTCACAGGTCACGTGCCGCCCCCTACCGTCTGGAGCGCTGGACTGTCACACGTGACCAGACACCACAGGTCGCAGACCACACAGCGTCTCTTGAGGCTCGCACAGTACTAAATGAACAATCAGGATATCATGGAGAAGACAAGTGCTGCAATAAGCAATCAAAACCATGCATAATACAGCTAGTGGTGGGTGCGCGGGGCACACAATATAGCATAATATAGCAGGGGGCACACTTGTCTGCACCACTTCTTACTCTCCAATGCTACAGCATAGTATCACGCGATCCGGAGTAGCAAAGGTCGAGTTCCACTGTACCGTGAAGTAGAGCAGACTGCAGGCAAAGACGCAGCTGCATGCCCCAAGTTAAAACATTTGAAATTAAACCCCTGGGTTCTGCAAAGAAGGAACTGGGTTCTGCACGGCAGTGAGGTTGCTTGAATTAAATACTGCACCCCAGTTACGGGTAGTTTCGACGCCCCCATACAGCAGCAGACGCTGCTCACAAGTCCAATGCTGCCGGGCGAACCGAGAGCGCAGCGACCCGACCACGCGTGGGGCGGCAGCGCGACACCGGGCGAGGCGTCCTCCGAGCCGACTCACCTAGCGAGTCGTACCAGACGGTGCACAGCAGCCGCGGCTTGATGAGCGCGCTGATCACGGTCAGCGCGCGCGCAAAGTCCTGCGGCCGCGACGAGCCGGCCACGGCCGAGTTCCAGGCGCGCCGCAGCTGCGGCCAGCTGGGGTGCATCAGCGCCGTCGGCAGCCGACTGACGAGCTCCTGCAGCGTCTGCCGCAGGGTGGTTCGCAGCTGCTGGCGCACCCCTGCCGCGGTACCAGGCCACCGGGTCACCGCGCGGACACCTCGACAGGTCACGACAGGCTGACTGGTTAGTTATTGGCTTTACGACGGCCGACCGTTGAGTTATATAGCATCGCCAATCTCTCACGCCCATTCGTCGTGGGCGAGGATTCGCGACACGTGGCGACTTAAACCCACAACATTTCGGTTAGGGGACGGTTCGGTCAACATGTTACCCCTAGACTACTCTTGTACCCACACCCTGTCCACAACAGGACAGGGTGCATCGATATCAATAGGTGAAGGTGTGAAGTGTGCAGCTCAGGCAAGCCGTCAACCACCGGATCGCACGTCTAGGCTAACATGAGAGGTCAACTGGCCCATGGCATGCCAAGGCCACGGCCGGAAGCCATGCAGCCACACATGTGGTGGCCAGTTTAGATTTCACACAAGTGTCAATGACCAGCCCAAAGGCGAAGAGCTGGCGATCGGACACGAAGTGCAAGAGCATGGGCGCGGGAGATGTTCCTGTTGCGATCAGCACAATAAGTGAAATCCCGCTGTCACATTCCTCAGATTCCCTTCCACAATCATAAATTGAATTGACTATGACAACTATCACAGGTCGCAGACGGCTCAAACAATTGTCACTGATGACACGCTTGCGGAGATGATCGTTTGCTCAGATGTTTACGGCCACTTGTGTTCCATGTCAGCCTCGACGTTTACGGCCGCTCATGCTCCACGGTCGCCTCGACGGCACGGCACGGCCACGAGAGCACGACCACCACACGCATCTTACAGTCGCCCTGGCTCAGAGGTCGTACCGGCGGCGGCGGCGGCCGTGTTTGGCACTCAGTCAGGTCTGACACAGACACGAGGACGCGGCACCGAGTAGGCCACGCCACCACATCCATATTGGTGGTTGTTGGCTTCTACGGCACGTCGACCGCTATCATGTCGCGTCGCCAATTGCTCACGCCGATTGGTCACGGGCGAAGAGTAGCGACAGGCGAGACTCGAACCCACACTCTTTCGGTTATGAGACGGACAACTTACCCCTCGACTACTAGTGCCCCACACCCATCTTGGCAGAGTAGGCGACCCTCACCCGTCTCGGCGCCCTTCCATTCGAACTCGGACGCCTGCGTCATTGAGAACTTGTGGCTCATGTGGCGGCGCTTGTCCTTGTCCTCGGCCGCCTGGAAGCGGTTCAGGGCCAGCGGGTTGGAGGTGTACTGGTTGTCGTACCGCTGGTACGCCAGGTCCGTCGAGTCGCCCAGCCGGAACGGACGCTCTGCCGACGGCACAGTCAGGTCGGACCTACATAAAGGCATAAAAGATCAGTGCAACTATGAGCCACAATGGCCCTTCTTGGTTGCTCTCTGGACACTCGACCAGTTGCCCACCAAATCCGTCGATCAGCCCCCCCCCCCTCCCCTGGAATACTGAAAAGCAAGCCCTCTATTCTTATGATGATTGTCTATGCTGTTTTTAAAGATGTTCAGTATGCTGCTACTGCCGGTGGTTTCTGGAAGTTGGTTACAGTGATTAATTACCCTGTTAGTGAGCCAAGACTGTCTTAACCTTGTCCTGCTGTAGTTAACTTTAATTTTGATTTGATGGCCTCTAAATGCATCATTTATGATAAATTTAAACACTCCCTCTCCGATATTCCTTCTCCAGACCATGAACAAATTCAAAGACCTCAATTAGATCTGCTCTCAGCCTTCTCTATCTAAGTGAACACATATTCAATTTCTTCAATCTTTCTTTATATGCCAGGTTGCTTATACCATTAACCCGTGCCGTCTCGGGGGGGGGGGTCTTCAACCGCCCCCTCAGGTTTTTCGCGGATGGCGGATGAACGGCGCGCGGCAGCGCGCCCAAACTTGGCATACCTTTTCCCACATCAATTTGGCATGCTGATTCAAAATATTTAGGTCAGGTCATTTAGGGTCAACGGGTTAGTCAAGGTCAAGTGAGGTCGCCTCCCAAAAAGTTAAGCCAGTCGTCATGCTTTAACGGATACAGATGTTTTAATGAAACTTTCAGCGTCTGCTTATCTTTACGGATGCAACAAAACGTACGAGTTGATTTAAAAAAAAGTTTTTGACTACATATAAATTTTGCGTATTTGCTAAATTGTAGTTCAAATACAGATTATGGCTTAGGTAATCATTTTCATTAGGGAAAGTTGACTTCCAACAACGTTTCTTGGTCTGCTCTACCCATTGGAAGAGGAAAATTAAAGAAAACTTGAACACTCAAAATTTTAATTTTGCAATTTAAAAAAATAATACAATTTGTATTTTATGGGGCCAAACAAATTATAACCCTGGTCGATTTCGCTGTCCTTTTCTCATTCCAAATACATTTTATTTTTTGCATATATCCACAAAATGAACTACCCAGAGCCAAAAACATAATGTAAGTCGTGAAAAGTCGTGAAAATGTAGCCCCCCTGGTGACGTCACTTTTGGGGGAATTGTTTTTGGGGTAGACCCAGACCCTACTCGTCGAGCGCTTTCCGATGACACTTCTTCCGTTTTCGTGCGATGCTCAGTTTGGATTATAGAGGGGGTCTTCAACCGCCCCCACCCCCCACCCTGAGACGGGGTGTGAGGATTTGACCGGAAAGACGGCGCGGGTTAACCATTTTTGCAGCTTTCTTTTGTTCTCTCTCTCTAAAAGCCAACACATTTTTTCAATACTGGGAGACCAAGCTTGGACGCACTATTTCAAATGTAGCATTACATAAGCTTCCTGATGAGCTCCTCACTTCTGTATGATACATTCCTATTTATTGCTCCAGGCATTCTCAGTGCCTCCTTCCTAGCTTCCTTGGTCTGTTCTGATCTGTCTTGGCCTGTCCTACAGGCCGACTCCACCAGGCCAGCGTATAGAAACTGACCTTGGTAGACCACAATGGAGTCGAATTCATGGGAAAATTTCTACAGAGGAGTTGTAACGTCAGTGTGTAATATTAAATATGTGCATTTATGAACATATCTACAGAATATTTCGCTTAAGGTAGGCTACCATGTTCGAACATGGCAAACAATGTGCGGCTTTAGTTTCCTTTTGTGCGTATTTTCGAACAGATATTTCTCCCCGACTAGCGACTGGTCACCTGTTGATGTCCTAAAACCACAACCAAAAATGTATGTGCAAAGAACACATAATTGCACCTAGTTGCAACTACATATAAAATATTGTAATTTCACACACTTATTTTATGGAGCTTTGCAACTTTTATTAGGGAGCTATCCTTTCACGATACCTGATGTACGATGATATCAGCGCATCTGACAGTGTCGCCATCATACACATGCCAACGTCACCTCGCACCTGTCACACTGCCATGCAAATCGTCATCCAGGCTTTTGACGTTGCAAAATGATGCACTCCAATCTAGGAAAAATGAATTACAAAACACCGTCCTTAACGTATGTGCAGGACACTTCATTGTCCTGCAATACATGAATTACAAAGCTATCTTTAACATATGCCAAGGACAGTGGTCTATAATTCATATGTCTGTACAGTGAAGTGCATCACTTAGCAACGTCAAATGCCTGGATCCAAGCCGTTTCCAGCCCTGTAACCTGAAAGCAGGCCGAGTCCTCAACACACAGCCCGTAGCCTGAAAGTGGCCCAAGAGTTCTCAACATACAGCCCTGCAACCCGGCAGTTTCCCTGGAGTCCTTAACATACAACCCGCAGTCTGGGAGTGACCAATAGTCCTAAACATATAGCCCTGAAGCCTGACAGCAGCCCAATAGGCCTGAAAATAGAGCCCCGCAGCCTTGGAGCACCCCGACAGTTCTCAACACACAGCCTTGCAGCCGGAAGGCAGCCAGAGAGTCCATGACATACAGCCCTGCGGCCCGGGAGCCGAGGGCGGCGCCCGGAACGCGTCTCACCGCCAGCATCGGTGTCGCTGTCGTCGCTGTCACCTTCTGCATCGGCGCCGGAGCCGACCGGCAGCGTGCCCGTCCTGGACCTGTTGACACGGTCACAGTTACCCGGTCGCCATGCTGGCCACACGACAGGTGCGGCGCCCGTCCTGGACCTATCGACACTGTCAGTTACCCGGCCGCCATGCTGGCCACACGACAGGCGCCCGTCCTGGACCTGTCGACACAGCTAGTTACCCGGTCGCCATGCTGGCCACACGACAGGCGCGGCGCCCGTCCTGGACCTGTCGACACGGCCACAGTTAGCGGGCAGCCATGCTGGATATACGTCAGGCGCTCGTCTTGGACCCGTCGACACGGCCAGTTACCAGACAGCCATGCTGGATATACATCAGGCGCTCGTCTTGGACCCGTCGACAGTCACAGTTACCAGGCCGCCGTGCTGGCCATACGACAGGCGCGGCGCCCGTCCTGGACCTACCTGTCGACACGGCCACAGTTACCAGGTCGCCATGCTGGCCACACGACAGGCGCGGCGCCCGTCCTGGACCTACCTGTCGACACGGCCACAGTTACCAGGCCGCCATGCTGGCCATACGACAGGCGCTCGTCTTGGACCTGTCGACACGGCCACAGTTACCCGGTCGCCATGCTGGCCATACGACAGGCGCGGCGCCCGTCCTGGACCTGTCGGCACGGCCGCAGCTACCAGGCCGCCATGCTGGCCATACGACAGGCGCGGTGGTCGTCGGCTCGGCCGAGTTAGTGCTGGGTCAGCGAGCCAGCCACGGATAAGTCAGTCCGGACACGGCTATCTGGGCTGAGGGGCGCGTTGGCCACACAGCGCCAGTTTGGGCAGACGGTGAAAATTCGGTCACCAGGCCGGCCGCGACATTGGCTCAAAATGCCTCATGAAACGTGGTGTGACCGATGCAGGTGTGACACTACCACCACGTAGTGGTGCGAACCTTCAGCTATATTTTTTCCCCTGGTCGTTCAGTCCAGGCGCCAGGTCAGACTGGATATCAGGAAAGGTCACAGACGCGAGGCCCGCAGACCTCATAGGCGACAGACAAGCCACATCGACTGCGGCATCACATACGAGCTTAATGCACGTACGACATCGATGTAGGTGTGGAGGCGACAACAGTGGGGTGGTCAAATATCAGGTCGGCGAAAGTCAAGATGCCACGACAAAGCCTGTGACATCGCCAAGGCAGTCTGCACTCTGTGACACGGCGTCAGATCTGATTCGCAGTCTGCAACAACTGTCAGCTGAACATTGTCACCACGTGCGTGTGTTCTGCGCCGGTGTACGCGCAGGCGCGTATCGTGCCGCGCTAGCGCAGGTGGGTGTCTACGCCACAACATAAGGCCGACCGCCAGCCCACTGACCGCGTCACCACGGCCGACTTGGCGACGGACGCGTCCGTCGGCGCCGCCGAGCCGGCCGCGTCGCCGCCGGGCGTCACATCGCTGCACTGGGTCGGCTGCGTCGCTGTCGACGACGGAGCGTCGCCGCCGCCGCCGGCCGTCTGCTCCTCGCCTGCCGGCCGCACGGGGAAGGTCATTCGGGACGGCCCGACACAGACAAGACGGCACGGACTCGGACCGCCGGCTGTGGCGCTACGACGCTTCGACTACTGGGCTCAGCATGCCGTCGACAGTTGCACTGACATCTGGCCAATGACCCGAACACGGTACGGTCTCGTCCAAACATCAACTGCACAGAGGCACGAACGCATCCACCTTACCGGCGGCTCAAACACAGGGGACAATGGACCATACTATTGCGGAAAAGTCAATCAAATTGTTAGTGCCAATCCAATGATTTTGAATGTTCTACATTTGATTGCCACTTTTAGTGCAAAATCAAGGAACGACAGGCGACAAACGGGAACGAACAGGAAAATTATTCACAGCTGTCAACAAATTATGCGTCAAATGTGCAGATTTTGGGACAATGTGTACACTGAGGCATCAAAATACTGAGTTTATGCCTCAAGGCAAGGTTGCAAATACAATTTCAGTGTGCGATAGCTTACAAATTATGCGGAATAATGGATGCGGAAGTGTAGTAAGGCTGTGGATGTTGAAGTGTAGCAAGGATGTGGAAGTGCATCAAGGATGTAAATACAACTTCAAAGTGAGATAGCCTACAAATTCTGCTGAATAGTGAAAAGGGGAATGCATGGTTATTCCGTGGTAATCAGCTGAATGTGCCTAAATTCTCATTCAACTGTCTATCACTCATTCAGGATTTTTTTTCCACTTTACATCCTGGCACGCAACTGAGCGAATTTGGACGCACGGGTGTACACCAAGTGACGGCGGAGTGCCCTGACGGCCGACAGGGCGTGACGTGTCAGTTGTAAAATAATGGTTTATCATTAGGTGTGATATGTCAAAACGAGTACAGCGGGATGTCGGAATTGCCATGGAAATAGTGTCATTCTAAATACTTGCTAAGTCCTTCGAACCCAGTTTTGAGACAATGGAGTACATGTGATTGTACCCATGTTGCATGTTTTGAGATGCACCAAATTTGGAGATCAACAATAACCATACAAATACCAATGTTAGAAACTCACATTGTATAACACAGCATATCACAGGTAATCCCCTTACCTGGAATTGTGCTGTGGGTATGTTATGACCTCAGTATCCATCATGGTGAGAAGTATAAAAATAATAAAAATGATAATTATAAAAATGGGACCGTTAGAAACGAGGTATCAACACGTACAAGCACACACCAAGAAGCAATATGTCAGTATGCCCTTGGGAAGGATGTCGATCCGGTGTTCAGTATATTCCACCCTATTTCACAAATAACCTATCACTGTGACGTACCCTTCTGACCGCCTGTGGCCGGCTCGTGGCTGCCATCCGGTCCGTTGGTGGTGCGCTCGCGCTGCTGCACGGCCCGCCCGATCCGGTCTGTCACAGAGGCACACATTGTGACAATACGCAGCACAGCTGGAGAGCTGGAGCGTGGTGTGTGCCGGAGCGGCCTTCCACATCTCTGGCAATGGCCGACTGGCACGCCACTTCGGTAGACTTCGGTGGCAGTGAAAATCGGTCGGTTAGCGCTGGCTTTAGCATCTCACTGGAGTTAGCTAACTGAACTGTTTCCGAAGTTTTACAGCTTTCAGTTGGGAGACACCTAAAAACTATTGAAATCGAATAGCAAGAGGTGTTATTGGGACAAATGGAACTAAATTCCTCACGGCGCACAGCTATTTCAGGTAGAAGTGCAGTTATGCCAGGTTCATTGCTGTTTGGATTCCCACAATATATTTTGAGCCTGACCAATATGGTGTTCGATGTTCCGACCTACTATTCGTGAGCACCAACTTCCATTTCTTTACTTCAGCTGCATCGCCAGCACACAGATCCATAACCAAAGAATAAAACCCAGCACTCTGGGTAGAGATGGACAGCCCGAGTCGGGCATGCCAGAGGTGCGCATGACAGCAATACAACACGACAGTGCTTGCAACAAACACCGCAGCCTGCTGGTCGAGTTCGGCCACAACTTGACAAGTCACCTGGCACACTCTCCGTCCACGGCCACTGACCGTTCTCCTGCTGAAGGTAGCTCTGCCGGCCGGGCCGCAGCCGCTGCTCAGTCATCTCCTCCGTCAGCCCCATCTGGCGCTGGATGTCGAAGTGCAGCTCCTGCAGCGACATGCAGAGGGCGTCCTCCAGGTCGGACCGGTCCAGCCGCGACACCAGCTCGGCGTACTGCGCCGACGTCGAATAGTACACCACCGCGTCCGGGCTGGACGGGTCTTCGCTGTGGGTCAGGGCAGGGCGGGTCATGGTTAGGTCGACCAGAGTCTGGCTGGATGGGCCCTCGCTGTGGGTCAGGTCAGGACAGGTCATGGTCAGCTCAGAGGCGTGAGCTGACAGTCAGAGTTGGGGCTGGACGAGTTCTCAATATGAAATATAGCTAGTCTCACATGTATTTTCCAAAATAGATAGCTCGAGGAATCTTGATACAGATGCATCGCGATGTGCACACCTACTGCGAAAGTAGTGCTGCAGGCAAAAGGGATGGATGGACGACAGTCCATAACCTGGTGGTGGTCGTTTGTGGATTAATGTGGCTTTGTCTACCAGTGGCAGGATCTGCCAATGCACCCAACATTCTGATATCCGACAGCATGCTTTACTGCCCTATGAGGTTTCATACAATTCGACCGGTCAAAGATGGGTTCCTCCACCAATTGTCAATGTAATAATTTAAAACTCGCTCAGTCACGTTCCCTGCGTGACTCGTCAAGACATGCCATGACCTTGATTAGAAGCTCCCAACCTCGGCGGTTGGTCGGACTGTCGGCGACTGGACATGCGCCAACAGCTCGCCGCGGAAACCTACACGAACACCAGTACCCTTATTTATAATTTGGGTGTAAGGGCGCACCGACTACAGGGCCACTTGGTGCCGCGCAGGGCGCCACCTGGAGTCGGTACAGCGGAGCGGCTACTCACACGAAGAGCCGGCGACAGAGGAACCAGTAGCGGCGTCCGTGTCGGTCGTAGCCGAGTACTTCCTGGCGCGACATGGCGCCGTTCCTCTCCATGTCTGACACGCAGTCGGTGACACCCTTCACCTGTGGCGCGGTCAGTCACGGTCACTACACAGTACCACACTGACCTGGTGCCTGCAACACACTTCACACTGGCAGCTGGGGGCGGTGATGGCCGAGTGGTTAATGTGTCTGGCTATGGGTACCAAAGGTCCCGGGTTCGACTCTAGCGCCACTCAGGACATTTCCCAATCCCGCGGCCCACCGGCGAAACAGTGTGGGCGGCGCCATTAGCCGTGAATGTTCATAAAGTGTGTCGTGACCAACGAATAAACAATAAACAAACACTGGCAGCTGTGGCCCTGTCCCTCCTATTGTGAAGTCACATATCAGCCTCACGACACTGGCCTGGTGTTTGTGGCACACTTCACACTGCCAGTCATGGTCCTGCCTCTTCTACTGTGAGGAGCCACCCATACGACACTGACCTGGTGCTTGTGGCACACTTCACACTGCCAGTCGTGGTCCTACGCCTCCTATTGTGAAGAGCCACAAAATATCAGCCTCACGACACTGACCTGGTGTTTGCAGCACACTTCACACTACCAATCGTGGTCCTGCCCCTTCTACTACGAGAAGCCACCCATACGACACTGACCTGGTGCTTTTGGCACACTTCACACTGCCAGTTGTGGTCCTACCCCTCCTATTGTGAAGAGTCACAGAATATCAGCCTCACACTGACCTGCTGTTTCCGGCACACTTCACACTGCCAGTCGTGGTCCTACCCCTCCTACTGCGAGGAGTGACCTGTACGACACTGACCTGGTGTTTGTGGCACACTTCACACTGCCAGTTGTGGTCTTGCCCCTCCTATTGTGAAGTCACAGAATATCAGCCTCACACTGACCTGGTGTTTGCGGCACACTTCACACTGCCAGTCGTGGTCGGGCACGGCCGACAGGGGCGGCACGACACAATCCAGGTGGTAGGTGGCCGGACAGGTTTCGCAGCAGAGCAAGTCGCCCAGTCGGTGGCAGGCGCGGCAGTGGTCGTCATAGATGATGGGACCCTCCCTGGCAATGAGAGTTAGTTAGCTAATTACGTGGGATTTAGGGCGCGTCGGCCGCCGTGGTCATTTTGCGCGCGTTTGGAAACGACAGTGCAACATTGTTGAACAATCTCCGGAGCCCGCTGACAGCCAGTTTAATACAAACAACACAACACACCATGGCACAGAGCAGCACAGAACACAACATCCCTGAAATGTTGTAGTAACACAACATACCAAATACAAATTGGCAAAACTGCCAATGAATGCTTATGTTTAGATAGTGCAAGATCAAGGCAACTGGAGTTTGGGGGTGCATCAACTGTGTCGGTCATGCAGCATCACAGTAATATAAATGATGCTGATAGGATACTTAGTTCCACAAAACAAAATTGAATTACACTTCAATTATATACAATTTATGTCAGTAAGGTTCCATGAATTGCCAGTGCTAGATCCAGCAGTTGTTGTCATTGCTATAAAGTCATGGTGTTAAGGCTTAATAAGTGCCATATAGGCACACCTGGGTTAAGCCTTGGTTGGGATAATGGAAAAGGACATGTTATACTCCAGCCAATAGCATATCCAGAGTTTCAAAGGGATCATCTACCCTAGCCTACCTAGCACCATTCACTTGATAATGCATAGCACATTCATCAAGCTAACTGTTGGATAATTATTATTTATTCCATTATAGCCAGAGAAAAGCATGGGGGTAATACACTAACATCACAAACAATGCATGAAGTTAACTGCATCTACCACTGAGTGCCTATTGGTCTGGAACTCAAAATAAATCAAAATGGTCAAAACCCAACTAAAAATCATGTCACCTGCTTGCTGCTATCAACATACCAATGTGATTGTTACCTCAGAGCACTGTTTTGCACTTGTAGCATTTTCACACCATTTCCATAATTCCATTCCAAAATGTGAAACATTCAGAAAGCCAAGGTGTGCCATGTTACTATCAAAGCTGAGCACATATACCAAAGTGAGTGAACACAGCACCATCTCATCTTTGTCATAAGTCACATGAACCTGTGGAAAAAGATGACAATGTTTGACCATGGCCCCAGGCTACAACAGTTATGTTTGTCTTTTGGTAAACTAACCCATGACATCAGAATCAGCTAAATGTGATCATGAATGAAACAGCTCACACCTGTTATGCTATTTTGTCAATTAGTACCAAATTAAAATGATCCAAATAAAGGGAACAGTTGAGGAAAGTGTGCCTAAAGTACATAGAGGGTTCGAAAGTTGTGTACAATAGCTATTCACATGGAATAGATGTAGCCAATTACTTCTACTTTGCCACTAAATAAAAAAACAGCTGGTTCTAACTGAATACAAGTGGCAGAGAAAAAATTACAGCATATCAGTGCCAAATCTGGTCAATACATGTATTTGTATGCCTGTTGATAAATATGTAATGGGGTTTAACTCTGCTAATGATGTGGACAACCATTTGCAAACCGATTTTTGTTCACAGGAAACAGTGCATATTACATCAAAATTGTGATGATAGACAAATAAAGCTTGAGTGGCCTTTGGAGACTAATATTTTTATCAATGCACATGTTCCTATGCCAAACTAAATGCAGTGCAGACAGATGAGCACTTGCATATGAACTACTAGAGCATTAAAAACGCTGTTAGTTGGTTATTTGAGTTTAAGGGTGATCAAAAATGCTGTAAATAGTTTCATTTTGCACAACAGTATCTGGCAAATCTAGACAATACATGCATTATTCTTGCCTGTTGAGAATGTTATAATTGACTACAACTCTGCTAATAATGTGGACAAACATTTGCATACTGATGTTTGTTTATGAGGAATTACAATGGATGTTACATCAAAATTATGATGGTAGACAAAACAGTAAAACTTCAGTGGCCTTTCAAAAGAACATGCAATTTTTAGCCATGCATACATTTCTACATCAATTAAATGCAGAGCATGTAGATGAACATTTGCATATAAACTACAAAATCATTTAAACTGGTTATAATAATTTTCCATTTGCACAACAAAGCATATGGTACCAATCAGGATTGATTTTTTAAAATAAACAAAATATATTTTTGACTGGTTTTTACCACTGGTAAAAAACACTGTAAAAATAAGTTATCAATTTTTACCAGTGGTAACAACATATCTATTAATGAGACAAAGCTCAATATATCCCTGAAATTATAGACATGGCAGATTATTTGCCCTTTTGGAGCCATCTCTTTCATCAATACTTATTCACCATGGCAAAAGATGGTTTCTTCCCAGAAAAAGTCTGAACCCTCTTTCAAATATCCATCAATTTATATATGTTTGTCAGGGTAGAGAGTACATTTCTCAACTTGTGTCTCTAGCATACCCTCAGACTTCTCCATTTCTACCTATCAACCTATCCATTTCCCCACACTGAAATGGTGGCCTATAGCATGCCCCAATCCTTAACTTGTGATTTTTTAATAAGGTGAGTTTTTTCCAAATGGAAATATGAAATATTAAGTTTTGCCGATATTGAAATATTTATTTAGCATATCAGAGATCACCAATATTATGTGGCAAGTCTGTGTAGGAGAGAGAGAGGACCTACCTCTCTCTCTCTCTCCTACCCAAACTACCCACAACCCTAGTTTGTTCCCCTCCCCAACTTAAAAACTGTGTTGAGTTTTTTCCATTACTGCTTGTTGAAAATGCAGCTTTATTGCATGCAACCCACTATGCATCAATGTGTGCATACCTTGATAGCAATATTTTGCTCCATGCCTGAACAGAATGTAATTTTTTCCAAGAGGAAATATGAATTGTTAAGTTCCACTGATAAATATTTATTTAACATATCAGAGATCACCAATATTATGTGGGAAGTTTGGGTAGGAGAGAGAGGACTTACCTCTCTCTCTCTATCTCTCTATCTCTCTCTCTCTCTATCTCTCTATCTCTCTATCTCTCTCTCTCTCTCTCTCTCTCTCTCTCTCTCTCTCTCTATCTCTCTCTATCTCTATCTCTCTCTCTCTCTCTCTCTCTCTCTCTCTCTCTCTATCTATATCTATATATATCTCTCTCTCTCTCTCTCTCTCTCTCTCTCTCTCTCTCTCTCTCTCTCTCTCTCTCTCTCTCTCTCTCTCTCTCTCTCTCTCTCTCTCTCTCTCTCTCTCTCTCTCTCTCTCTCTCTCTCTCTCTCTCTCTCTCTCTCTCTCTCTCTCTCTCTCTCTCACTCTCTCTCCTACCCAAACTACCCACAAACCTAGTTTGTTCCCCTTCCCAACTTCAAAACTGTGACTACACCAATGGTGCAAGGTACAGGCCCCTTTAAGCAGGCATGAATAGTTTGAAAATAATTGGTAGGGCACTCAATCCATGTGTGTGCTATGTGGGATTGAGTGATTAGGGTTGGATAGGTAAGGTAGATAGGCATTGATGGATGTGTGGGTTGTTGGTGGAAGGCTTTGACAAAATTTGAGATGTGTTGTTGATTGGGGGGTGTCTTTTTTAATCCAGACTTATGGCATCTTCCCTTTACAGACTTAGGCTAGATGGTTCCTTGTGGCTCTTATTAAGTTTAAATACTTTATGACTTGATGACATTCAACTTCCTGAGGATAGGTATGAAACCCAACTGGCAATAAACACCTAAAAGAAAATTCAAACTATTTTGGTTATATCTCTTGGTGATACAAATATACAATAGAAAGGAAATGTCAAAACAAAATACACAGTTGGTAAGGAGCAAGAAAGGTGCTTAGTAAGAATATTTGCATAGCACAGCACTTCAAATTCATATATATGTATAATGTACACAAAAATAAGATATTATTGCAGTATAAGGTAACCACATGGCATGCTCTCTACAAATTATACCTCCATGAAGCAAGCAAAGGAGTTAGGTTTCATTAATTTAGGTTAGGCTAGGCTTTCATGCTAAATTGGGAACAAACATCCACAACAAATTGGAACTAAGCAAATGTTTTCTTGAAAAACGGGCCATGTTAACTGAAAAGTGTGAATTTGCAGATGAAATACATGGTCACAACATGCTCAGCACATACATAAACATTGCATTCAAAAAGGATATTACCAGAAATAATAAATTTCCTCACTTTAAATTTACAAATATTAATAGCAATATCATGAAGCAAATCCACTCACAAAAACCATGCAAATAAAGCAATAAGATAGAAACCAACCTTTGAAATTCATTCCTGACAAGAGGTGTAACCAGAACCATATCCACCAGCACTTGCAAGACTTTCAGTCTATCCTCAAAAGGTACAAATGGATATTCCTTGTTTTCTAGGATACTGAGTGGTTCCTTCAAATCTTCTCCTCTTCCTCTTGCCCTTGCATGAAGATATATTCTCAGTGTTTCTGGCCATGTAACTAAGTCACACATATACAGGACAGAGTTGATGCTATCTTTGTGATCTTGTGGCCCAAACTGCACCTGCTGCTTCTCATCTTCCCTCAGTATCAGTCGAATCATTTGAAAATGAACTTCTGCTAATAGTTTACTTTGTGCCTCAGCAAGGAGGGCAGCACTGAAATCTTCCAATGTAAATGGAGAAATAAATATCTGAATCCTGAAGTGCCTCAGCACTTCATACACAGCACAAGTTTGCAAAATATATTGCCGAGGGACCAGTAGGTCATCTGATGAATCTGGAAGAACCAGTTGTGGGATTTCTCTGTCCTGGAGCCACACTGGGATGGGTGTGGGTGGTCGAGACACTGGCACAAAGTCTGGCAATGCTGCACCAGCAGAGCTGGGCAAGGACAACTCATTATCACTGAGAAGTTCATCAGCATCATACACTGATCTTGATTCACTATCTGAATCTTCAGAATCATTTGCTCCTCTGCCTGTTTCTTCTACGTCGGAGAGGTTTTCAAAATCAGACCCATAATAGTAATCCTGGGTTGAGTCAGTTGAAGGTCCAGCTTCAGGATTCTTTGACTTCTTCTTTGAAGGAGTGTTGGTATGGCACAGGTTGGAACGAGCGACTGAGCTAGAACGAGACCTGACGAAATTGTTTCCTTCTTCCACTTCAGCACCGCCAACCATTCCCGGTGTGCTGTCTCGGCTGTCCCGAACGTCATCTTTATCGCGGAGATACGCTGGCTTCTTAATGAATATTTTTTTGTTGATCAAATGGCTTCTTGAATGAAACAGAGGCCTCGCTGGTCTCCCCCTCCCCCGCTTCCCACCTCTCCCCCGCATGTTCAGTTTACGATCACGACATACCACAGTTTATACGAACCGGGATACTATTCCGAATGAATCAGCTGATTCGCAAAAAGAACAGGTTTTTGAACGTTGTTGATTTCTCGTCCAAAAAGCGCCTTTCCGACCACAGGTCACGTGACCTGGAGTCGGTGATGGAAAAACGGGTTTCCCAGCGTTTCACGGCCTCTGAGCACCTACTGTGCCTCACACTGATTAATTGACGCCATTCCGCACTTCAACTTGAGAGCTTCCAGCCTATATAACGAAGAACAGCAGAACCCTTTCATATACTCAAAGACTTCTAACGCGCGACAGCAATATGGCGAACTCTCTACACCAGTGTGAAACGAGATCAGCGATTGGTTGAAGCAAGAAAATCAACACAAGTTGATATTAAAGTTATTATTTTGGGATATAAACAAAACTGAATATTATAGACTATAAAAATAAGTTGAAAACAAAACCCCACACTATTTTCGTAATAAATTTGCCGTATAAATGTTGTCCTAGCTTGACCCATTGGCCAATTGCAGGACAGCTTTGAAGACTATTGATAACAAGTTTCTAGTTATACATCTGATCGCTAGATGGCAGAATGTATATGGCGTATGTAAAGTTTTTACCTGCATGGGATACATAAGCTTTTTCGAGACCAAATCATCCGTTGTGACTGTTAAAACATGACATATTAATTGCACGACATTGTCTGCGCACTAATAACATATATCGCGAAAAAAAATGTATTGTAGAACATCCTGCGTCAGTTTTTCAGACAGGATTTTCGTCCGTAATTTTCGCATGTCAGTACAAAAATTACCGCAAGAACAAATATCCTGTATTTATACACGTTTTCTCTACCCATCGTCAAATAAGTAATAAACTAACAATTTTATATAGGGAAGGTTTCTTATGGTTTGCATAAACAACTGTGAATCAAAAGTCAGCTGTTCGAGAATGGGGCAGAGTATCATTACTGATATCAACATTTATCAACGACCTTGGATGGTAACCCTCGCACAACAGGTTGTTGCTGCTTTTGGTTTCCACAAGGGTGGTTTGGGTTCTTGGTGTGGGTGCGTGCCTATGCAGATTTATACCTGTTTCGTTGTTGACTTTTCTTTTTGTGTCTGATTCAATAAAAAGAAAATGAAAATGGTTGCCATTTCTATATATCTGTTGTTTTTTGCCAGAGGGGTTGTTGCTAGTGGCAGCACCGACGGTATTGAGAGTTTCCTCACGTTGAATGATGATAATATGGAAAATGTTCTGCAAGAAAACCAGCTTTTATTGGTTATATTCCGTGAGTGGATGTTTGAGTTTACTTATTCTAGATTAATATCGATAGCTAGGTAGGCACCTATCGACCTACCTATGGCAATCAGTGAAACAGTGGCTTTAATGCCAATTTTTTGGAAGCTTCCCCTGTTCGATTTTTTTTTAATATGATCTGGAATTGGGATTATAATGGGAACGAATTGAATATTTCTATAATTGGGAAATGTTTCTATGATCTCTATAATTGGGAAGTGTTCGGAACCCAATAAATGCCACAAGGACATGTATGGATTGTCTAATGGAAAGATATGTATCATGGCATTCACCAATGCCATCACCTACCTTACCTATCCAGCACTTTTAATTCTGTATTATGTAACATATGTGGCTTGAGCACTACATGCTATTTGTGGATCATTCCTATTTACATTGTGTCCACAGAAAGTATTATAATGGTTTTTACTGGCAGTAATTGGGTAAATTTGTGTTTTAAGGTGTTTTATGAATTCTGTGGATATAGGTACATTCTATTGCAATGTTTATCAATATGACTAAGATGATGGACTGCTCATTTTCTGTGCAAATGTTTACTTTTTCAGGTTGTGAGCAAAATAACACCAAAAAGGCTTGACACCAAATAACTGAACCTTGCCAAACTTAGCATATACCACTTTTGATGAAGTTATATTTGATAATTTGAATACTTTGAAGTAACAGTACAAGTTCTTACACGTTTTTTCCTCCATGAAGCAAACATGGTTTAGGTTTGATTTGTCTAGATTAGGCTAGGTTTTTGAAGTTGGTTTTACATAGCATAGAAGAAAGTTCTAAAAGTAAAATAAAATGTAACAAAACCTAACCTAACCTAGATTAGCCTTCCTTTAGAGAAAAAAAAAGTAAAAAGATTTCAACAAATTTGACAACTATATTTTTTTATTTACAGAAAAATACCTAACTGAACCTAGCCAAACTCAGCATATGCCACTTTTGATGAAGTTATATTTGATAATTTGAATACTTTGAAGTAACAGGACAAGTTCTTACATGTTTTTTCCTCCATGAAGCAAACATGGTTTAGGTTTGATTTGTCTAGATTAGGCTAGGTTTTTGAAGTTGGTTTTATATTTACAAATATAAAGACATTGTTCATTTCTTCAAAACAGCTGATGTAAGGGTATTTTGCATGACAACATAAAAGTATGCATTTGCAGATGAAATGAGTGGTTGCATCATATTAACTACCTTCATCTGCATTGCATTAAACAATCCAAGAACAAAAAAATTATCCTAAGCTGGAAAGTTGCCAGTTCTTCATGGTAGGGTGCATTTCCTTGGCTGAAATATTTATTTAGTGTTTGGCAGGGATGCACTCCCAATATTGTGTACCTCCCAAAGCCAAATAAAAATGTGCAGTAAAGTAAAAAATGTATGAAGTCTGATATTTATGTAACACTGACCTTGAAGGACATATACAGTAAACAAAGTAACTAAATAACAATTCTCATGGCATATTTTGACATCCTACTGTACTTGCTTTGACATCTCACACCTAATGAAACACCATTATTTTAACATCTCAGTGCCCTCTCTTTATCTGCCCCTGGTATATTCTTTAGGAATACCCCACAAGGCCTCTGGCACACTGGGTAGGACTCAATTACATGTTACCACATGATAGCATGGTGGCAATGATCCATGAATGTTGCATAGTGTTGCTGCTAACAATGGAAGCAGACATTCTGACATTGCTGCTCAAGTCCTCCACCAACACATACACACACACACACATGCACACATGCATGCATGCATGCACACATACACACACACACACACACACATAAAGCAACATGAGCACTAACCAATGCCAACTAATTAGGAAATAATGCTGGCACATGCCTCTTACACAATGTCTGTGGCAGCTTCATCATCATCATCATCATCATCATCCAGCATCATCATCCAGCAGGTGTGCACAACACCCTTTACATCAGCAATTCACACTGGATGTAGATAGTTACAGGGCACATGTCACATTAAATTCAAGCAGTGCCCAGCAAGCATGCTGATAGCATCCTGTGAGCATCTCACTGTCAGATAGGGAGTGGGATGTCTGCTTGTGCTGAACTGTGGCTGACATCCAGCCAAAGTGAGATTGATGCCAGGAAGATGTCAGGCTGTTAGCAGGGTTATAGCAGCCTGCTGTTGGCTGGGGAGTGAAATTCTGGACAATGCCCAACATCGGCTAGCCAGTATTGATATGCTCAACCCGACAAATGCTGACATTCTAGGTTAGTCTGCCGATGTGGATCTGATAGTGGTCCAATGTGGGCACATTACTTATGAGATGCTGAGCTTGCACTGATGCATGTCAACAGTGTTGACATTTGTTCTGGATGTCCACCCTGGTGTCGTGATCTTGGCTGCAGCTGGCTGAACATTTGATGCAATTCCAATGTTTTGGGTAATATAGTATCCCCAATCTGTCACACCAACTTATTGCGTTAAAGAATAGTGACTGGTAGAATTCGAACTTACAACCCTTCGATTGGAAGACGATCACCTTGCCCCTAGTCTACTGGCCCCTATCACCAGTCTGTGCTTGTGTGGGGGATGTTGTTGTCAGTGGCACTGCCCTCTGCCACAGATGGCGCCGACTGCTCGGCCTGCGCGGCGCTGGAGCGCCACCTGTCCGAGGCGGCAGCAGACCTGGCCGTGCGGCTGGCGCGGCTGGACGTGACGACGGCGCCTCTGTCGGCGCGCCGCCACCCGTCGGCCACACTGCCGTCCGTGCGTCTGCTCGGCACCGACGCCGACACCGAGTACAGGGGCGCGCTCAGCGCCGCCGGCCTGGCCGGCTGGCTGCGGCGGGCTGTGAGCAGCACGCCTCTGCTGCTGCGTCTCGACGAAGGCTCGTACGATGAGGTGTTTGGCCGTGCTGCCAGTACCGGTCTGCTGCTGTTCATGCGTGACGACGGCCTGGCGGCGGAGAGGAGCGAACTGATGCGGCGGCTGGCCAGGCAGTACCGCGGACAGGTGAGAAGTCAGAGGTCTGACAGGTGAGGTCAGTGGTGAAAAGAAAGTGAGATCAGTGGGATGCGAGGTGCTGTTTGGTGAGTGATCATCTGTGTGGTGAGGATCGCCACCTGGGGATACCTGTATCCCCAGTTTTGTGTACCTTTGTGTTGTGTACCCCAGTTTTGTATACCTATGCACACGTGACCGCCATCGTGGACTGCTATCCGCCACATTCGTTATGACTCATTGTACATCCTGTGGCCTATGTCTGTGTACCAGGGTGGGAATTTTGGGCCTCTCCTGGAGTATGGAGACCTAAGGACATTTTATTCTCCAGGATTGTGACTGCAAATGTTGAACTTTTTTATTCTCCGAATGAAACGTGCCAATTTATGGATGACATTTTGCTTCCAGGATCTCAGTACAGCTCCAACAATGCAGTTGCAGTTTCCAGTCCATCATACAAATTAGAAGCCTGGACAACAGAACAGAAGAGTATGGCATAGCAGGTCATAAGGCATGAAATGCAGGTTGCAGTCAATTGCCCAGGAATCATATCATGTTATATCAGAATACCTACAAGTTTGTGGTGGTTGTTTCGATTGCATTGTGCATGTGTCAAACAAACTATGTCCTGGCTCAGTTTAAGCCCCAATCAAGGCCGAACTCGCGGGGGTTACTCAGGTAATCGTTGGTGTGCACGATGCCTCCAAATCCGAACGAAACAAAAGCATCGAAATAGCATAGAAACAATAGAGAACAAAATAATGTAAATTTCGGAACTAGTTATTACCTCAGCCAATTACTCTCCAGGATATTTTCACACTGGCAGGACGGCGGCCCAGCACAATCACTCTGTAACCACAGATGAATCGTCATTCGGCTTGCGCCAATCTCGTCTCATTCTAAATAACAAAGATATGAGGGATTAGGTTTTCGTATGTCTTCAGAATTCTGTCGAAATGACGCTTCAGAAGGAAATATTGGAATATACCACGATTCTTCTTCATAATTCCGGGAAATACTGGCGTTACACCAAAAAATCTCCATTACGAAACCTCTCGTCTTGCTGCCATATCTTGCGACCATAGTGGAACTCGAAATATGCACAACGACGTCATATACTCGCATATCGGACCCGAGGTCCTGTTCTCCAGCCGCATTCCAATCGGAGACTACCGGAGAACGTAATTCTGGACATCTCAGACAGTTTTAAGTAATTCTGTTAATTTCATGAAATAGAGCATTCAATTTCGAATTGAAATGCATAAAATAGCACCAGCTAGCGAACTTCATTGATGGCAGAAGACCTATTTTTGGGAGCCATGTAAATGCTTTAAAAAATGCAAAAGACCTTGGGTTACTTTGGTATGAATTCCACCTCAATTCGCAAAACTACAGGAACCCATCAAGAGAAAAGCATCTGAATAGTAGTTTTATCACTTCAGCAACTGCAGTAACTGTGCATGTACGGAGTTATTACGTTCTCCGGGCCATTTATGGTCACAATTAGACGTCATTTAAAATAGTTACGAAAAATCTATCATTTCATCATTTGACCACCCTTGGATACGGCGCCGTTAGGACAGGACGATATCCGTACTAGAGTAGGAGAATTAACAAATTATTGGGACGGTCTCGCCCGATTCATGTTTTGATCTAGGATAAAGACAACGTAATTTCATGATTAGGAACATATATCTTCAGTGTATTGATTCCTATATAACTGAAGAAAAAGGTAACACCGTATTGACGTATGAATTCCTATTAAAGGCGACAGGAATTGAGGTCAAGCAGCGGTCTTGAAATTGTGTAAATATTGCAGTCATGTTTACACAGCGACCACACTTTGACCGCGCGTTTCGCCTCGCTGCTTTGTCCCATTCCCTTTGCGCGAAGATCTTTGTCTCGATTGGTTGGGTATACTCGGGTTGAGACAAAGTTTTGAGAGCTTTCCGGAGAAAAACCTAGTAAGTGCGAGTGAATTAAGTGGGCGTAATTGAAGTGACTTAGGGTCCAGTAAAGGGGTGTAAGTATGCTTGTAAGTAAGCGGCTTGTACGCTTTTCAGCAATCATCTTTTTTTTGGGGGGCTCCGACACCAGTAGCTTTCTGTTTTTTTAGGGGGGGGGTGGGGTCTGAGGCCATTTTTTTTATTCTCCGACTCCATGGGCAGGAATATCTTCTTTTTCTTGGAGGGCTCCGATACAAATTTTTTATTCTCCGACTCCAGGTCAGCGAACCACTTTTCCCACGCTGCTGTGTACTGTGACCTTCCCAGTGCTGCGTGACCTGTCCATGTTTTGGGACCTGGCCACCGTGACCTATGTCTGTACTGTGGCCTTCCCAGTGTTGTGACCTACGCAAGTTTTGAGACCTGGCCTGTGACCTATGTCTGTGTACTGTAACCTGCCCAAGCTTTGAGATCTGATATGTGGACTGCAAGTTGTGTCATATAATAGAGCTGCTACTGTGACATGACTCATATATGCTGACTTGCCCAGGTACTGTAGTATTTCTGAGCAGTGTGATCTCATTTCCTGCCACCTGACCCATATACCATAGCACATCCCGCACACTGACCCACACAATGTGTTGTGATCTGCCTCGCGCACGATGTCTTGCCACGTGAATTGTGACCGGCTCTGCATACTGTGTTCCTCCCCTTAGTCTTCAACCTGCTGTAAATAGACTGACGTGCACTAGGTGCTGCGTTCTGTTCTCTGAATGCTGACCTGCCGGTGAACGGTGGCGTTCCCCGTGCGCTGTGACCTGCCTCGCGGCCTGTGACAGCTGCTCTGGGCTGCGCCAGGTGCGGTTCGTCTGTGACCTGCCCGGTCTGTGACAGATGCTCTGGGCTGCGCTAGATGCGGTGCGTCTGTGACCTGCCTCACGGTCTGTGACAGCTGCTCTGGGCTGCGCCAGGTTCGGTTCGTCTGGGTTGACGTGGACGGCGAAGGGTTCGGTCGGATCCTGGAGTGGTTCGGAGTGTCGGCAGAGACGGTCCCGGCGCTACGTCTGCTGGGCACTCGCGACACCACCAAGTACCGGCCGCTGGCTGGTGATGGCACCTTCACTGAGGACGCGGTCCGGCACTTCCTCGCAGAGTTCTTTGCCGGGCGACTCAAGGTGAGCAGCAGCCAGTCTCAGACGAGTATTTCGGTCGGGTGTCGAAAAGTACGTCCAGGGGCCGTGGTAGCTCAGTTGGTAGAGCGTCGGACTCTTAATCACAAGATTGTGAGTTCGAGTCTTACGACCGACGGGATTTACCGAGTCCAACCGCGACCAATCGTCGTGAGGGGTTGGTGACGCTATATGACCTAGCGGTTGAATGCGTCGAAAAAGAACCCAAGGTTCTTCTTTCGAAAGGTACGTCTGGAAGGCCGTTCGCCGTTTGCGAAGCTTCTAATGATGGACGACGGATTTTTTTTCAAGTCTATAAAGATGAAGTGTCGGCAATCTGTCGCTGTCTTCGGTGGGTGTTTAAAGGTGCACCTCTGGCACTTCCTCGTTACGACCGTTCTGGATCTGGAGTGGAGGGCTACACACTCGAATGCAAGAAGCGAATATTTAATAGTAGTATTAGGTGATGAATAATGACTAATGAATATGCATAACTAATGATGATTGGTATCTACTAATTGCGTATTCACCGTCGTGCCCAGTGGTTGTGAGCAGCTGTTGTTTTTGCTAAGTCGGTGTTTTAGTCCAGTATTTGTGATTTAATCGACATATACAATAGGAATCACTAGCGGAAATTTGCTGTCTGATTCTAGTCTATGTCACTGGTAGGCCTGATTTGTACTTTGTAATCCTGGATGTGGATAAGATAATTATTAGCTAATTGAATATGGAAAGGATATTGTTCTTTAAATCTGTGATGTCAGAATCACAGTTTTCACTTTTCAGTCAATCTTGAGCACTTTATCACGGAACAGTTCATTGCAGGAGGGCACCGTTCAACCTCCGAATAATAATACTAACGAGACTATAACTTTCTTGGGAGGATAATGTGCTTTATGCGAACAATCCAAGAACGGCGTATTTTCCAACCCTGCTCACTGGTCTGCCTGTTTCTGACTGTTACCTCCGTATTTTTAACACCCGACCCCGCTCGACACGACAGCGGTTCCTGCGCAGTGAAGAGTTGCCGCCCGACTGGGACGCCCGCCCTGTCCGTGTTCTGGTGGGCTCAAACTTCGATCAGGTGGCGTTCGACAAGAGCAAAGACGTGCTGGTGGACCTGTATGCACCGTGGTGCGGACACTGCAAGAAGCTGGAGCCCGTGCTAGACCAGGTCAGCCCTCGGTCCCTTGATCAGGTTCTGTGGGTCGTGGTGGGTGGCTGCCGTGAACCAAGTGACAGTTCGCCCCGGAAAATTGTGCGCGTTGCAGCATGGCTTGTTACGCTACTATAAACACGTCTGTATGACTACGGTCTCTGCGTATCGGTGAGACTTAACTTGAACAGTGCTTGGTGGCGATTGCAATGCAGTCGAAAACACTGCATTTGGTATACGATTGTAGCATGTGTTCTAAAAGAGTCGTGCTTGGAGTTTGTGTGCCTAAATGAATGTTTCATGAGTGCGAGGGTTCGTGTCGTCCTCCCCAACCCTGGATCAGGCATCTCAATATATTGCGAACGTCTAGCTTAGAGGTTCTGTCGTATTCTATGTCAGGCGCTCACTGTTGATGGTCAGAGGCTCTGGTCACCAGCTGGGGCCTCAATGTGGGGTTGACCGGGTGGCGCCGCAGTACTATCCTCAGCTGGGGGTGGGGCATCCTTTCCCTACCGCCTATTTTAGCATTACCCTTTGACCACCAGCTTGGGGAAAAGTACAAGAACTCAAAGTCGGTGCTCATTGCCAAGATGGACGCCACCAAAAACGAGCTTTCGCACACGGCGCCTCGCAGCTTTCCATCCATTATGATGTGGAAGAAGGTCACCAACGAAGTGAGTGTGATGCCGCGGCAAGGGGCAGTAGTTGTCGGTCTGGTCGGCTGTGGTGCCGGTCTGGTCAGCTGTGGTGCCGGTCTGGTCGGCTGTGGTGCCGGTCTGGTCAGCTGTGGTGCCGGTCTGGTCGGCGGTGGCGCCGGTCTGGTCAGCTGTGGTGCCGGTCTGGTCGGCGGTGGTGCCCGTCTGGTCAGCCGTGGTGCCGGTCTGGTCAGCTGTGGTGCCGGTCTGGTCAGCTGTGGTGCCGGTCTGGTCAGCTGTGGTGCCGGTCTGGTCAGCCGTGGTGCCGGTCTGGTCAGCTGTGGTGCCGGTCTGGTCAGCCGTGGTGCCGGTCTGGTCAGCTGTGGTGCCGGTCTGGTCGGCGGTGGTGCCGGTCTGGTCGGCGGTGGTGCCGGTCTGGTCAGCTGTGGTGCCGGTCTGGTCAGCTGTGGTGCCGGTCTGGTCAGCCGTGGTGCCGGTCTGGTCAGCTGTGGTGCCGGTCTGGTCGGCGGTGGTGCCGGTCTGGTCAGCTGTGGTACCTCGGCAGGTGCCGGTCTGGTCAGCTGTGGTGCCGGTCTGGTCAGCCGTGGTGCCGGTCTGGTCAGCTGTGGTGCCGGTCTGGTCAGCTGTGGTGCCGGTCTGGTCAGCTGTGGTACCTCGGCAGGTGCCGGTCTGGTCAGCTGTGGTGCCGGTCTGGTCAGCTGTGGTGCCGGTCTGGTCAGCTGTGGTACCTCGGCAGGTGCCGGTCTGGTCAGCTGTGGTGCCGGTCTGGTCAGCTGTGGTACCGGTCTGGTCAGCTGTGGTACCGGTCTGGTCAGCTGTGGTGCCGGTCTGGTCAGCTGTGGTGCCGGTCTGGTCAGCTGTGGTGCCGGTCTGGTCAGCTGTGGTGCCGGTCTGGTCAGCTGTGGTGCCGGTCTGGTCAGCCGTGGTGCCGGTCTGGTCAGCTGTGGTGCCGGTCTGGTCAGCCGTGGTGCCGGTCTGGTCAGCCGTGGTGCCGGTCTGGTCAGCCGTGGTGCCGGTCTGGTCAGCTGTGATACCTCGGCAGGTGCCGGTCTGGTCAGCTGTGGTGCCGGTCTGGTCAGCCGTGGTGCCGGTCTGGTCAGCCGTGGTGCCGGTCTGGTCAGCCGTGGTGCCGGTCTGGTCGGCGGTGGTGCCGGTCTGGTCAGCCGTGGTGCCGGTCTGGTCGGCGGTGGTGCCGGTCTGGTCAGCGGTGGTGCCGGTCTGGTCAGCTGCGGTACCTCGGCAGGTGCCGGTCTGGTCAGCTGTGGTGCCGGTCTGGTCAGCTGTGGTGCCGGTCTGGTCAGCTGTGGTGCCGGTCTGGTCAGCCGTGGTGCCGGTCTGGTCAGCCGTGGTGCCGATCTGGTCGGCGGTGGTGCCGGTCTGGTCAGCGGTGGTGCCGGTCTGGTCAGCTGTGATACCTCGGCAGGTGCCGGTCTGGTCAGCTGTGGTGCCGGTCTGGTCAGCTGCGGTACCCCGGCAGGTGCCGGTCTGGTCAGCTGCGGTACCCCGGTAGAGGGCAGCAGGCGCCGGCCTGTCGGCCAACAGTGCCCGCGGTTGTGGGTGTGGGCGCCGGCTTGATGCCAGTGTCGTTAGGCTGAGTGGCACGGTGTGCCATCTGCACTCTTCCAACCACCTAATGTCATTTGTGTCTCTGTTTTATGTGGTCACATGCGGTACCATCCAGCCCCATCACAGCATCACGCATGTGGCCCAAGCCCCATCACATCGTAACACCTGTGGGTCCAGTATCATCAGCGTGTGCCCGTCGTGTCCAAATTCGTTTTGAGTTGAGGTCGGTTGTCACCGAGACTACTAGTGTGACGTGTCTTGATACAAAAGGTGCAGATACGGGGAAATATATGTGTATATATATATATATATATATATATATATATATATATATATATATATATATTTATTAGCATTATTAACATTATTAGCATAACAATATATAATGCATTTCCATGTCCGGAAATACCAGACAAGAGTACACAGATATGCAAGTGCATGGCATGAACCTCTAGGATGATTTTGCTATGAGCCGTCGATGATACAAAAATTATAGCATCAGATGTAAATACTTGTTTTGTCGCATGCCATTTCCACCAACATTTCGTAATTTAAACACAACACGTGTGTATCACCTGCTACGATCAGTGTGTGGCACCTGTGGCCCAGCCCGATAAGAGTGTGTGCTCTCTCCACCACGGCAGGTGGTGGAGTACAACGGTGAGCGGACAGCGCGCGGCATCTCGCGCTTCATAGAGTCCGACGGCCAGTACGGTCGAGCGGCTCCCGACGATGGCCAGCTGGACGGCGAACACGAGTTCGAGTACGAGCAGGCGGACGACGAGCAGTTCGGGGAAGACGAGGTGAGTACGAGCTCGGCGGTGAAGATTGGCGCAGCAGCTACACTGATGCAGGGACAAGACGGGCAGAGGGAGTAGGTATAGATGTGAACGTGGACAAAGGAGGACAAACGCGATGCCGATGCTGGTCTGCACGAGCGGCCGACGCTGCCGATCCAATTGCACCACGCGGGTGCTCTGATAATTTGAAGGTTGCAAGTGCGAAACTGAATTATCTGGAACGGATGATCTAACGATCACATCCGACTATGAATGTAATCGGTGTGGGTGGATAAGTTTGAAGGCTATTGACAAAACCCGCACATAGAGGCCCATGTTAAGAGACAAAGAAGGTGATGGGGTGAGGCAAAAATAGTGGGCCCAGGCCTTACAACTCATGGGGATCTACCCCTGATTATAAGTAATGATAGCTAAGTGCATCTAATATATATATATATATATATAAAGTGTTTATCATACTGTACATGGGCAATTCATGCATGTTGGCTTGTCAAGTTTGTTGTAGTTGATTGTTTTAGTTTGTATTTGGTGGTTCACGACACATTTTATGCACGATCGCGGCCCGAATTGATTGTAATTTGGCCGAAATCTGGCTCACATGCCGAAGATGATGTACGCATCTGAAACTCGGATGCACTATGTCGAATTGTCCAATTAGCGAAGGCGCCACGATCATTTTCGTTCCTCAGCTTCCCGGCTTAGTTGATGTCGTTTGCTTATTCACAACCGTTCGACAGAGTATTTTCCCTGCGACTGACGCCCTCCTCAGACTTGGGCTCGTAGGACACGTGACATGACGTCACGTCAGCTGGACAGAGGTCCGGTCAATGACGCGGACTCGTGAGCCAGAGGGGCCTGGACTGGTACCGGCAAATGGTCCCGTGAGCACCTTCTTTGTGCACGAAAAGCGCACACTTCTAGGGAAATAATGTAGCAAAAGCTAAGTCCAACTTAAAGTACCAAGTTTAAAGTTATAGTTTGAGTGCTGTGGCAAAAAGCTCAGGTTTACAGCGGTGTGCAGGGCTGGGCCGGGTCGCTCACGTGAACTTCTGTCACATGCACGCGGAAGTTGGCTCGCTCGAACCTCACCCTTGACCGAATTATTCCCTGGCTCGTGGTGAGACCAAATCATTTCAGTTAGAAAAAATATAATACAAGCCGTGTAAAATAAGCGTTCCTATATGACCAATCTGACGCCTGGTTTCCGGTCTTGCTGCTTTTGCCACCAGGTGCCATGTATTCGCCACCTTCCGGGCGCATCATATGAATGGTTCACGTCCTTGTCACCAGGGGGACGACTTGGACGCGCCGGGGGCACACACGGAGCTGTAGTGTGCCGACTGCAACGCCACTCAACGCCCGTCCATCCTCAAACAGCGATCAGTGCTCTCGGTTATTGAGAGTACGCCAACAGTGTCACTATTTTGGTATTTTTTTACACGATTTTATATGATAGCAAGCATGGGCAACATGGCAACCTGAAGTTGTAATCAACTTTTGCGCGTGGTGTGGGTGGAGTTTATGTATTTATAGCTCGGGAGTGTAGTCACGTGCTTTTCGTTCGTGCTAGATCTGATGACCTGGTGATACATAAGTGGATATCGAGTCCGGCGCACTTCTGTTCGATGTTTTATATTTGGCGGCTCGTCTATCGAGCCCGTTGCAATGAGCGACTGACGTCACTACTCATGGCGGTTATCGAAGGTGGACAGTAATGGTGAAGGAAGCGAGCGATCGTGGAAACAAACTGTTTGCGTGTGTAGTTGTCTATGCCAACGATATTTAGGCGGTGTACGATACTTGCGTTTTACGACGTATCCGACTGCTGTGTCATACAGCGTCGGTTGGTTATTTGTTTTTTAGGACGTCATACAGCATCGCCAACCTTCCACGCCGGTTACTTGCGGGTGGACTAGGTAATCCCGCCGATTGTGGGATTCGAACACACGATCTTATGATCAAGAGTCTCTTACGACTCAGCTGAGAGTGCATGTCGACGTTCGTCCTTATCCCCTATGTGCCTTGTGATCGTTAGGCGTCCATTATTTTCGCAACTTTTGGTGAATATAACCTTGGATAGTGATATGTGAATGCGCCAGAAGTAGAAGAAAAGAAGAGCTTTAAAGGTGCATTGTGTCCGTGTTAATTGCAAGTGTTCCATCATGTTCGAGAGAATGTGTGAGCACGATGGCAAACGTCGGCTGCAGTCATCCAGCTGTCTTCCCATCGAAGGAATGCACGTGCTGTCAGCCCACTTGTTAGTAGGCGGTGTGAGATGTGGGATTCTAGTATGAATAAATGAAGCGATTGCACTAAAGCAGTTTGATAACTGTCCTTTGGCTCCGAATGATGACACTTTCACGAGGCACATTGACACTGTGCGATGTCTTGACGGTGACGAATACCCACGAACACAACCAGTTATGTACCATTTACCATTTCGAGACAATTGGCGCTACATAACCAGTGGCCGTTGATGCTCCCCTAAGCCCAAATAATCGATCAAGCAATCATTTTGAGAGAGTTTTGCGCAGTTGGTAGCATATACAGGAAGACATTGTTGAAAGCCAGGCAAATATGCTTCAATGCGAATTACGGACTGGAGAACGATGTACGAGTATGTTTCTGCTCTTCTGTTGCCGCCAGCGAGACAACATGCGTGCACGTTTCGTTGATTATGCAATTATCACGTCCTTTCTGGTTCATTAAAGGTGCGAATTCGGCCTGGCGTTGATTGGAAATGGCGACTATATTTGAATAACTTGAGCAATATTCTTCAATGCGACATGACATCAACCATGACTACCGGGTACCCGATTAGCCGTCGTACACACTAGCATACACCGGACTGTGCCATTTATTACGTTTCAGCTTAGGGAGACACGTGACTGCACGTACCGAACTAATCGCTTCAGCGCTGTCCAGGCGCCGGCGTAGGTGGTATCCACACTGCGCAGTCTGCGAGTGAAAAGAAACTTGATTAGGGTCCCATGTAGGTAGGTGATTGTGTAGGGATGGTTACTGGGGTTTCACAAGGCACAGCCCGGGGGGGTCAATAGTGGCTTTCCTGTTGTCTGTACGTGGAGCGATTCACGCCTGATCGGCACGTGCAGATGCTCTGGATGTGAATGACGTGAGCCGCGTGAAGCCACGCTTACCCACTGTTCAGTTCTGCGGATTGGTCTCGACATACCACGGGCGCAGCAGGTTGTGGATTTAGTGGTCACGCTTTAGCCGGTCGGCTCAGGCCGGCTAGGAATGGCCATCTCGCGACGCTCTGTCACTCCGGTGGAAATGGCGGAGTCCTCGTGACTGGCGGATGGACTGGGAAATTGCAATTTCGCGCGGATATTGGTAGTAGCCCCACAACGAATGAGTAGGCGCATGCCCAGTGCCAATCTAACATAGAAGGGTACAATGCCGTTGCTTCACATTGAAGTTTTCCTTACCCGAGAATGTACCGCATTGAACGAATCTAACAGCACTGTCTTAGACAATGCTATGGTTGGAACAATAGTTGGAAAAGTTGTTGATCGTATGAAATACGTTTGTCGTTGTATATGGTCCTTTGTTCTGTGATGCTAAATAAAATGAAGATAATAGAATACTGATGGAGATCAGCCGAATGAAAGTGCCTTGTAATGCTTTGTTTCGGCAAATTTAAAGTCTGATATTTTACAGCTGTTGAAACTATAGGGATCAAGGATGTTATAATTATTTCATACATTTGACTAGGGGGTATCGAACACAAGTCGCCATTTAGGTAAATACTTCAGCTCACACGAAACGACCAATGGAGAACGACCATCGCGACGACCAGTTCCGTCTCGACAGCAGTTATCAGCTGGATGACGGTAAGAACAATGGACGCACCTAGGCATGGAGATACTCACAGACAAGAGGTAATGGTATTGGTATGGCTGGCAGCCTTTGCAGTCATATTTATGCGTTCGGGACAGTTTACTTGATATAGGTACTATTTCAGAGCAGTAAACATGGTTGAACACCCAGATACACGGTACAACTAAGTTGACCCCTGCACAGGGCAACTAAGTTGGTCACTAAACATTTAATACAGAAAATATAAATAGGCTCTTTTGAAGAATAGTGGTCAAAACCTACGGAATCTTCTAACTGCGGGTAGGCGGGTACCCTCCAAATCCGTTTTCCCTCTAGCGCAAACCCTAGGTGCGCCACTGGGGAGAATGTCGGCTCCTAAAGCTTTCTGCCTAAAGGGTAGCTCTCGGACCCCAACCAATGTTCAGATCGAAATGGAACTATGTGCAATGCACAGTACAATATAATTCATCGGCAGACTTTCATTTTGGTGGCATCGACGTATCATGTCATGCACATAAATTTGCCTGCACAACTGGAATACATGGCTAGGTCTTGGAAATATGCCTGAAACGCTGAGAAAGATTTGCGTGCGCGCGCATTCATGTAAAAGGCAAGAACTGCTATCTGTACACGGCACACGCATGCATCCAAATCGGGTAAGGGTAAGAGCGGCCACACGAAGTCACTATTTACACAGACCTACCACATTCAATAAATACACTACCAGTCAAATTACGCGCTATATAAGAAAATGGCATATAGTTAACATACTTATATAGCCAGAGCCCAAGCGCAGCCCTTTGGCAGATGTTCCATGTGGAAGGGGTAGGGCGGCTAACGAACCGGCATTGTTTGCTTGCATACCTCTCGAACACAGTCCCAACACATTTCTTCGTCTGACTTAGGATTAGTTTTCCTGCAAAAGTCGCTTATTTCGATGCACACCTGACGAGCCGTTGCAGTAATGCCGCGGCACCCGAATAATTCCACCAGACTCCGTACGCTACCGTTTGCGCACGAGTACCGTACGTCCGCATGCCTTCAGTCACATTGGGTTGTAGACGAAGCGTGCTCGATGGTATCCTAAACTTCGCGACAGCAGGACTCTCCGCTCGTCGTGCCAGATGACACACCGGTGACCAAGATCGCTTTCTAGTGGCCGATGGTTGGGATAATCTGTATCACCAGTATCAGGTTTGATAACATGGCGGTGTGCCGTCACTATTTGTGCCGCTGGCCAAGAGATGGCAGGACGTAGCAAGTATGTACCTACACAGTAGGTAGGAATCCTGCTTCCGGTTCCCACGTGACTGGAAGTGAGATAAGTAACAATGAACAATGGGCCAACAGATATGAACTATGAATATGAAATGATAATGAATAATGGACTATCTCACTTGATCTAAAATTAACAAAAGTACCGAACGCATGCTATGGATCGTGGAAAGAATGCCCCTTGATATCCTCATAACACGTAACAATAAACATAAGCTACCAAAAGTTCAATGAACATACGGTTATGAAGCATCTGAACCTTGGCGACGCTGCCGACAATTAACATGCCTACCCCCGTCCCACACTAAAGAACGGCTCCAAAGGCATCATGCGGTAGTGCTATTGCACTGTGACCGTCCGAAACGGCGGTTTCAGTACGTGTCTTAGTACTGTAACATTGCGTGCATCCCCAGCCTGAGGTAGAACAGCGATCACCTGGAACGACTGTGGCATTGCGTGCGCGCCGGTCCTCAGTCTGAGGTGGAGCAGTGACCACCTGAGGCGGTCGTCTGAGGTACAGCAGTGACCACCTGAGGCGGTCGTCTGAGGTACAGCAGTGACCACCTGAGGCGGTCGTCTGAGGTACAGCAGTGACCACCTGAGGCGGTCGTCTGAGGTACAGCAGTGACCACCTGAGGCGGTCGTCTGAGGTACAGCAGTGACCACCTACGAGGCTGTCCCGTCTGAGGTACAGCAGTGACCACCTGAGGCTGTCGTCTGAGGTACAAGCAGTGACCACCTGAGGTGGGCGTGACCACCTGAGGTGGGTGTTTGAGGTACAGCAGTGACCACCTGAGGCGGTCGTCTGAGGTACAGCAGTGACCACCTGAGGTGGTCGTCTGAGGTACAGCAGTGACCACCTGAGGTGGGTGTTTGAGGTGCAGCAGTGACCACCTGAGGCGGCCGTTTCAGCAGGCGGTGCGGCTGGTTGCGGCCGCGCGGCACTCCGTCCGACGGCGGTGACCCAGCAGCCGGGGCGGCTCCACGCTCCGGTCAACCGACACGGCTGGCCGGCCACCTTCCTGCGGCAGCCGGGCGCCGCCTCGGAGCGTGCGCTGCGCGGCCCGCTGCGCTGCGTGCGGCCGTGGCTGAGCACGGCGCTGCTGGTGCTGCTGGTGGCCGCCTGCCTGCTGGCGGCCGCGCTGCGAAGCTCCCCCGCCGCGGCCGAGTCGGAGCAGGTGCGGCTGGCGCGGCTGCGGCGCGCCGCCGCCGCAGACTGGCTGGGTCCGGTGGGCGGAGCCGGCGCCGCCGGCCAGGCTCAGACGCAGCTGCCGGCGCCGCCCCAGCGGCGCGCCAGACAGGTGCCCAGACTGGCGCGCAGAGGCAGGGGCGACAAGTGATGACGCCGACATACGCAGAGGTCGACGATAGGTGGGGGACGGAAGCAGTGGAGGCGAGAAAATGATGGAGGAGAGGTGAAGTCAGGAACGTGATCGCAGTAAGACGCATCGACGCTACATCAGCGATGCCTTTCACACATCTGCATATTGGGTTGATAACTGCACAGTGCAACACATAACGCACTCAACGTATTTTTTAGGCCCGGTGAATAAAAGGTTAGATATATATAATGCACACGATGAATATGGCTTTAATCACATGGGTGACCTGCATCAAAATTGCGTGTGAATGTGCGACGATTATTATGAACATTTGCATCAATGTGCATTACATTTATATTCACGTGTCCTAATGTGCCCAGTACAAGCATTCATAATTAATGTCTATGGTCACATATTCGTTCGAATCGGGTTAAATTCTGCCGGCGAAAGCACCTATTCAGTCTGAATGCAAACCCTTTTGCGGTTTGCATTCGTAAAATTGTCTTGGGACGGATTGGACGCTCGTCGTTGTTTTAATTTTCATGTGGCTGGTTTTATGCGAGCCCACTGAAAGCTGGCTGCTGATTGATCATTGTCTTCACTCCCAGCGACAGGAAGCCGAGCATGTGCGCGCGCACCATCCTGCCGTCACGACGCCCATAAGCTGTCAGTCAGGCTTTCGCTAGGATGAGGCCAGCCACCGTCAAATGAATGCGATACCTGGCTGCCGCCCGAAATAAACGAAACAAATTCAGCCGTCAAAAATGCCATACACGTCCGTGACGCCGTGGTGTTCCTATCCATCACCAGCACGCCGTTTCGTGTGATACAAATATATTTGTATTGTGACACGGGCAGGCCCGGCGGCGCCGCTGGCGGTCGCCCGTTGTACCCGGTCCTCGGCGTCTTTCCCGGGGCGGCCCCACGGCTCAGTAGACAGTCTGAGAGCCGCCACCACCGCCGCACGGAACCCGGCGCCCACCCGGCGCTACTTACAAAACGGCTACATCGCACGCGCGCCGCGTCAAAGCGTCGTCGTCTGCGGCGCGGCGGAGACACACTGAGCGACAGCTGCCGGCCGGCCAGCTGCACCGTTCGCCAGATGAGCTCTACACCGACCGCCGGTGCAACAAGCGCGGATAAACTGGTACAAAGAGGCGGTGACGTCAGCCGCAAATGATACTCTGGCAGGCGCGCCACCGGCCAGGGTACAGAACCGCACAGCACTACCGTATCATCCAACAGGGCAGCACAAAGCGTTGTTATATTAGCGGCCAGAGCCGCAGAAAACGGTGTCAAATCACTAGGAATCGCAGTGCCGCCATGGCACAATAGAGCACCGTGGAGACAACTTCGACAGCGCAACCCCCCCCCCCCAAAAAAAAAAACGGCGCACCTGACTTCGATTGTGTTTCGGCCATCTCTCCTCACCTGCGCGGCGGGTAGACAGCTTACGCTACGCTCGCTACGCGTACAGCACTCATGCGCAGGCGCTACCATCGAAGCTAATCGATTCTACACATGGCGAGAGCACTACAGGCGGGTGTCCGGTCTGAGACGAGGACCGCCGCACTATGGCAAATGCGCACCGCGGGCGCCCAACGCAGTCCCGATTCTATCCCTCGTTGTATCGGCACGCGCCGCTGTCACCCCCTCGCCCCCGCCCCACACACACACTCAACACGTCTGGCTGTGGCCGCGAGATACGGTGGGCGGGGGCGGGGCGGAGGCAGGGGCGGAGGCAGGGGCGGAGGCAGCGGCGGCGCCAGCTCAGTCCACAGGGAGCATCATCAGTCCACACCAGGGACGCGCGTGGTCCTGCCCCGCCCCACGCGACGGCTGCGCCACTGCGGGTGACGGTACCGACTGCCACCCGGAGCGGACGGTCGGCGCCGGTGGCGGCGCGCCGTAATTGGAAAAGGCGCCTATCTGGCCAGACGCTACTGTAACCAGCGCTGGGTGCTCTGCGCGTGACGGACCTGTGTCATGATCGCCTGCAACAGCAACGGTCAGCGCTAGTAAGGCCAGTACCGGTGGAACCGATCAGCGCACGCGGGATTGTTTACGCTCGTGAGGACGCTCTGCTCAGCGCAGCTATGACACCACCATAAATAGTATGTACCAAAGCAACTCCTTATCGTTAGGAGCTTGCACACAACATTGACATCGCTTTACCTCGGTATCCAACACACCGGCACAGTGTGCTGGACAGCCGGCGACAAGTCAAGAGAACAACAACTAAACACAGACCAAACATCAGCTACCAGGCGGATTTAGCAATCATATCATCATCACACAGATTCACGGTCGCATTTGGAGAATAAACCTGACGGTCAACTAGCTTCACAGCCAAGAACTGGGAATATTGGATGCTTGGTACACACAATGGCGTGGTGAATTGCATATATACTGTCCATCCGACACTGCTATCTTGATCACAATTGATCATACATACCGCTTCGTAGAACTATACATACAGGCTTAATATCCGACACAACAACCAGCTGTCAAGGCAATGTTGAAATAGTGGTTTTTCGTCAGGTGTGAGATGTCGAAACGAGTACAGTAGGTTGTTGAAATTTTTCCTTCAAAGATGTGGTTAAAATACCTCATAAGTCCTAAAAACCCACATCTGATCAAATTGCCTACTTACATGGGTACCTTTCTCTGTTTGCTCTGATACACCTAATTTAGGGACACCCATATTAATGATAGCAATGTGCATGGCTATGTTATAAACTGGAACTGCATAGCACACCACAGCATAAGGAAATCCCATTACTTGGAATTGTGATGTGAAATGCTCGTGTGCTACAATCAGCAATGGTAAGGACACGCATGCTACTCATCGATTGGTTGGTTATTTGGGCTTAGGGGCGCATCGACTGGTTCGGTCATACAACGCCCATATTCTACTCATCGATGGAATACTGTTAGAATGAAGGGCGGATACTTCATAAACACTGATCGAGAAGCACGATGTTCACACTCTTTAAGGGGGCATCAATTGTGTTCAGGAAAAACATCCTACTTCACACGAATAATTCAACGCTGTCATGACAATGATAGATTAGGACGTAAACCTCGGGGAAGGGGCTATTTTACGCTTCATAAGGATTTCCGGGGATAAATAAAAAACAGCGTGCAGAAATTTGGCACATATTTTCCCACATTAATTTTGCATGTGGGAAAATGCTGAAGGTCAGATTGTCTGTGCTCAACGAGTTATTCAAAGTCAAGCGAGGTCACTTCCAAAAAGTTCAACCAGTCTACGCTTTAGTGGGTAAAAGCTATTTGAACGAACCTGTGAGTGCTTGTTAACTTCAGGGACGCAACAAATGGCACCAGAGGGGATTACTTTTTTCATTTTTTTAGATTTATTACTTTTGTTTATTTGTCCACTATAGCTGAAATCGAAAATTATGGTTAAAGTAAGCATTTTTTTTTCGAGAACAAGTTGACTATAAACAATGCTTCGCGGCCTGCTCAACCCAATTACAAAAGGAAAAATGGAAGAAAATTGGTAAATCTTGAAAATATTACAAAATGAAGTCGATTTTTGGGTGGGCAAAAATGTTAGGGAGATGGCCGATTTTATATTCCTTATTTGATTTAAAATATTTAAAAAATCCAAAAATGAGCATTCCAGAAACAAAAACATCAGTCCTGACCGCATAGACCAATAGTGACATCACCTTTTAGGCGATACAACTTTGGGGTGGTTTCGGGCCGCACATGTCCAGCACTTTACGGTAACATCACTTTCGTTTCGGTTCAAAGCTTAACTTGGAAATTAGGGGGTAGAAACGGTCCCCCTCCTGAGAGGTGTGAGAATCTGACCAAGTAGACTACAGAGTTAATTATACATAATTGTACTAGGTGTCATTGAATTAAAAGAGCAAGACGGAAATAGTTCTGAAACTGACACTGGACACATGCACGTTTCGGAATGACGTGAGGTTCAATGTTTTCCCGGAGGGTAGATAACTTACTGGAATTCGACTTCGGATACCATTTCCCTGGCTCCAGTAGCTGCAGAGCTGGGTCAGGTCTTACCTTATCTAGCCGCTCCAGGTCGGCGCCCAGCTGGGACTTTAGCGTGGTGAGAGCGTTAACGGACAGAGAGTCGAGGTCGGCGACGGGCCGCACGACGTGAAGCTCCGACCTGACAACAGGTCACACCACACAGTCCACTGTCAGTGCACAACTGATGTACAGACATACCACACGACATTACACATTTCGGCAGACCTTTCATGCCAGGCTCCATGCACAAAACGTACATCGAACAATTCAAGTACCGCTCCGACACAACACCTCAGACATCACTATCCTATCTTGTAATTCAACTATACCTGGTGTACCCAAACGTCACTCGATGTCACACAAAATCCGACGTAATATTCCGACACCCAGCCTAATATTCCGGCAAATCATACTTGAGGATATCTTCAAGATTTCATTTGGAGTAGCTACATTCTACCTAAACATACTTAGCCCCAACACACTGCGTGATGTCGAGCCTGCTCTTTCTTTCCACAGCTCACCTAAGCTGCTCTCCCCACACCCCACCTTCTATACCTACACCCAACTTGAGCTGCTCTCCCAACACCCAGGCTTACGTCTCCACATCCCATCTGAGTTGTTCTCCCCACACCTCGTCTTCCACATCCACACCCGACCTGAGCTGCTCTCCACACACCCCACCTACACCCACACCCCATCTGAACTGTTCTCCCCACACCTCGCCTTCTACATCCAAAACCCACCTGAGCTGATCTTGCTCAACTTTACGTCTCCACGTCGTATCTGAGCTGTTCTCCACACTCCATACCTTATATATCCAAACCCCCACCCCCTGACCAGCTCTCCACACACCCTACCTTACATATCTACACTGCACCTGACCTGCTTTCCCCACACACCGTCTTATGTCTTCACACCGCACCTGAGCTGCTCGACCCACCGCATGTCTTCACACCGCGCCTGACTGCTCTCCCCATACACTGCCTTGTATCTACACCGCCTTATGTCTCCACACCGCACCTGAGCTTACCCACGGCATGTCTCCACACCGCACCTGACCTGCTCCCTCCATACACCGCCGTATGTCTCCACACCGCACCTGGCTTGCTCTCCCCATACACCGCCTTGTCTCCACACCGCACCTGAGCTGCTCTACCCACGACATGTCTCCACACCCCACCTGATGGCGTCAATATCCCGCTGCAGTGCCGCCAGTCGGCGCTGGCTCTCGTCGCGCGCCTGTTCGGCCCGCTTGGCGCGCAGCTTGTTATCCTCGGCCTCGCGCTGCCACGCCTCGCACGCAGTGCGAGCCTGTAGCAGCGAGTCCTCCCACTGGCCTAGCTTGAGTCGGTTCTGCGCCAGCTCCTCTCGCAGCCGCTGCATCTGCCGGAGAGACATCCGTCGGACGTCATTGCGTGCGCCTTTACGCTGCACGTACAACGGACCATCGTGCTCTGACGTTCAAGTGAAACAAGTGTTAAGGAGTTGCCAGCCCCCACACCAGCCGAGATATATATTTCAGCCATCGGTCATCGTCCATGCAAACCCTCCTACCAGAAGTATACAAACCAATTCGGATGACAAAGGAGTCCAAGCTTGTCCAAGCAATTGGAAGGTGTGTAGGTGTCATTGAGGTAAGAAAACAGTACCGGTATACAGGGGTACCTGAATACCACACAGACGGCCCGCCGGCACAACTAGGAGAGATACTACAGCAGGGAAGCACGGTCTCATGTGCTACCTATACACCTTCCACACAGACAGTTCACCCCCACAGCTAGGGCAGCTACAACAGGGTGACATGCGCTACCTACACACCTTCCACACAGACAATCTACCGACACAGCTAGGGCAGACAGTCTACCGACAGGGTCCCATGTGCTCCCCACACATCTTCCACACAGACAGCCGGCCGACACAGCTAGGAGAGACACTACAGCAGGGAAGCACGGTCCCATGTGCTCCCCACACATCTTCCACACAGACAGCCGGCCAACACAGTTAGGAGAGACACTACAACAGGGAAACACGGTATCATGTGCTACCCACACGCCTTGCACACAGACAGCCGGCCGACACAGCTAGGAGAGACACTACAGCAGGGAAGCACGGTCCCATGTGCTACCTACACACCTTGCACACAGACAGCCGGTCGACACAGCTAGGAGAGACACTACAGCAGGGAAGCACGGTCCCATGTGCTACCTACACACCTTGCACACAGACAGCCGGTCGACACAGCTAGGAGAGACACTACAGCAGGGAAGCACGGTCCCATGTGCTACCTACACACCTTGCACACAGACAGCCGGTCGACACAGCTAGGAGAGACACTACAGCAGGGAAGCACGGTCCCATGTGCTACCTACACACCTTGCGCACAGACAGCCGGCCGACACAGCTAGGAGAGACACTACAGCAGGGAAGCACGGTCCCATGTGCTACCCACACCTTCCACACAGACAGCCGGCCGAAACAGCTAACAGGGCATCTACGACAGAGGCACGGTCTCACGCGTCTCGCTGCCCACACGTGGTGGCGTGTTACGCTATACCTCCACGGCGCCGAAGTTGTTGCCGACGAGCGGGCTCTGCGAGATCAGCGGGCCGCCGATGGCGCCCAGACTCGACTTGGTGGGGCTGCCGCTGAAGTCAAACAGGCCACTGGAGCCGTACAGCGAGCCGCTACGACCCAACAGACCCTGCGACAACATCAGAGGTCAGCCGATACAGGACCGCGATAAGCTCACAAGAGAAGCTGCTACAGACATTTGAGAAGTTACAGTGGGTTCGAAGTGGGCTCAAAATTATATCTTCAAATCTTGGATATACTATTAATACTTTCTATTATATTCTTTTCCATTGTATATAATTACTTTAATCCAGGATATATTAATCCAGGATTAATTATATTAATCCAGGATTAATCATTACTAGTAATGTTTGGCGTTGCTTGCCAGCAGCAGGAGGTTCCACGTGTGCTACCAGTTGGAAGCTTCCAGTTTGGAAGGGTGCCAACATTGGAAATTGTACCAAGTGGGCACGATCCGGGCGCAGGGCAGGAATCGCCTCACGTCCGCCTCCGTGTTGCCAGTTGGCCACAACACTACGCGGGTGCAGCAAGACAAGTTTCCGACAATTTACTCCGGGTGGGGAAGCATTGCTGTTCGGAGGAGCCCTGGCACCACTCCTTCCCCTTCCCCCGCTCCACATCCATTTCCGTTCCTCCCACCAGCTTATCACCCAAAACTAACCCAGTTTAGGATGGGAGGAAAACGTATTACATAATTCCCAGAAATCGATGAAATGGCGGCGAATAAAACTGGCATGTAGACCCTTCTGACTTCTTATAGACCCAACACTCAGAGAGATGTGACCGGTGACACTATTGCTTGGGAATAAATTGACTTGAGTCCCCCTACAAAGCGAGTCTAATTGCTGAGTAAAACAAATGTCATTCGTATATCCTTCGGTATGGGTGGAGGAAGGTAGCAGGTCACTTGGAGGCCATTTTTAAGTTGAACACACGTTCAGTCTCGGGGTCAATGGTACTCAAGACCAAAAAGACCAAACCTGACGGGGATCAGATCCTCTATACACTCAATTCCTACCTGAATGTTCAGCTGGCACGGAACCGTTGTGGGCTAGAATTTGGAGCATGAGCGTGGAAGTTAGGCTGTATTAGGCTATGAGCTAAGTGGCAGATGAAGGCAGTGCAGTGTGTGCAGCGAGGTAGCCGTTGCACCAGCAGTGCGTACGACTGAATCGCTCACAACCACAACAGCTGACACGCCTCTCAGTCACTACTGTTGACGGCCGTGCGATGGCACGACAGCATCCTTTACACGGTGTGGGGAGCGGAACAATCGTACCAGCACTGGCTGGGCAGGGATTCTTTCCTTTCAGCGTCAACAGCTGCCAATGATGAATTCCGCGGACCAGATTGGGCAACAAAAATTGCTCCCATGACACGCAGAACTTAACAGGTTAGGTGTCCAGTCATAGACACCTAGCCTGTTAAGTTGTCGCTTCTGTGATGGTAGATGACAGGTAACTGATACACCCAGCACGTCCCTCACAAGTTCCATTCCCCGCTTCCCATCCCGGTTCCGCCTCCGGTCTGCTTCCCGTCTGCACTTGCCGGCCCCTGTCCTCGATTCCATCTCACAGCCCCCTTTCCAGGTGTGCTTCTGCGTACTCTTCCCTGAGTCATTTTCTCGATCCCATTCTCCACTCCCCTTCTGCAGTTCGTTTCCTGGCCCCAGTCACTTGGGTCCATCCCACGTTTCCCTTCTGTTTTCATTCCTTGGTCCCATTTTCTGGTCCCCTTCCCCGGCTTGCTTCTCCGTTCCTTTCCAGCAGTCATCTACATGCTCGCAACAACACAACTGCATTTCCCTGTATGCAGCGTAATTCTGTGTTCACCTGCAATCCTTGTATGGCACCCTGGCTCGTCTGGCCAACGTACGCCAATACAGTCTTCAACTGACGAACTGCCTGAAGCAGAACCGGCAATCGGTGCCTCTTGGAGCGGGAAGAGAAGGCCAAAAAGTGTGTGTTTTAGTTATTTAGGGCAGGCTTGAATGCACCCCAAGTATTTACGGCGAACAAAATATAAATGTATCGTGGGCACCACAACGATAAGGACTGCATGAATGACACCCTTAACCCAAAGATGGTCTTTTACAAGGCACCTAATGTGGTGAGAAGCAGAGCCCAAGTGGTACGACACATACCACTTTTGTCAGTGACGACGTACCATTGCACGGCCGGTGTCGATAGTCAATGGGGAAAGTGCAGCCAGTACATGGCACCTTGTCATGAAACCAACGGCGTTTCGCCACTCATCTTTCAGCGCCAAACATAAACGCGAAAAATTGACAGCGCCCCTTTCGCTTCTTACCCCTCCCCGTGTGCGCGTAGCACAAAAATGCTTACACTGCCTAGCTTGGCCAATGACCGTTATCTTCGATTAAAAAATTTGTCGTTTCTCATGTCAATGGAATGAGCGATGGTGTATTTCTGCGAAAACCGACTTTTTTGTGACCCCTTCCGCCCTCAAGCAGCTCTCACGTGCAACTCAATGACCAGATATCAATGACATTGTGTCGACGGATATTCAACACCGAGGACTCTCGTTTGATATAAAATGCCAAGAATATGTTACAGTTGCTGCGCGCCACGCTTCAATATGCCAAGGAAATAGTTTCGTTATAATTTTCAACATGTTATGTTTCATCTATTGGGTACCCGTCAACTTGTGGCACGTGCCCAGTGTTCCTCATCAACAGCGAAACACAGACTGGAAATAGCTTCAGTAGCGCCACAGTCAGAGCCCGGTCCCGGTGCAGGGGCAGGCTCGGTCTCAGTATCACCACAGGCAGTCAGACCCAGGTCTCGGTGCAGGGACAGGCTCGGCCCCAGTATCACCACAGGCAGTCAGACCGCGGTCTCGGTGCAGGGGCAGGCTCGGCCTCAGTATCACCACAGGCAGTCAGACCGCGGTCTCGGTGCAGGGGCAGGCCCGGCCTCAGTATCACCACAGGCAGTCAGACCCCGGTCCCGGTGAGGTAAGGGTCGCCGGTGGGAGGGAGGCTGGCCTCAGTATCACCACAGGCAGTCAGACCGTCCCGGTGCAGGGGCAGGCCCGGCCCAGTATCACCACAGGCAGTCAGAGCCCGGTCCGGGCAGGGGCAGGCGCCTCAGATCACCAAGGCAGTCAGACCAGGTCTGGTGCAGGGCAGGCGCAGTATCACCAAGGCAGTCAAGGTCGGGCAGGGAGGCGGCCTCAGTATCACCACAGACAGTCAGACCCGGTCCCGGTGCAGGGGCAGGCCCGGCCTCAGTATCACCACAGGCAGTCAGAGCCCGGTCCCGGTGCAGGGGCAGGCCCGGCCTCAGTATCACCACAGGCAGTCAGACCCCGGTCTCGGTGCAGGGGCAGGCTCGGCCCCAGTATCACCACAGGCAGTCAGACCCCGGTCTCGGTGCAGGGGCAGGCTCGGCCCCAGTATCACCACAGGCAGTCAGACCCCGGTATCGGTAGGGCAGGCAGTATCAACGGCAGTCAGACCCGGTCTCGGTGCAGGAGGCTCGGCCTCAGTATCACCACAGACAGTCAGACCCCGGTCCCGGTGCAGGGGCAGGCTCGGCCCCAGTATCACCACAGGCAGTCAGACCCAGGTCTCGGTGCAGGGACAGGCTCGGCCCCAGTATCACCACAGGCAGTCAGACCCGGTCTCGGTGCAGGGGCAGGCCCGGCCCCAGTATCACCACAGGCAGTCAGACCGCGGTCTCGGTGCAGGGGCAGGCTAGACCTCAGTATCACCACAGGCAGTCAGACCCCGGTCCCGGTGCAGGGGCGGGCTCGACCTCAGTATCACCACGGGCAGTCAGACCCCAGTATCACCACGGGCAGTCAGACCCCAGTATCACCACGGGCAGTCAGACCCCAGTCTCGGTGCAGGGACAGGCTCGGCCTCAGTATCACCACAGACAGTCAGACCCCGGTATCGGTGCAGGGGCAGGCTCGGCCTCAGTATCACCACAGGCAGTCAGACCCCGGTCTCGGTGCAGGGGCAGACTCCACCTCGACATCACCACAGTCAGACCCAGGTCTCGGTGCAGGGACAGGCTCGGCCTCAGTATCACCACAGGCAGTCAGACCCCGGTCCCGGTGCAGGGGCAGGCTCGGCCTCAGTATCACCACAGGCAGTCAGACCCCGGTCTCGGTGCAGGGGCGGGCTAGACCTCAGTATCACCACAGGCAGTCAGACCCCGGTCTCGGTGCAGGGGCAGGCCCGGCCTCAGTATCACCACAGGCAGTCAGACCCCGGTCTCGGTGCAGGGGCAGGCTCGGCCTCAGTATCACCACAGGCAGTCAGAGCCCGGTCCCGGTGCAGGGGCAGGCTAGACCTCAGTATCACCACAGGCAGTCAGACCGCGGTCTCGGTGCAGGGGCAGGCTAGACCTCAGTATCACCACAGGCAGTCAGACCCAGGTCTCGGTGCAGGGGCAGGCCCGGCCTCAGTATCACCACAGGCAGTCAGACCCAGGTCTCGGTGCAGGGACAGGCTCGGCCTCAGTATCACCACAGGCAGTCAGACCGCGGTCTCGGTGCAGGGGCAGGCTCGGCCTCAGTATCACCACAGGCAGTCAGAGCCCGGTCCCGGTGCAGGGGCAGGCTAGACCTCAGTATCACCACAGGCAGTCAGACCCAGGTCTCGGTGCAGGGGCAGGCCCGGCCTCAGTATCACCACAGGCAGTCAGAGCCCGGTCCCGGTGCAGGGGCAGGCCCGGCCTCAGTATCACCACAGACAGTCAGACCCCGGTCTCGGTGCAGGGGCAGGCTCGGCCTCAGTATCACCACGGGCAGTCAGACCCCAGTCTCGGTGCAGGGGCGAACCTAGCCTCAGTAGCACCACAGACAGTCAGATCCCAGTCTCGGTGCAGGGGCGAACCTAGCCTCAGTAGCACCACAGACAGTCAGATCCCAGTCTCGGTGCAGGGGCGAACCTAGCCTCAGTAGCACCACAGACGGCCGGCCGGCGGATCACCTGGTCGACGCTGCCGCTGGCGCGCGATCCGAGCAGCGTCAGGCCGGACAGCAGCGGCGAGCCGGCCGACGGCGACAGGCCGGCCAGCCGCTCGCCCAGACCCGAGCCGGGGATGTTGACGGGCGCCGACAGCACGGAGCCCAGCGCCTGCTGCTCGCGCTCCTCGCGCTCCAGCTCGCGGTCGATCTGCGCCATCACTCCGTCGTCGGCGTCCTCGGCAGGCTCCAGCGAGCGGGCACCTGCGCAGCCGAGCCGGTCAGTGGCGGTCAGTGGCGGTCAGTGGCGGTCAGTGGCAGTCTGGTCAGTGGCGGTCAGTGGCGGTCAGTGGCGGTCAGTGGCGGTCAGTGGCGGTCAGTGGCGGTCAGTGGCGGTCAGTGGCGGTCAGTGGCGGTCAGTGGCGGTCAGTGGCGTCAGTGGCGGTCAGTGGCGGTCAGTGGCGGTCAGTGGCGGTCAGTGGAGGTCAGTGGAGGTCTGGTCAGTGACGGTCTGGTCAGTGACGGTCTGGTCAGTGGTGGTCTGGTCAGTGGCAGTCTGGTCAGTGGTGGTCTGGTCAGTGGCGGTCTGGTCAGTGGCGGTCTGGTCAGTGGTGGTCTGGTCAGTGGCAGTCTGGTCAGTGGCGGTCTGGTCAGTGGTGGTCTGGTCAGTGGTGGTCTGTTAAGTGGGGGGGTCAGTGGTGTTCAGTGGCGATCTGGTCAGTGGTGGTCTGGTCAGTGGCGGTCAGTGGCGATCCGGTCAGTGGCGGTCTGGTCAGTGGTGGTCTGGTCAGTGGCAGTCAGTGGAGGTCTGGTCAGTGGCGGTCTGGTCAGTGGCAGTCAGTGGAGGTCTGGTCAGTGGCGGTCAGTGGCGGTCAGTGGCGGTCAGTGGAGGTCTGGTCAGTGGCGGTCTGGTCAGTGGCAGTCTGGTCAGTGGCAGTCTGGTCAGTGGCGATGTGGTCAGTGATGGTCTGGTCAGTGCCAGTCAGTGGAGGTCTGGTCAGTGGCGGTCTGGTCAGTGGCGGTCTGGTCAGTGGCGGTCTGGTCAGTGGCGGTCTGGTCAGTGGCGGTCTGGTCAGTGGTGGTCTGGTCAGTGGTGGTCTGTTAAGTGGGGCTCAGTGGCGGTCAGTGGAGATCTGGTCAGTGGCGGCCTGGTCAGTGGCGGTCAGTGGTGGTCCGGTACAAAAATAGACTATACATCCTTCAGGTTCCGATTGTATCAAAGTCCGATTGCTGTCAATCGATGGTCACAGTACGCAGTACTCAGTTCGCAGTGGTAAAATACTGAATGAGTCTTTAGAATGCATAACTTACAGGTGTCGGGAAAAAAACACAAAACCCCCCGTTTCCTCAGCACTATGTGAAGCCGGGCTAAGCTTCATGCGGGCGGGCATCTATTGCGAGAAGTGCTCTGCTGGAAATAGAGTATCACACCAGCACGGGCTAGTGCTGTACTGGCTGAGGTGGAGCAAACTGACGTATAGGCATCTCTCCTATGGGGGAAGAAGAACCTTGGGTTATTTTACGACGCATTAAACCGATGGGCTATAGTGTCGCCAACCTCTCACGCCGATTGGTCGCGTGCATACTCAGTAGATTCCATCGATTGTGAGATTCGAACTCACGATCTTGCGACCAAGAGTACGACGCTAAACCAACTGAGCTACCGAGGCCCCTATGTGGGGGAGATGCAACAATCTGAGGCAGGCTGTGCTCCTAAAAATGACCATGAGCACTTTGGAAGGTGCAACAATCTTGCGACTTTCACGGAATAACGTTTGGTTGTAACGACGCATTAGACTATTAGGCTACGAGGCGTCACAAACCTCTCGCGCTGAGCGATGGCGGATGGATTCGATAATCCCGCCCGCTGCGAAATTCGAGCCTGCGATATAGGAATAAAGGATCAAATACCCTACCCACTGATCTACCACGATTCTCTCATGCGACTTACAAGAGACACAGGTGCGTGGTCGAAGTCGGGTGCGTGAGAGGCTCATCGGTGTGGGAGGAGCGCCAGTTGTGGGCGTGGCCTCTTCTGGGTAGTACCGACCTTAATTCAGTACACGGTGCCTCAGCTATGTGGACAGACGTGAGCTGTGAAGGTCGGGCCTCAGATCAGTGGCGGAGCGCGCGTGTGTGTGTGTGGGGGGGGGTTCAGTTTTGTGGGCGGAGTCTCACCCAGGAGACAGTCGAGACCATCGGCGCCGTACATCCTCTGGCCTCCGCCGGCCGGCACACTAGACGACAGCGAGACGCCCATCGAGGCGTACAGGCTGTTCTTGCGACGCAGCTTCTCCATCGGGTCCAGGTGCGGGTCGGTGTCGATCTCCATAAGCCTGCGCCGGAGTTGCGCCTGCCCAGCACACAATAAGCATATGTCAGCCCGCGCCTGCCAACCACAACAATCGCCCGCATCATGAATACCCATCACAAGTGCACATCTGAGTCAACCATTGGAGCTGAATATCAATGTTTGGAAACGCGGCCACTCCATCCAAAGATCAGTCACCGTCCGAAAGAGTTCCGATTAGCACAATCTCGTTGTAAGCTCGTCCACCCAACCCCAACATGGGTATGCATTTTCGTGGTCTTCCAAAGTTCTTGGATCTAGGAAGGTTGCCCTGGTAAATAATGTCTGGACAAACCTTTTCCCATAAACGAATACCTCCCAAACCTTACAATAATAACCTACATGGTTTTGACGGTAATCATGCATCATTTATTTGAGAATGGCTATCACCATACAAGAACAGGGGCGGCCTGAGGTACCTAAATGGGGTGTGGCGGTCACCACTGAATCCCCCTCCCCAAGGAGAAAAACGTCCGATTTTGGTCACTTCATTTCTTGGTTCCAAAGGTCGAAAACTGTTTTCCACAAAAAATCACTTTTGGAACTATGTACCACTTTTTAAAAAGAAATTTCAGTTGCGCTTATGACCACAAGCACACTGGGGAGAGATAAAACATTGTATTCACACACTAATTGCTAAGTTCACGAGGTTAACTTCTTGCAAGAAGTCTTCCTAACATCCATGAAGTCGGCAAGCATTTCGAACAGCTCCGTGGAATTTCAATTCCATTTGTAGATGTAGCTAAAAGACATACCATGAAAATCCATGCAAACATAATGTATATATTTCAAAGTCGAAAGGTAAGGAAATGTTTTGAAAAACATGATACTCAACTACGCTCTAAGAAGTGTAAGACATGTCCTGTGAACACATCAAAGCACAATAATACCAAGTTATCTTGTGTGAACTATTAAAATGTCCTAATATAGGTATGGTTACATTTGTTCATTCTACAGAGAAGCACAGCACACAACAGAGAGGAATTTAAAGAATAGCCAGCAATTTTGTTTGGCCAAACAAAAACGATAAATTTCTGAATTTATTTTTAACGGTTTCAGGTAATACTTCAATTCTTGTAACTCCTTTTCCAATGCAATGTGCATGGATGTGGTTACCATGATGTGACCACTCACATAATCTTCAAGTGCATACTTTTCAGTTGGAAAACAAAATAACACCCCAAAATGTGTTTGGAGTTGGGTAACGTTCGAATTAAAGAAAAAGGTAAAACAACCTAAACTAACCTAGCCATACAAGAAAACAAGTTTATACTGGAACATTTCAAACATTATTTTCTGAACAACTTTCAACTACTCATCTTTAACTACATTATTTTCTGAACAAAAATATAACCTAACATATTTTTGACAAACAAAGATTCCAATGTTTGTTCAAAAAGTTCACTCAAATTTTGAAAATATTTTTAACTCAACACGCCCCTGGATGGCCTCTGAAAATTACGTGCACTGGAGGGGAGATTCCGTCCCCCATATCATCTCGGCCCCTATTAAAGCTGGAGCAACGAAATTCGGAGGGTGGATGGGTACGGCAGTAAACTCTATTGTGTGCAAATTTATTGACCTTAGGTCAATATCTTCGGGGTAAAATGAGGTAAAAATGTCAAAAATATTATAGTTCTGCGTGGCTTTGGCTTGTCATTCTTATGGATCGCTGTGATTGTGTTTAAGTGCTCCAAAGTGGGCATCAATGATGTTTTGGATATTACTAATGATGCAATACAGATGCTAGACCCGGATTTTCTTTTTTTACTATAGCAGCTCCTAACTCGAAAAATTCCGGTCGATTTTCGTTTTTCTTACTTTAAACAACGCGCCGGCCATTTCTAAGTAGGTGCACAAACAATAGCGCATATCTACCGGTAAAATCTGGAGTTACGTAGGAAAACCCCGAGGGGTGAGCGGATTTCTCCCCCCTTCCAGGGCGCGTGTTAAAGCGAAGGCCTTAAATAACCTAGCAAAACCTAACCCCTTTGCTGCACGGAGGTGCAATGTCTGCAAAACTTGTCTCATCGATACCTTAAACTGCAATAATAGCAAATTTGCAGATACTGGAAATGCATCGGTTAATATATCAAAGAACTAAGTGTATAATAAGATACACATTGATATTTGTTGATCGGCTTTGATTCACTTTAAAACATTATGGACACTTGTTGGTAAAACACCAAGAAACGTTCTACATTTGTCCACCCATTAATAAACGTAGACGAAGGTGATCACATTTATAGATGGCTAACATCTTCCATTTTCCACATGAAGCTTCCTTGCATGGGTGGATATCTCAAACGAAGCCAGAGATCGAACTTCTTACTTTCAAGGCATATTTTCACACTGAATATTGAAAATAACAATCAGCGTAGCAGGGTAACAAACCAAGGGGTCTAAACCCCCTTGACCCACCAGAATCTCCAGCCATGGTAATTGCCTTCTTATTATGATGGGGAAGATGAACAATATCATGAGCCCAAAGATTAGACCTAACATCTGGTCAGACCAAACCTAGTGTTGAATTGGGGCCAGTTCAACAGACCGGTATAAAATGGATGCATTGACAGATCCAGGCTGGTTTTGAGTTGTTGAATGGAGCAAAGCAAAAAAAAAAATGTTTTAATTTTCCCAAAGTTTCTAACTCTTTGTAGTTTTGCATACCTTGTGTACCATTGACGAAGGGTGTTGTTGTGTGTACTTGTATTGGGCCAGGTGCCCCTCAATGCTGGCTTTTCCCATCAATAATTCAACTTCAGCTAACATGGATCCCATGGAGTGTGCCTCCATAATCCATTTGAGCCAGCCCATTACCTCCACCTATCCCCCTCCCCCCAACTCAATAGTTTTCAGAGATCGACACCGGCACCACAGACCAATTGTGCTCCAAAACAGGCTGTTTAGGAGGGGGAGATGGCTGAGATGGCCGTCCTGGATCCGCTGGTCAATGTATGGTCATTCTAGAGACGACCAAGTACCACAGCAAAGCCCAGTCGTAGACACTACCGTTTCTTCACACCCTCGGTTGAGTTTTTGGTCCCAGAATTTCTCACCTCTCTTACCTCTCTAACAACGGCCCTATCTAAAGCAGGCAGTTAGTTATTTGGGTTTTAGGGCGCATCAACTGCAGTGGTTATACAGCGCCCATTACACTACAATTACATTACAATACACGCCCATTACATTACAATGTCACACAGGCCTATAACTGTAAATCGATGTAAACTTTTGTGTTAAACATGTTCTAATGTAAATTGAAAGTTAACTTGCACGCAATTTACTTTAACGATACAATGCACTCCATAGCTTTCGTTTAGCGAAGGCCGTCTACCCTGCGCTGCTTATGAAACGAGTGCAATACACGACAATATCTATCAGAGGACTTCCTCATTCATATGCTGATAGATTTGAATCAAATTGAATGTGTAAATCTGAACCATAACTATCATGATAATTAAGTAACACCCGTGCATTTTTGTGTCCAGTTTTTAACATTGTAATTTTCCATTGGATAAGAGCATCGTTTTGTACAAAAATACGACTAAGAAAGATTTATCAGCTCTACTCAGGTGGGGAACTGCCTTAAGGGTCTCAAATGGCGGACCGTCTTTGTACATAAAGCATCAGATATACAAACAGTTTAACCATTGAGAAAAACGTCTGCAAAAGCGCAACATAATACATGTTTGACTAAACTACAACCTGCATATCGAAAGAATTATTACCAAAAAGCTGCAATCCATCAATTAAGCAAAAAATAATTTGTTTCCTGAACTACCTCAGGTGATAAAACTAACACCCTACCCTCAGGCCGTCGCGATGGAACATAGCACCGTCCGTCGCCCCAGGGCACGAGCCAAGTTCGCAACTGTCGCACGTGTGACGTCACCACCGACCTCCTTGTCGCAGCGTTCGCTGCCGGGCGCCTTGGCGTAGTGCGGCGCGGCCGGCGGATGGGAGACGGGGACCGTGGCCGCAGCATGGAACGGCAGCGGCTCGGTGGCGCACGACGGCCCACTCTGGGTCCGGCTCTTGCCGTGCGGCGGCTGACTGCTGTTCAGGTCAGACTGGGGGCGTCACGTCAGGTCAGGACGGCGCACTCTGGGTCCAGCTCTTGTGTGGCAGATTGGACTGTTCACATCAGACTGGTGGTGTCAGGCCAGGTCAGGGTGGTGGAGGATGTGCATGTGGCCTTTGTCCTGCTGGATTACAAGCTCGGGTCACGGCACCAGACACACCAAACCATTAGAGCAAACCGAAGCTTTTGTTTGTACATACATGAAACACACACTGCAGGTATGCATAAAACATTTTAAATCCATGCAATATATTAAGGGTAATAGGTCGCTTAATCACTATGGCTATGCCAGGCTCTGTGGCAATAGTGATAATCAGGCTGGAAGAGCTGGAATAAATAAAATGCCTGATCTGTGATGATGATGAATTGGGGTTTAGGGGCGCGTCGACTGCCATGGTCATTTTGCGCCCATAACTGTGTTAATAGGCTATCTAATATGCCCCTACAGTAGGCAGTAAAACAAAATATTCAGGGACGGCGACAGATGACATGCAAATTTGTTTGTCAAAGGAAGGTAAAATGTCCCCAGACGACACACGCCTGATGTGTGGCACGAGGGTTGGAGAAGTGAAATACTCTTGGGTACCTTCAGGAGAGGGTTAGTGTCATGGACAGTACTCTCAACTTCACCTTGAACTGTCTTTAATATAGGTGAATGTAGTAGATGAAGAAAAATGGTGAAATTAACAATTGATACAAATTTCAGCAGATGAAATGCACATATTGCGGGCTAAATTGGCAGTGTTCACTTTCACCGACGAAATTGTATGTAGAGAGGAAAAGCGCTATGACACGTTTTCAGATCGCAAGCTTTGTGCCAAACTGACATGAGCACAGCTGAAAAAGCTCTTGCATCAGTGCACAGATGCTGCTTAATTCGTCTAATAAAACAATCTAATATTTTCAGCATTATGAGGCACCAATAATCTTTAACAGGCATAATAAAATGGTTTTGCAAGGTTCCCAGATAAGAACCTCAAAAGCATTCGAATAAAAGCCTCAATGATCTCTAACCCGCGCCGTCGTTTCGGTCAAATCCTCCCACCCCGTCTCGGTGGGGGGGGGGGGGCGGTTGAAGACCCCCCACTCTAAAATCAAAACTAAGCGTCGCACGAAAACGAAAGCGGGGTCATCGGAAAACGCTCGATGAGTACGGTCCGGGTCCACCCTCCAAAACAATTTTCCCCAAAAGTGACATCACCAGGGAGGCTAAATTTTCACCACTTTTCACTACTTACATTATGTTTTTGACTCTGGGGTCTTCATTTTGGGATTAAAAAAAATTATTTGGAATGAGAAAAGGACAGCGAAATCGACTATGGTTATAATTTTTTGGGGCCCAAAAATAATTTTTATTTCTTCAAATTTCAAAATTTTGAGTTTTCACGTTCTCAAATTTTCCTTTTCAAATGGGTAGAGCAGACCGAGAAACGTTGTTGGAAGTCAACTTGCCTTAATAAAGTATGCTTACTTTAGCCAGAATCCTGTATTTGAACTACAATTTGGCAAATACACAAAATTTATATGCATTCAAAAAAGAAAAAAATAAGAAAAAATCCACTCGTAGGTTTTATTGCATCCGTAAGGATAAGCAAACGCTGAAAATGTCATTAAAATATCTGTATCCGTTAAAGCGAGACGACTGGTTGAACTTTTATGGAGGTGACCTCACTTGACCTTGACTAACTCGTTGACCCTAAATGACCTAACCTAAAATTTTGAATCAACATGTCAAATTGATGTGGGAAAGGGTATGCCAAATTTGGGCGCGCTGCCGCGTGCCGTTCGTCCGCTATCCGTGAAAAACCTGAGGGGGGGGGGCGGTTGAAGACCCCCCTAGACGGGACGGGTTAAGTTAAGATTAGCTCCCCTTTTGATAATCGCATACCGTATGCTCAGAACGGCGCCACACAACCTCAGGGTGTAAAATGGTCGGTCTTCACAAGTCGGTAACTGACCAGCGAGCTCCTGCCGTTGCGGTGCGGTTTATGAGCTGGGGGGCCTTCACCATTGCCGGACGTCTTCCGGACAGGCAGTTCGTCCTGCGGTAGAGCTGATGAGACGATATCAGCGAGACAGGCCAGGCCGGGTGCCCCGACCTCCCGTGTGGTGACCATCTCGTCTGTAGACGTGCACAGGTCAGACCGCACACCACCAGCCTCACGTAGGGACAGTGTTGGATTTTCACTTCTCAGTCTTGGATTCGGAGTGTATAATTTTTTGGCTTGCCAAAGTATGGAGTGTATAATCTTGAGAGGCACTATGTTATGGGGTGTATAATTTCACAGTTTGCCAAATTATGGGGTGTATGTTGAAGCACCAAGTAACGGAGTATATACATTTTATATATAACGAAGTGTACAAATTTTGAAAAATGCAGTGATGTCTCCTGGAATGAAGAACAAAAACCCAGGGGCCTCGGTGGCCTAGATGGTGGAGCGTGGGACTCGAATCTCACGGCTGGCATTTGCAGTCCACCCACGACCAATCGGTGTGATATAGGGTGGCGGCGCTATGCGACCTTGCGGTTGAATGCGTCGTAAAATAACCCGATAATTCATATTCCTCAAGAATAAAACGTCTTTAAGTAATTTGTTAGGTTCTTATCCTAGTGTCTCACAGACAACCAGATGGGGTCCACTACACATCGTCGTCTGAAGTCATCCACCACGTTACGTGAATGACTTATAAGGCAACTTCCTGAGCAATGGTAGAGAAAATGAACACAAAAGTATACTTAATCGATGTCAACCAAGTTTATATATCAATACCTGCCACTCCTAGCATAGGTACCAACACCGCATAACTAATACAAATTCACAACATACCTCGAGAGCAGGACGTTCGTGCACCGCTGGGTCTAAAATGGGAGGGTCTAAAATGTTACTTTGGGATATGGGTTTCGGAATATATAATGGTTGAAGGAAAGTTATACTAAAACAATCCGTCTAAAATCTTTTATTCTCTCCACGATGAAATTTTCTTTTTTTCAAATGAGAAAGCTGAAAAAATATTGAAGTCAATCCTTATTAATATTAAATGTATTTCAATGCACTTTTTAGTTCATGTCTGGAATGTTTAGTAGAAGCAAGGAATGATTTGGAAGGATGAAAAGCGACTAGACGGGCGGGCAAATTGCTGCTAAAACAGACTATCGTCACGGACGAGCGGAAATTAGCGTCTCATTTCGCGCCATGATTGCTATGAAATACCAAAAAATAAAAATAAGTTAGAAAAATTGCCAAGAGAATTACAGGGAACTTTTTCTCAATTAATAATAATCAGGACTGTGGGAAGAAATTAATCATTGGATCAGAATGAGGCTTATAAGAGTGTAGAGAATTAGGTCAACACAGTAAATCTGAATTTGTCCGGAGTGGGGAAACCTCGCGGTCGGAGTGGCATGAATGCAACTATTCCCGCTTGTTGATGAAATTCAGAAACAATGTAAGTCATGAAATCGAAAGAAGGTGAAATTTCTGGTTCTATGGGTCTTCATTTTGGAGCAAAGTGTTAGCAGGTTTTAGGAACGTTTTGGTACCATTCAGGCAATTTTCATGTGGAAAATCCTTCCGATATATTTTATGTTCATCGCTCCTGACTGCTTAATAATATAAATATGAACAGTTTTATCCATCCCAATTGATGCAGAACATATCATTCTCCAAGGAACCAAGAAGAAATGCATTATCCATGGCTTTTCGTGGCAATGGTTCAAATAGCTCCGGCCGGAGTGGGAGATGGAGAGCAGTGAACTCATTGAATCCAAGAACGCGGTCGGGCTGGTGAAGGTGAATTCCTATATTTGGTTAGCGGAGCGTAGTGGTTTTTTTATTCAACGAAGGATTTTCTTTAAAGTTTTTCGCTGCCATCTGGAAGGAATTGACTGCGTGTTTGGCGCGAGGTATTAGAGGTTGTATTATATATCTTCGCGGTAATTCGAGTTATTGATTTGGATAAACCAAAGCTGTAAGCTTGTGTTGTGTGACGGGAAATCTTCAGATAATACAAGGAGCAGGACATGATGATATTAATTGCTGCGATGTTTTGCCGACAAGCGTAGTAATGAACAAAACTGATTGCTTTGCTTTTGTCTGGAAAATTTTGTTTTCACTTCAAAATTTTGTTTTCACTTTCACTTTAATTTTGAAGCGTGAATGTTTTTCTTTCACAATGGGGGCTGGGCCTCTTCAGTGCACATTGACTGCAGATATTATAGATATGCATGCATTCAATCATTATTTGTGCTTTCATGAAATGTTCAGGAATTATTAGGTGCATCCTGTCCATATTCTCCATTGAATACCATTATACTCTTAACATTTCTGGTCTGACTTTCTGAATGGACAAATTTGCAGTTTAAGGTGATTTGATTTCTTGAAATTTATTTGTTGTGCAATGATTATGAATATGTTCATAATGTAGGTACTTACATTATGTGACTGCACATTTTTTTGGCAAGTGCAGTTGGGTAGCAAAATGACACCAAAAAAGTGGCTCAGGTTTGGTTGGGAAATATACCATGAAATGTGATGTTATAAATGAAGAAAAAGCTGCAGCCTAACTGGATGCAATAAATTTTTTTTAAATAAAATTTTTTTATAAGCAATTAATTAAAAGTATTAAAATGAATGAAGAAATGAAAAGTAAATGGCCTATGCTAACTAAACAGCCTATGCTAGCCCGAGTGTTTTTTTAAATTCAAAAACTTTTATATTCCTGAATGATTCCGAAAGGAATTTGATGAATGGATAACTTACAAAAAAAAATAATCTAGCATAATTTAGCCAAACCTAATACCTTTGTATGCTTCATGGAGGCAAACTGTGTGTAAAACATGTGTGGAAAAGTAATAGTGCCCATGACAATTCCTATGCTGTAGCAAAACATGGCTCATATCCACCAGTATTTTGGAGATTTGGGGGAAGTGCTACACTTTGTGGCTTACCAGTTGTGTGGATGCCACTATAGCTCTTGGTGTTCATCCATACATTCTTCTGAGCACATCTGGACTCTGTTCTGAGGTTTGTCCACAAATGGAGAACATACACATGAATGCACTGGTGGCTGTTTATTAATTCACCTGCACCTCACCATAAATCGCACATGCACAAATGGAATGTTATGGAATGATATGGAAGATGGAATGTTGTGAAATATGGAATGTTCAGTGGCATTAAGATCATATTCAGACTGCAGTGATCCATATTTTGCCATCCATTGACATATGTTGTACTTGTGCATGCTAGCAAACTGATATTCTTCCAATCTGGCTGGCATCTCATTTTCGGCTTTACTCCTGCCTCCTCTTGGAATGTGCCTACAGATGACTCGAAATAACAAATGTGTATCATCCTCAATTATACTGGAAACTTCATGTGGTAGGGGACCCAGTATGACTTCATTTTCCTCTCCACCCAAGTTATCACTATTGTATAATGACATATAGCTGTCTTGCTAGTTAAGTATGTCTTCATCCAGCAATGCAAGGAGTGTATTTTTTCCGGAGTGTATAATTCTTTGGATTGCAAAAGTTCCAAAAATGGGCCACTTTTCCAACGCTGCGTAGGGACCATCTCGTCTGTAGAGGTACACACAGATCAGACCGGGAACCCCCCACCTCTCATATTATCATCTTTTATGTACACATACACAGCCTTACTACAGGCAACTCACAGCAAATACAAGTCATTTGTATCCCAAGCCACACAAGGCACGCGGTAAACACAAGTGGCACAGTTATTCCGACATAACATGGCAGTTGCAGACTTTCTAGCCTCATGCAATACCATACTTGGTAAAATGTACAAACAATGCACTACCGAAGCACAGCCTCACGGTGTTCCCTACAACGGGACGTTGTAAATATTCACATTATCCACCTACTGTTCATGTCTACCAATTGGACGCTCAGCAGCGTTACGATTCCGGCCGCTGCTGAGCGGCAGGGATCGTATCCGGCTGGGTGGGCCACTCACGCTCGACGTGGGCGAAGGCGCAGAAGGCGGCGCGCGGGCAGTAGCCGTTCTGCTGGACGTCGTTGCAGCGGGTGGACTTGTAGATCTCCGGGTGGAACTGCTGCTCGGTGCGCGTGTGACAGTATTGGCACCCATCGCCGTGCTCGCAACAGTTGGGGTCGCCCCACTCGTCGCCTTGCTTCACGTTCGGGCACGGTGTTGACCTGAGGTCGCCGACACCAACACCAGTCACACCCAAGGTCGGCCTCTGGTCAAGCGTCTAAACACCCGACAGCCTCGCATGATGATCTGCGTAATGGTTGGTTATTGGTTTTACGGCACATCGACCGCTGAGTCAATTAGCGTCGCCAATCTCTCACGCGGATTAGTCGCGGGCGAAGAGTAGCGACAGATGAGACTCGAACCCACAAACTTTCTATTGAGACGAGCAACTTACCCCTAGGCTACTCGTCCCCCTATTATCTACGTAATGCTCGACCGAAAGACACAGTATTATAGAGGTCGATGGATACGTAATGGGCGTCTGTAACTAGGTGGTTAAGGTGAACGTCCGGGAGACGAGAGGTACGGGTTCGATTCCCCAAGATGTCCGCCCTTCCTGCCAGGGTGAGAGACAGGCGACGCCATGTGGCCTCAGCTGGTGCATCATAAAGCCACACAAACGATATATACGTGAATTAGACACATCGGGCCACCTACCAAGGATCACATTCATCTCCTAGACATATCTGAACAACCTAAATGGAGTATTCCTCCATAGCACCGAAACAGGGTGCCACTGAGTCAGTCTTGAGTTCCCACTGGTTGTCCTCTCAGCCACACGTCGCTCCCGCCTCTTGTACGCCTTATTCGTCGGCCTCGCTGTGAAGCGACGGCCGAGTTGCGGCGAGAGCAGTGCTGGTGGCGGTGGTCAGCCGGACATTTGGGGACGCCCGACGGTGACGTCAACAGACACAACCATAGCCACGCATCGGAGCGGCGTGTTTGGCGGCACGGTGAGACAGTGAGGTTGGGCTGTCATCCACGGCCGGCAGGACACCACGCGCCGACACGCCACTCGCCTGTACTTGTACTTCTTTGGTGAGCGGCGCTTGTCTCGCGGATTGTGGAACTGCGGACAAGCATAGCCCTGCCGGCAGAGACGCGGTGGCTTCTTGCACGGTTCGGTCTTGTAGTTGGTCAGCACGTAGTTGCTGTCTGAAACCGGCCAGCGAGGTGTCACTGCGGCGTGGCGTAGCAGCCGGCACGGAATTTCAGCACAGTGCTTCCCACGACGTAGCTGATATGATACTACAGCCACGTGGGGTCAGAGCCATCACAAAAGGCGGGCAGCGGCGGGTTTAGTAGTTGGCATCAGCCTGGCTGTTGTCAGCTGTCGCCAACTTGTCTCAGTCTCAGTCGGACGAAATTCGAGCTCGCGCTGTAACTCGAAACCGGTCGTGGTGAGGCCAAGATCACATACCATTTTAAGACTCAGTACATGCTAAATGCGACTCCTAATGACTGCAATAAACACTTTAAAACATGATTGCTCGAGTTAACATCACACAATGGTTGCCTTTAAGCCCACATAACAAAGAGAAGCATACAATATATGCCCATATGCAGACAAATGGACCCCTCAGAGGGGAGAATGTATCTGATTATTTTGTTCCATCAACAGACAGCCACCCACACACAAGCCTAGGCAGACTGGCTGCGTGGAGTGTGGAGAGTAGTCGCACAAACTGGCCGACTCACCTTGCCATTTGGGATCCTCGCTCATGAGATTTCGCTCCTTGTCAAGACTGTTGGGCCCACTCGTATTGACGTCCGCCTCTGGATTGTCGATCATCTCCTGCTCCTTCTTGTCATACACTGGCGGCCTGCGGCCCACAGACGTAGAGTGTGATATAGTAGCACGTGACAAAACGGACACTCGGACCAGGGACAGGAGGCATCTTGTATAGTGAACACGTGCAATACAGTGATCACGTGACAAAATGGATACGTGGATGAGGGTCAGGGAACACCCTAGATTGCGAACATGTGTAATATACCGTACACGTGACAAAACGGGCGCGAGGTCAAAGGATTAGTTAGTTAGTTATTAGGGCTTCAGGGCGCATCGAGTTCATTGGCCATCAGAACGAGGACGAGGGACAGGGGACACCTGAGACGAGACAGGGGCCGCCGTAGCTCAGTCGGTAAAGCATCGGGCTCCTGATCGCAAGATTGTGGGTTCGAATATTACGGCCGACGGCATTTATCGAGTCCACCTCCGGCCAATCGACCTAAGAGGATGGCGACACTATATGACCTTGCGGTTGAATGCGTCGTAAAATAACCTAAGGTTCTACTTGACACCTGAGACAGTGGACCCGTGAAGAACGGGAATGCAAGACGGAAATACGTCAGATGGAGAAAACATAAAACAAACAGAAGATACAGGAGATAGAATAGATAGAGGAGATAGAGGAGATGGAAGATAGAGGAGATAGAGGTGAGGTGAGAGGAGAAAGGAGAGATGAGAGAGAGGAGAAAGGAGAGAGGAGAGAGAGGAGTGACAGGAGAGGAGAGTGGAGACAGAGGAGAGAGTGAGATAGCAAGCAAGAGAACAAGTCGGAGTCATGTGACACATGGACAAAGGATAATAACACATCACATGGATAAAGGAAATAATGGAAGCCAGGTGAACCACAATCAGGTACACCAAAGACCATACCAGCAGCATTTGACACTCGCAACGGAGAACATACACCTAGGTACTGAATACTGCATACTGCACAAGGAAAACTTGGTGATTCAGCTCCAGTTTAGCCCGTCCCGACTCGGGGGAGGGGGTCTTCAACCGCCCCCCCCCCCAGGTTTTTCACGGATAATGGACGAACGGCGCACGGCAGCGCGCCCAAATTTGGCATACCTTTCCCATATCAATTTGGCATGCTGTTTCAAAATTTTGAAGTCTGGTCATCTAGGGTCAACGAGTTAGTCAAGGTCAAGTGAGGTCACCTCCAAAAAAGTTCAACCAGTCACCATGCTTTAACCGATAGATATTTTAATGAAACTTTCAGCGTTTGCTTATCTTTAGGGATGCATCAAAATTCACGAATGGAATTTTTCTCTTTTTTTCGTGTTGACTACATATAAATTTTGCATATTTGTTGTTTGTTTATTGGTTGGTTCACGACACACTTTATGCACATTCACGCCTAATGGCGCCGCCCACACTGTTTCGCCGGTGGGCCTCGGGATTGGGAAATGTCCTGAGTGGCCCTAGAGTCGAACCCGGGACTTTTGGTACCCATAACCCATGGGGCGGGGATGGCCGAGTGGTTAAGGTGTCGGGAATTTTGCATATTTGCCAAATTGCAGTTCAAATAGAGGATTCTGTCTAAAGTAAGCATTTTTTATTAGGGCAAGTTAACTTGCAACAACGTTTCTCGGTCTGCTCTACAATTGGAAAAGGAAAATGAAAGAAAGCTTGGAAACACAAAATTTTGAAATAAAAAAAAAATATTTTGGAGCCCAACAAATTATAGCCCTGGTCGGTTTCGCTGTCCTTTTCTCCTTCAAAATACTTTTTTTTCATATATTCCCAAAATGAACTCCACAGAGCCAAAAACAATGTAAATCGTGAAAAGTCGCGAAAATCTAGCACCCCTGGTGATGTCACTTTTTGGGGGAAATTGTTTTGGGGGTGGACCCGGACCCTACTCATCGAGCGCTTTTCGACGACACCTCTTTCGCTTTCGTGCGATACTTAATTTGGATTTTAGAGGGGGTTACTAACTCCCCCCCCGGGACGGGGTGTGAGGATCTGACCGTAAAGACGGTGCGGGTAACTAGTGAATCATGTTACACATTAAGAGCAAGGAGACGAGGCAACACGGTGCGAAGTCATTCTCACCTCAGGTCGTTCTGGCCGTGTGCGAAGGCACAGTGAACACCGTTTTTGACGCAGTACCCTCGCGCGTCTGTGTCGTGAACACACATGCCCGTCTTGTAGTAGCGCAGATGGTAGCGCCGCTCCGTGTCGCCAGCCGTCCGGTGCAGGTTCGGACACCTAACAACAGATGGCAGCACGGACCTGACAACCCCTCCTTCACGCCCGAACAGCAGTCTTGCCATGTGCCCGCTGCTACTGATGGCTACGGATGTTGATGCTGGTGGGGGACAACAGACTAAGACATAATGGTGATAAGAAATCACAAGATTACTTCACCTCAGACTCACTCCACAGTACAAAAAAAGATATATTCACACACAGCCAACACATCTGCACCAATGGCATGGCAGTAGGACACAAATGCACATCACACATTTGTTTGTGGTTTGCATGCTACTATTGAGCATAGTATCCTTCACAAATATGCACCATTTAAATGCAAGCATTTTGCATGCATCAATTCAGTGTACCATGAGATGTTTACAAACAGCCCATCAGCTGCTTAGAAAATCCACCAGATAGGACAAGAAATGATTAGGTTTCACTGGTTGCTGGACAAGGGCTATGTTCTACTAAATCTGCCAGGGCAATGCATTCACTATTCCTCAGACTGCCAGTAATGGTGCAAATTCCTAAGTGGATGCTGGCGTGAATATAATGAACATACAGTTTGTGTATGCCACTTAACAGGACAATAGAATGCACATGTCATCTTGCACTATTGATGAGCATAGCACATGTTACTGAGAGTACCATGCTTCAGGAAACCACTAGCATGAACTAATCTAGATGAGGAAAAATTGTCCAGCTAGTAGATGGAACCAGGGTATTTTCCTGAGAATGTGATGCACATCATCCGCTACAGCTTGGCTGTGCAGTGAGCACATCAACAAGGTCACATTATTGCATGTAATCACATCATCATGAACAGATATCTGTTAGGAAAGGAAAATTAGGATATTCTCAGCATTCAATCACTATGAAATATGGTTGCTTGCATATATGCTTCGATCACATTGCACCAGAATCCTGCAGCATATTACAATTTTTTTACAAAGGGGATTTACCTAAACCCCTGTGGTGGTTGAAACCTCCAACTTATAATAGTATAGTTGGGATAAAGGGTACCACCATTACCCTTCCATTCCTTGGGCATGCAATATTGCTGGTTCAAAACTTCAATATAAACCACATGTGAATGGTGGCCACTTCTTTGCAACCAACTCACTAATGTCACTTACCTGATGAAACTGAAATGATCACATTAGGATTGAGCAGACTAACATGAAAATATATGTATAGCATTAGCAAATATAATTAACACCCAATAAAATATGCACTCATCCTCTTCTAGCACCCATAGACTCTCATAAATGGTCACTTCATATGTGTTCTAAATACCCAACTGGTTGGTTACTTGGACTTCTGGAGGCATCAACAGTGCTGATTAGTGTCTAATATTCCAAACATTGCTCCAAATCCCTGACCCAAAGAAGTTGCATGGGGGAACAAAAAAAAACAGTATGGCCAAAAGGAATTAACATTGAAACTCCAAGGCTGGAAAACTTTGAAACTTCTAGCCTCAAAGTCCAAGTCTGGAATGCAGATGCAGACTCCAAAGACACAATTTCAGGCATTGAGGAAAAGTTATTTGGACTTTGGGCATGCCAACTAAAACCCACAAGACATAAAGAGATCAGTGCAACAATGATCCACAAGGGCCCTTCTTGATCTTCTTGAACTACAATGGCCATTAGATACCAGTATCTAAAGTAACCCAAAATTTGGATGCCAGGTAACCTAGCATGTATGGGTGATTGGTTGCCTAAAACATATGGATGGTAACCTATATCCTAGGGATGTTCAGTCATGTTGATGTAAAGCCTACCAACCATGAGTGGCCATGAGGATGTTACTATTGATAGGCATGGGTCAAGTTGCATACCTGGGGGGGGGGGGGAAGCCCTGAACTACCCAATGTCATCCTCCCCTTGCTAATAATCTCAACTTTTAACATGAGACCATATAGGCATCCCCAATCCATTTTGACACACCCAGTGTATCCATGTACTGCACACCCTAATAATACTCAGACACCAATGCTCCAACTAGATGGCTAAACAGAAGACATCCTAGAATGAGCAGTGCAGAAATACGTACCCACATAGTGGAGTGGGGCTATTTTTGATTATATTATGAAACAAGTATGTCACAACATGAGTTGTGTGCTGTAAGGTAACACACTCATTGAGCATACTAGGCCATACTTACTAGGAAACCTCAGTGGAGCCATTCCCCCTATAAATAGGTCATGGGAATGCTCTGGAATACCTACCATGGTTCTTTATGAAGTGAAACTTTTTACTGAAAATTTTGAATATTATTAATCACTAGTTCCTAGAATACAACCATTAGACAGGCTTGACTGATGATTAAATAGGAGTGTCTCTTGAAATAGGTAGTTTGGAACTGGAAGCTCCATGTACAGACTAAGAGCTCCATTTGCCCAGACTAAGAGCTCCAGCAAGAACAAGATCATCCACAAGACAGAGAATATTCTGGGGCTTGGAAGGGGAAAAACACAAAGTAAGGCAACAATATGCCAGGTGTAATATATGCTTCCCACTTTGAATCATGGTTTAGATGGAATTAAATAATACTTCAAGCCACAAGGAAGAATGAGCAAAACAAAATATTAAGAAACTGATAGGTTTACTTACTCCTCTCCATCTCCACATTCACCGGTGGATTCGTCATATTTTGTACAGTATACATCAGGGCTGTAGTTGAAGTTCCCATCACGACGGAGAATTGGACGCCGTCGCCTCTGGTTTTTGAAATGCCAGTGAAAACATGTGTACGGCCGGTGTTGATTGCACTTATGTTGTTGGAAGAGAGGACATTGCTCCACACGAAAATCCTTCAAGTACCTGAAAATTTGCAGTCAATGGTTAGAAAAACATGGATACAGGCGAACATATACAAACATTCAAACCACAAATTGACACAGAATATCACACCGTCAAATACATACGTTAAATGTAGCACTTTTTCCGAAAAATGCGCGTTTTTCGCCTCGGAGCGCATCTTCACAACAACGGCTTCTGGGTGTTGCCGTTGCAATTTCAGCCAGTGTATCAATGGGGTATAAATGGAACAGTTTCGTCAGCATCTACCAGAAATATACTAAAGCATGCGGTAGTTGAATTTTGTCGTAGCGCAAATACTTTCAAAATTCTGAATAGTGTCTCATCAAAAATTTGGCATATGTGGAAGTGAAGTGTCCTGATGTGTTATTTTACATTTCTTACGTTTTCAAAGTCAAATATGGCTACTTATCCATCGAAAGATCTAAAGCATCTAAAGACCAAGATGGCATCTCTGCACTCGAATGGGAATACTTCACCTAGTGCGCAGGGTTTGGGAGCATAGTTTGGAGTTGTGTGGTTGAAGTACCGGAGTTGTGTAGTTGCGCTCGAAGCTGATTGGTCAAGAGAGACTTACGATACTTTCACGTCAAGGTCAAATTTACGCACGCTCATGTCCCAACCACATTCCTTGCTGCATGATGCACAATGCACGAAGGCAATGGGCGGACCCAAATGGGTTGAGGAGGGAGACGCAAACCCCATAAGGTACCATGCTGAAAATGTAAAATTGAATTGTTGAAATGCTGATGCTATTCTCGCCGCAGGCCAATGAACCGTTCATTTTAAAGACGAGGGCTCGTAGCTGAGATAGCGACAACGAAATCAGGTGAACACACAGGCACCGACCGATACGCGTCAAAGGGTAGGAAATATTCGGCGCTGCTCTCGAACTCCACACCTCGTAAGTCACGCGCGGACTCTTGCCAACAACACAAATCGGTTAAAGTTATCAGCGGTCACGTCGGACAGCTTACGAGGGCTGCTTACTGCCGACGAGTGACCTGATATAGCACTACATCGACTTCCGCCCGTCCTCACGGATTCATCGCTCAACATCATTGCGGCTATCATGCTTCATCGCAGATCGTATAACTCGGTTGGCGTCCCTGTTCTCCGAAGATTGGTATACACAGTCTGCCAGCGCACCACGCCGGCGACACATTAACCCGTCCCGTCTCGGGGGGTCTTCAACTGCCCCCCCCGCCCCCCTCAGGTTTTTTTCGCGGATAGCGGACGAACGGCGCACGGTAGCGCACCCAAATTTGGCATACCTTTTCCCACATCAATTTGATATGCTGATTCAAAGTTTTTAGGTCAGGTCATCAAGGTTCAACGAGTTAGTCAAGGTCAAGTGAGGTCACCTCCAACAAAAGTTAAACCAGTCGTCACGCTTTAACGGATACAGATATTTCAATGAAACTTTCAGCATTTACTTATCTTTACGGATGCAACAAAACGTACCAGTGGATTTTTTTAAATCGTTTTTGACTACATATAAATTTTGCATGTTTGCCAAATTGCAGTTCAAATGCAGGATCCTGTCTAAAGTAAGCATTTTGTATTAGGGCTAGTTGACTTCCAACAACGTTTCACGGTCTGCTCTACCCATTGGAAAAGAAAATTAAAGAAAACTTGAAAACTAAACATTTTGAAATTAAAAAAAAACAAATTGTATTTAGGGTGGGGGGGGGACAAAAAAACTATAGCCCTGGTCGATTTCGCTGTCCTTTTCTCATTCCAAATAACTTTTATTTTTCATATATCCGCAAAATGAACTCCCCAGAGTCAAAAACATAATGTAAGTCGTGAAAAGTCGAAGAAATCTAACCCCCCCCCGGTGATGTCACTTTTGGGGGAACTTATTTTGGGGAACTTGTTTTTGGGGTGGACCCGGACCCTACTCGTCGAGCGCTTTCCGATGACACATCTTTCGTTTTCGTTGGATGCTTAGTTTGGATTTTAGAGGGGGTCTTCAACCGCTCCCCCCCCCCCCCGGAGACGGGGTGGGAGGATTTGACCGGAAAGACGGCGCTGGTTAAAGCTTTGGTTGCATCCGTTACAACCGGGAAGTTAGGGTTCCTGATTTTGACAATCCTGATAGGGCATAAAGGTCAATGATGGGTAAAAGGTGGTCGGAAAACAGTCCCACTTGAGCGTGAGAGAGGGAGCATTAAAAACTGAACACCATTCAACCATAAAATTAACAATGAAGGAAAACATTAGGATCTGCATGGCGAAAGTATCGGGAGCGAACAGTGGCGCTACTCGATCTAGATCTCGGGATATCGACATAACAAGGACAAATATATACGGACAAAAGTTGCCAATGTCATAGGGTAGTGTTTCGCAATGGCGCGGCGGTTGTTGATGACCACGTTAAGCAGAGGGCCAGCCGAATAGATGGGCTAGGTCACACACTGAGATAACGAACAACGAGACAAAATCAGATAACGCACGCCCATCTGGGTCTGAGTCTGTTTTACACCAGACGCAATTTAAACTTCCGCAAATGAAGAGATCGTACCTGTGATAGTCCACTATCACACGCATAAATCGTGCCTCCAAGTCTGCAAAGTCTGCTTTCAGGTCAGTCACATTCCGTCTTGTGGACGGTATGCGGTGCACAACGAACTGGCGCTTGCTGACTTTACCAACGTGTGCAACGTCTCCAGCTCGCGGTTTGGATGGTTGGCAGCCGTGGTGGTCTTCAGAGGAGATGAGCTGATACCGTCCCTGGTGGCCAGCGCTACTCCGCCGCACCCTCACTTGTCGGGACGATCTGCCCGGAACAGCTGGCGCCCAGGCAACAGGCAACAGCAGTAGTCTGTTGGGTGTCGCAGGTTCCAGCAAGTGTTCAGCCAGGCACATGGTGTACCTACCATGATGCAGTAGGTTAGAAATTGCTAATAATTTGGGCTCAGTGCTTGAGATATTAAGCATGCCAATAATGAGTTCTGAATCGGGAGCTGGCCACAGGCGTGTGGCCCGCTCTTGACGTCGGGCGCCTTTACGCCCCCGCTTCCCAGCACCGGACGCGGGCCTGCCCAGCCTGCTGTGGCGCGGGCGGCCGCCGGAGCTCGCTGATTGGTGCTGACCCAGTGCCGGCGGGCACGCCGTCACCCAGCGACGCGTCGCTGCTCCCAAGGTCACTCGGCCCGGCACGAGTCGCGTGCTGAGCGTGGGCAGGCGGGGGCGGACGAACAGCAGGGGCGGCAACCAGCACGGGCGCGCGCGCACCACAGCCAGCAGCGCAGCGAGCCGCAGCAAGTCACGGTGACCGGGAACAAGCGTCAGTCCCATGATGAGATTTATGATGCTGCAGGCGTCGCCGTCGTGTCAGACCTGATGGGTTGTCGACGCGCACACTGGTCGCCGTCGTTGGGTGGAGCCGGATCGGATCCACGTTGCCCGAACTCCCTCACGCTCACACGTCACCCCCCCCCCCCCACACACACACAAGGACTGACATCGGCGGTACTGGTGGCGCGAGAAGCGCCGGAACCGCGACCCGACCTCTGGAGAGGCGCGCGTACGACGTGTTGGGAAGAGCGAACATGGCATGTTCGCAAGAGCCCGAAGAAGGGCTCCCGTTTGTAAGCGTCAGCACACGCCTGTAGGGCAGCACACGCCCGTAAGCTTCACAAAGGCCCTTATGCGTTCGTAAGAGCCAGTAGCTGTTCATAATGGCCTGTAGACGTCCTTGGCGCCAAATAAAGGCAAACAGTCTATGTGGCCAAACAAAGTGTTATCCTGTCTCCGCCATGGCGGTCCGTCAAACGATTGCGTACGGGCCCCTGGCGCGACCCCAAGAGCCGCGTCAGGTCCCCGTGGGAGCCCAGGTTGGGGCTCACAGTCGTTTCACATGCATCCCATTTCTATCAACCTTATTCTGGTGAAATGGGCGGATTTCGCGCACTCTCCGCGTGCTGTTTTGCCTGTTTCGCCTGATTCGCTAATCGTTTGCGACGGAGCAAGACATTCGCTGACTTCTGATAACTTCCTGTTTTCTATTGCTTCACATTGAAATGTCTATTTAATAACTTTATCAGAGGCGGCTCCACGATTCAATATTGCGAGGCAATTCCGGTCACTTTATTATGAAACGTTGGAGAAACACCTGCAACTGAATATTTGCTGTTCGGCGAACCATAATTTGAACTTTAATCGCCTCAGCTACTGAAATGCCTACTGTGAGCCCTTAATCATGGCAGGGCCGGGGATCTGAGCAACAGCGATGGACAACGGATCTACAAGATATAGGGATTGCGTTACCGTCGGCGAGTTGGCTTCATTTTATCATTTCATAATGGACCTGGCATATCCTTACTTTATTCTTCAAAATCAAGATACCAGCTTGCCTAGTATGGCACGGCCGTATCCAGGCAATATGCATCGGTAGGATATTTATAAAAGCAGTAAGCATTACGATAGGAGAACTGTGCCATAACAAGTGCATATCTATTCAGGGGCGGATCCAGCCAGCAAATGAAGGTGGGGGAGGGGAGGGGGGGGGGGGGCAAATCGATGACGAGTCCGGAGACCGGGAAAGGGGATCGTGTTGCGGATGGGCGACAAGGAGGCACTTTTCCCTAAAAACAAACGACCTAATTATCTGTAATGGCCTGGCAGACAACAGTGGCCGCATCAGACCGAGAGTGATCTGCACCGTCACAAAATAATTTACTCAACTTAAATACCGACATGCTTCACATAACTCAATTCAAAATAAATATTTCACTCTTTATATATTCACTATACACTCTTTATACGTTACATCGAACATGAATCTCGTAATTCTGACGAAACTTACGCCCTACGACATCATATGCACGAGTTACGAGAAATAAACATACGGGACAAAACGAGACATAAACAGTTACGAGGGAAAAAAGCGAGATCGTTAAAGTCACGCTACTGTCTGCATCATACGCTTATCCGCTTACAACGCGAGGCCTCGTCAGGTCTCACAGGCGAACTTTAAAGTCCAGGCGGCGCACTCCTGATGCGGCGAAACGGTCCATGACCTCGCTGGTAGTCGGGAGCTGCCCTTCCCCGCATTCGCTCGACACGTTGACGTCTCCACCAGACGCGGCTTCTTTATCTCCACGTCCAGGTCCTGCGCGGCTGACGTCACCCTCGTCATCAGTGATGCAAACTCTTTCTTGCTACCGGCTCGGAGCTGCTGCAGCACATACTTCACTGCCTCGATGAGGTCCAGCGCCTTGATCAGATCGGCTCATTTCTCTTGTAGAGCGAGAGCCAGAGGCCGCAGGATGCCCGCCAGGCGTTCCGCGACCACCAGGCCCACCAGAAACTCTGTTTTGAAAATAGCGCTAAGCAGCATGGCCGCCTTGGAGCTGGAGCGCCGATCTTCCCATGTGGTGATCAACTGCATCGCATGGTTGACGGCAGGGAGCTGCTCACAAAAGCGCTCCACCGCCACATGTCTCTCCACAAACCGAGTCTGGCACAGCTTGATCAGCTTGTGCTGCTTTCCGTCCTCCATGGACTGCGCTTGGCGGAGCATCTCCCCCTCTTGGCTCCGTCTGTGAGGAAGCACACAACCGACTCCATCGTTTCGATGGTGTTCCGGATGATGCCGACCTTGATGATCAGGGACGTTGAGAGGTTGAGGGCGTGTGCAGCGCAGTGGTAGTAGCCCGCCAGGGGTGCATTGGCCTTCACCTTGGCAGCTATCCCGACCTTGGCACTTGCCATGGAAGCAGCGCCATCGTAACTCTGGGCTACTAGTCTTGTCGTGTCCAGCTGAAGCTTCTGTATTCTTCCAAGCATAACTTCAGCCAAGTTGGCACCTGACATTTTGAGCTCTAGACCAGTCATTGTCTTGCGCAGTGTCTCCAGCACGTCCAGCACGGCGACAGGGTCTTCTCGGATAACCAGCTCGTCATCATGCTCGTCCACGTAGCGAATTACCACGGCCATCTGCTCTCTGTTCGACAGATTTGTGGTTTCATCGGTCATGACCGTCCAGGCTGTGGACTTGTTTACCTTGCTTACGATGGTCTCTTGCACCAGGGTTTTCATGTCATCCAGGATTTCATTTTGCACTGTTTTACTGGTATACTTTGCGTTGTCAGAACACTCCTCCAGGTGGACCCTGATAACTTCATCGCCATTCTGCAACCTGAAGCGAAGGAGACCTCGGAAGTTCCCATCATTGTCAGCAGGATGAACGCCGCTGGGGTCGATCCTTCCCTGGTCACGATGCCCTCGTAGTGGGATATTCTGCGTCGCTGCGAAAGTCACTGTCTCCACGATCGCGCCCAGGACGGACCGGTTTCGCGCGATCTCGCGCTTGCTGGCCGTCTTAACCACTGATTCGATCTGGAGTTGCGGTTGCTTCATCCTGATCAGGAACTCGGCTGCTCTCGCCGCATTTTTCTGGTGTGAGCCTGATCTCGCATGTGCGCTGAGGGCTCCATTTTTTCCCGACATGTCTGAGAAGTCAGTCATTGGTCGACTGACCAGCTTTCCTTTGGAGCTCCCGTGCCCGACACGTACGTCTTCGTCCACGCCCACCGTCTCGCCGAACAGGACGCAAACACTGCACCAAGCACCCGAAAGTTCACCTTTTCGCGAGACGGCCAGCCACTTGTGCTGGTCCATGTGATGTACTAACAGGTATCGTGGGCGACGGACTCCCTTATTGTGGTAGGACACTAGGCAATCACTCCTGACCGAGGGACGCCATCTCCTCGTCAGCCCAGCCAGTTTATCAGTATCGCTCGGCTTCGTTCCGATTAAAAAACCGAAGTCGTTGGGAGGCAGGCCGGCCGAGTCAGATGAGGGCTCCTCAGGATGGGGGAAGATGGAGCAGCTAGATGTTCCTGGCAGGCCAGGCGCTTCCACGGACGACGAGGGGATGACAGGGCTGCGGCTATCCCCTGAGGAAACACGAGAGCACAATTTGTGAGGAAAATGCGAAGCGAAATAAAAGGGACTTCTTGGGCTGTGCACAGAAAACCATCGTCCTAGTGCGCCCAAACTGAGAACACTCGGCGCGTTATTTATTGTAAAATTAGTATTACAACAGACACTACAATAGATGCTGGCCATTACAACAGAAAAGTCGTCGTGAGATGTAGTTTGTATTCGTGTAATTGGGAATATATCGAACTATTCAGACCATTTATATGGCTATATAGGAGCAAGAGAGAGAGAGACAATGAGACAGTGCAAATGTCAAACAGGCATGGGAAAAAGTGTGGAAGCACGTTATCAACATCGCACAACGAGCTGTTCAGATCACTGATTTGGCAGATGGCACGCCACTGCGGCCCACACCGAATTTAATATCCCGTATCCTGTATATAACCGAATAGCCATTTGTGACGCCAATTATACATGTATGGACACTAAGTGGTGTTTAGACCACTAAAGATGGTTGACACCCGACTGTGCACAACTTTACCGATACAAAATATGAATACATCCACAAATGGTTTTGGATTCATCTTTCGTTTTCCCACATTGCGAACATTGGGAAATTTTGGCATTTCACGTATGCGGATCAGACCAGTAGATTCAGTTGAGCTCTTCCGTTTTCAAATCTGTCAAGTAGGCTCCGAGGTTCATAGATATCTTAGGGAGAGTGGAATCCCCTCTCCCCGCTCATATTCAATGGCATAGAAGAGCAGTACCGTTACTGGTGAATCCCTTACATGAATGTCAACTGCCATGAATATCTCGCAGGCCGACCAAATATCTTACCTTTTTGTAGAACAAAGAGACTCGAGTGCTATTGGATGTGCACCATTAACATGACCGACACTGCTGGACTGCAATATGTTCACCCACTGCTGTTGTAGTGAGAACAACTCTCAAGTTGACTGCCTGACCCTAGCGATACTGGCAAACGATAGTATTCCTGATAAAGTGAATTGGTGTAACTCGATGAGAATCTTCCTGCCATTAGGGTTAACGGGGTAAGACAATTTAAAGGCAATGGAGCCGAGTTGGAAAAAAACATATAGCTCGAAAAAGCGTAGCTTCGTTGTTTTGCTCTATTGCTTCTACATGTTCAGCTCAAATTCGACTAGGCAACTGGGACAGTCTCTTTGGTCATGAGGCCAGTCCATGACTGTGATGTCTGAAGATTTGGTGGTGACACCCATGTGATTTTCCAACGTTTGTGTTAGCGTAGTCTTTGTTGTTTCGGACCACGCCATATTTGGGCCCAATAAAGCCAGTTTGAGGAGCCAGGTTGTCATTCGCGGTTGGCAATTTGCATCATTTTCCTCGTACTACCGGGGTGCCTGAGGCGACACAACAGAGTTGCTCCAAACATGTTGCGACATGCTCTCTCACATGGCGTTATCCATTTCCAAGAGCATAGCTTTCTGTACCATGTGGTGTTGAAGACGAACCTCCAATGCTTCAAACTGCACCAAATGTTAGCCCGTCCCGTCTCGGTGGGGGTTCCTTAACCGACCCCCTCAGGTTTTTCGCGGATATTGAACGAACGGCGCGCTGCAGCGCGCCAAACTTGGTATGCCTTTTCCCACATGAATTTGGCATGTTGTGTCAAAGTTTTGAAGTCAGATCGTCTAGGGTCAACGATTTAGTCAAGGTCAAGTGAGGTCACCTCCAAAAACGTTCAACCAGTCGTCACGCTTTAACGGACGCAGATAGTTTGATGAAACCTTCAGCGTTTGCTTATCTTTAGGGATGCAACAAAACGTACGAGAGGAATGTTTCATTTTTCCGTTTTCGACTACGTAAACATTTTTCATATTTGCCTATTACAGTTCAAATAGAAGATTCTGGCTAAATTAAGCATTTTTTCATTTGGGCAAGTCGACTTCCAACAACGTTTCTCCGTCTTCCCTACCCATTAGAAAAGTAAAATAGAATAAAACTTGAAAACGCACAATTTTGAAATAAATAAAAATTAACATTTTTATTTGGGAGGGGGAAAAGTATGTTATGGCCCTGATCGATTTCGCTGTCCTTTTCTGATTCCAAACATTTTTCTTCTTCAAGTTTCCCCAAAATTAACTCCCCAGAGCCAAAAACATAATGTAGGTCGTGAAAAGCCATGAAAATCTAGCCCCCTAGTGGCGTCACTATTGGTGGAAATTGTTTTGGGGATGGATCCGGACCCTGCTCGTCGAGCGCTTTCCCATGACACCTCTTTCGTTTTCGTGCGATGCTTATCTTGGATTGTAGGGGGGGGGGTACTATCCGCCCCCCGAGACGGGGTGTGAGGATCTGACCGAAAAGACGACGCAGGCTAAAATGTGCATTCCCAGTGGCCACAAAATGAAAAACCAATGCAATTGCAAATGGGCCATTCGAGCATGTCTTCAACGATGATGAACACATATTTATACAACAAAAACAAATTATTATTCCAAGAAACAATACCTTAGGGTACAATTTTATATCCACAGATAGAAAGTCGAAGCATGATCAAAATGCAAATATCGAACTTGCACAACGCTTGCACAAACATTGAACTTTGAAGGCTGCAATCGCTTTAGCGCAGGCAACCGCTTCTGGCAGACCACTCCAGTTGCTCACCACCTTGAACCACCCTGAACCACTCTGAACCACCCTGAACCACCCTGAAATTAGCGAATATATTGTTTCTGCTTGTTGTGCGGGCTGTTTACTTCAACAGCTTCAGATGGTGTTCCATGGTTAACATGCGCACGTACATTTTTAACGCTGCCGCGGCGACTGGTGTGAGGGAGATGTGATCGGACCGTGTGAACAAAAGGGTTCTGAGCGTGTAATCTGCATTTCAATAACACACAGAGTGACGAGCTATCAGCGAAGCCTCGAGTGTTGTTCTATATTAACATTGAACGCATATATATCGTTTGTTGCAATGGAATGACCAGTTGTGGCGGGGACCAGTTGTGGCGGGGACCAGTTGTGGTGGGGACCAGTTGTGGCGGGACCAGTTGTGGTGGGGACCAGTTGTGGCGGGGACCAGTTGTGGCGGGGACCAGTTGTGGCGGGGACCAGTTGTGGCGGGGACCAGTTGTGGTGGGGACTAGTGGTGGCGGGGACCAGTTGTGGTGGGGACCAGTGGTGGTGGGGACCAGTTGTGGCGGGGACCAGTTGTGGCGGGGACCAGCAGTTGTGGTGGGGACCAGTTGTGGCGGGGACCAGTAGTGGCGGGGACCAGTAGTGGCGGGGACCAGTGGTGGCGGGGACCAGTAGTGGCGGGGACCAGTTGTGGCGGGGACCAGTTGTGGCGGGGACCAGTTGTGGTGGGGACCAGTTATGGAAGGGAACAGTCGTGGTGGGGACCAGCGGTGGCGGGGACCAGTTGTGGCGGGGACCAGTAGTGGCGGGGACCAGTTGTGGTGGGGACCAGTGGTGACGGGGACCAGTTGTGGCGTGGACCAGTTGTGGTGGGGACCAGTTGTGGCGGGGACCAGTTGTGGTGGGGACCAGTGGTGGCGGGGACCAGTGGTGGCGGGGACCAGTTGTGGTGGGGACCAGCAGTTGTGGTGGGGACCAGTTGTGGCGGGGCCCAGTTGTGGTGGGGACCAGTTGGAGCGGGGACCAGTTGTGGTGGGGACCAGTTGTGGCGGGGACCAGTTGTGGTGGGGACCAGTAGTGGCGGGGACTAGTGGCGGCGGGGACCAGTAGTGGCGGGGACCAGTGGTGGCGGGGACCAGTTGTGGCGGGGACCAGTTGTGGTTGGGACCAGTTGTGGCGGGGACCAGTGGTGGCGGGGACCAGTTGTGGCGGGGACCAGTTGTGGCGGGGACCAGCAGTTGTGGTGGGGACCAGTTGTGGCGGGGACCAGTAGTGGCGGGGACCAGTAGTGGCGGGGACCAGCAGTTGTGGCGGGGACCAGTTGTGGCGGGGACCAGTTGTAGCGTGGACCATTTGTGGTGGGGACCAGTTATTGCGGTGACCACTTGTGCTGGGGACCAGTTGTGGCGGGAACCTGTTGTGGCGGGGACCAGTTGGAGCGGGGACCAGTTGTGGCGGGGACGAGTGGTGGCGGGGACGAGTGGTGGCGGGGACCAGTTGTGGCGGGGACTAGTTGTGGCGGGGACCAGTTGGAGCGGGGACGAGTGGTGGCGGGGACCAGTTGTGGCGGGGACGAGTGGTGGCGGGGACGAGTGGTGGCGGGGACGAGTGGTGGCGGGGACGAGTCGTGGCGGGGCCCATTTATTGCGGAGCCCAGTCACAGAGAGCAGTGCCATGAGCCGACGCAGACGGCAACAGCCTGAAGGGGCGGCGCTATTTTGACACGACACCGCGCCGCTTCTGTCTAATTACCGTCGAAATGGCCGGCCGAATGGCGACTGTACTGGCACCGGGCGCAGATAAATGTCCAGGTGAGCGTGTGTTCGCCACAGACCTGTGTCGGCTGCCTGGACAGCCGCACAGCCGCACAGCCGCACAGCCGCACAGCCGCACAGCCGCACAGCCGCACAGCCGCACAGCCGCACAGCCGCACAGCCGCACAGCCGCACGGGAGCCACAGCAGCACAGTGCCACTGCTCGCTCGGATCGCCCAGGCATGGCCGGCCAAGCTGGACTGGTAAGGTGTCCACAGGCATGCATCGCCACCTCCCTTAGATGGTCAGCGTCCCAGTTATAGCCGGCCAGGCTAGACTGGTAAGGTGTCCATAGGCATGCATCGCCACCTCCCTTAGATGGCCTGCGTCCCAGTTATAGCCGGCCAGGCTGGACTAGTAAGGTGTCCACAGGCATGCATCGCCACCTCCCTTAGATGGCCTGCGTCCCAGTTATAGCCGGCCAGGCTGGACTAGTAAGGTGTCCACAGGTATGCATCGCCACCTTCCTTAGATGGTCTGCGTCCCAGTTACAACCGGCCAGGCTGGACTGGTAAGGTGTCCACAGGTATGCATCGCCACCTCCCTTGGATGGTCAGCGTCCCAGTTATAGCCGGCCAGGCTGGACTGGTATGGTGTCCACAGGCATGCATCGCCACCTCCACAGACGGTCGGCGTGTGAAGCAATGGCGGATATAAGGGAGCAATGCAGCCGATCGCTATCCAAGACCGCACTCAAGCTGTTATTATTAAAATATAAAAACATGTCTTTGGTAAAAGTGTTCCTTACTCGCCGTCTAACGAGTCCAAATATGCTTCATTTCTCAAACACTGAGTAAAGACATTATGGTATAGAACACAATCGCCCAGGGATATTTTGCAGTTTGGTGTCCTTTAATGATGTCAATCCAAACGATGCAGTAAGGTTCACCATTGTGGGGGATGATCACTGACGCACCCAACAAGTTGACGTGCATGGCGTTCGCCAAAGTCTTACCCAATACGCCATTGTGTCCCCGTATGTCGGTCGTCATGTCCCCCTCCACCTCGACTTTGGGCGAGCTTAACATTAGCTCATGTACGTCGCACGGAAATAATGGACTTCAAAATGGCTCTTGCCTCCAACTTTCTCACAGCTCCCCCGCCTCTCTCAGTGGGAAATAATCGCCCCTGTTAGAATGCATGTTCAGTAAGTTGCCTCTTTGTACGGACGGTGAGCAAATAATGCTGCATGCGCGACTGGATGCATAATGCTAGCCGATAGGTTACCTTGCTGGGTTGCCTGGTGACTGGGAAAATGTGGACCCCTGCAGTGGTCGCCTCGTCCCTGCAGTACCTAACGGTGTTCACTGTGAATGTACTTACAGCCATTGTCAATGTCCATTGTTTCGCTACAGTGCCTGGAAATGTTCCCTATATATATGCTTATATATAATATATATATAATCTATACTCAAAATATGGGTGCTATTTTCCCAATGCAGAGTGCAATGCAACATGCTACGTTCCGAACCGACAAGCTGAAGGGTGGGGACAAAGGGCGAATGTTGCACATTATTTCGAGCATTTAAGACGAAAATCAAACCTCGGCCGAAGGTAGAAATTCCCGAAAGCGATGTATCTTGTATGCAAGGCAAAACCACCGGCGGTCGAGCCGCTCTTGGTGCGTTACGTCATATGCATTCGCATATAACAAATTTGCGATACCGATTAATATTACTTTAATCTCATGTGTTTCATGTATGCATGTAGGTCACAGTAGGATCGAGTCACAATACGATCGAATGGTAGCTCGCTCTAAATTCTCATGCAATATCACTACGACAGAGCATGCAATGTCGTTTGCATTTTTATATAGTAATACAAAGCCTATCACGATTGGGACCGATATATGGCGCAGTTCACCACATGTTCTTGCAGGTTAACTCAAAGCAAAATAGTCACAGTAGGAGTCGCAATATCGCGCGGCGTCTCACTTCACATTTTCGTGCGATATCACTTCAATCCAGCATGATAGGTAAAATACAAAGCAGCCCTGCCACAGAATGGAGACCGAGCGATTCCTCATTCCTCAACGTCTTCTTGACTGATCGCCATGAACGTAGGGTAAACACAAAAATACCTGGTCACAGCGGAATCGAGCGGCGCCTCCTTTAACATTTGTTTAGATGCGGCAGAACATGACCCTTAATGGACGAACCCAGAACACGTTTAGCGGACCGCACGACCCTACCGGCTTTTATTCGATGTCGACCCATTACTTTCATGGCATGTGCCCGCTGAATTTCCGACATTCTTAGGGACGAAGTAGATGAGCCTGTACATTCCAGTATATGAGATGAAATATGGCAATGCGTATCTCGCCATGCTTTCACGGCAGTGATTCACTATGATTTAATGTCGAATTGCTTCCTCCAGTGTGGCAGTAGTCTGCCTAATGATCCTCCAATTAAGTGGCGCTGTAGCTTTATTAAGCGGTGCTGTGTTGTAAGTGACCTATAACTACTGTAATGGCCACGGGCGTACCATTGCTTGTCATGTAATTTGCACCACCGGCGTAGCATAGTGACATAGACATTAGACAACTGCTTTGTGCATTGTAGACTGATGGCTGATCTGTTGCTATGCAAACATTGCTGGTAATGATTTAAGTTCACGCTGAACTACAGAAAATTTGTAAGCAGAGGGGCTCAACTAGTCGAACAAAGTGAGTTATATTTTCCACTTATCATTCATTGATGCTCAAAATATACAAAGAATCGGATGACGGATGACAGTACATTAAGCCCTGGCTAATCATCACAATTTGCTACACACCAAACAGTGTAACTGTGCTCCTTATTGCACACGTGTTCCAAAGATGCTACTGTTCATAATTAACGGGATTGTGTGCGGGTTGCTTGTGAAGTGTTTTACTTAGATTATAGGTACTTAGTAGCATATGAGCAATATTTGTAACGGTTGTTGTATATGCTGTTAGAATGGATAGTAAGCACAAATGATCCTGTTTACATTACCGAATTTAAAAAATGCTACCTGCTACATGTAATAGGTCATGCTATTCATTATTTTCGAAGTGATGTCTGTAACCCAAGCATTATGCAGGCATGCTCAATTTAAGCTCAAACTTGGGAGGCAACTCATACTTGTTAAGGGTATCATCAGTCAGTCACCGATGCTACCGCCGGGTAGGTGGTATTTCTCAAACATGCCGAATATATTTACTCGCTACGATTTGCTGTGACATTGGTGTGGTGCTGAGCGTTCCATCTGATAGCAACATCAGGAAGCCCACACAGATGAGCAACGTCCTTGCAAATCGAGCTATGTCTGCCTTTGTGGCGAATGTAAGCATCCTTCGGAATAGGAAATACTCTGACATGGACCGTGTATATAAATTGAACTGGACGTGAGTTTAAATTCGCTCATTGGAACGTTGCATGCACCCTGCGTATTAATCACTTCAACAGGACACTCGAGATAACCACCAGATCTCTAAATTCGTATCTATAGTGCATAGGTCGGAGCAATATAGTCCAGGCATTTCGTGAAAAAAATGTGGTCAACCTCGGACAAATTGCAACAGAAAGTCTGTCAACTGTTTTATACCCAGAAATGTGTCCTTTATGACATATCAAAAGTCTTAAGGAATCCTAGTAGTGGAAAGTGCCATGGCAGCCATTTTTCAAAATGGCCGCCATAAACCTTATATTTCCCAATATCTCCGCTTTTAAATAACATAGAGCTTTCATTTCAAGTGCTAAACATATATTTTCTGGGGCCAGAAATCAAATGACACACATTTCAATAAGCTAAATCTGACCAAAAAGCGAAAAAGGCAGCCATTTTTCAAAGTGGCCGCCATAAAACAGATATTTTACTATATCTCCGCTTCTAAGTAGCATAGTGATTTCATAAAGTCATAAAGTCATAAAGTGTTAAGGCTTAATAAGGGCCACAAGGGCCCATCTGGGTCAAACCTGTCTAGAAGATATTAGAAAGTACATGTTCACACCTATCAATTCCAAACCCATGCAATCCCTCCACCTGTGCCACCACAGCCAATCTCATCAGTATGACATCGCAAAGGAAGTTGTCAAATCCACTGCTAGGTACACCCCATATAGTACAACATAATACTAGCATAATGTTATACCCTATATAGCTAGTGAAAATACTCAATATCCCATGCATCACAAGTTAGAATTCAAAAACAACATTTTCCTGTCTAAAAAATTTATCCACCCTACTTTTAAAGACATTCAATGAGGGACTCCCCACTGCATCAGCAGGCAGCCTATTCCATTGGTCAACAACCCTTTGACTGAAGACCTGTTGTCGTTTAACTGTCCTGCACCTCATTTTGTCTAACCTGAATTGATGACCCCTATGGGATACTCTAAACTGCAGAGCATCATTCAAATTGACCTGATCTAGCCCTCTAACAATTTTGTACATTTCAATCATGTCTCCCCTTAATCTCCTATACTTGAGTGAGTACATATCTAATGCATTAAGCCTTTCTCCATATTCTAAGTTACTTAATCCACTGACGAGTCTAGTGGCTTTGCGCTGGACTCTTTCTAACATATCTATATCCTTTTCTAGGTAGGGGCTCCATGCTTGTACAGAGTACTCCAAGTGGGGCCGCACATATGCTAAGTACAGCTTTTTCATGACTTCCCTGCTCTTATATTTCACACTTCTATTAATGAGTCCCAGCATTCTGAGTGCCCTATTTCTAGCTGAGATACATTGTTTTTCTGCTTTAAGGTCTTTTGAGACCAACACACCTAAGTCCCTTTCCTCTTCAATAACATCCAGTTCCCTCCCTCCCATTTTATAACTGAATGTCTCGCCTGCAGACCCTATATGCATAACCTTACACTTATCATAGTTGAAAGTCATCTGCCATTGATCAGCCCACTCTTTTAGGTCGTCCAAATCTAGTTGAATATTACTAGATTGATCTCTGCTGTTAGCCACTCCTACCAGCTTGATGTCATCAGCAAATTTGAACACTCTATTCCTCAGCCCTACTTCAATGTTGTTCACAAAGATGATAAAGAGGAGGGGCCCTAGAACAGAGCCCTGTGGCACTCCACTCAGAACATCTTTCCAACCAGATTTACATCCATTCAATACTACCCTTTGTTTCCTTCCCTGCAACCATGCTTCAATCCAATGTAGAACTTTTCCTACAATCCCATGTTGTTGTAATTGATGAATTAACCTTCCATGTGGAACTTTATCAAAAGCTTTGCTAAAGTCCAAGTACACAACATCCATCCTGCTTTCATTGTCTACTTCTTTGGTAACATACTCAATGAACTCCAATAGGTTAGTTAAACAAGACCTTTGAGATCGAAATCCATGTTGAGTATCCCTTAAAAGGTTGTGCCTATCAAGATGAATCTGAACATTCTGTTTAACCAGCTTTTCTAGTACTTTGCAAACTAATGAGGTCAAACTGACTGGCCTGTAGTTTCCTACACTCTTCCTATTTCCCTTTTTGAAAATTGGTACTACACTTGCATTTCTCCAATCTTCAGGCACTTCTGAATACTCCATAGATCGCCTGAAAATGATACCTAGGGGAGTTGCTAAAGCTTTAGCACACTCTACTAAGATCCTAGCATATATTTCATCTGGTCCGGAAGCTTTATTAGGTTTTATATTCTGCAACTGCTTCTCTACGGCTTCTGTAGTTATTGTAAGATCCTCCAGCATATCACCTGCCATGGCATGGCCTACAGATGTTCCTATTGTACCAGAATTATCTTTAGTGAAGACTGATGAGAATTGCTTGCTTAGGGATTCCACAATGTCGCAATCATCAACCACTATTTCCCCATCTACCTCCAGTGGTCCTACACTACACTTTTTAGCCTTAAATTTATAGAAGCTAAAGAATCTCTTAGCATTACCTGCTGAACATTCTCGAGCAAAGTTGATTTCAGCAAGTCTTTTAGATGCTCTAACACACCTCCTAACTTTATTTCTAGCTATTCTATATGATTCTAGGTTTAACCCAGAGTTAGTATCTTTTAGTTTCTTGAATGCTTGTTTCTTTGAGTCCAGTAATTGCTTAACTTCCCTAGTCAGCCACGAAGGGTGCTTAACCCTGTTTGATCTAATTTGCCTACTGGGAATGAACCTATCCTGACCCTGAAATAGCTTATCTTTTATCATTGTCCACATTTCATAAGCATCTAAGCCATTCAATATGACTTCCCAATTAATTTCACTTAGGAAGCTCCTGAACTCACTGTAATTCCCTTTTGTAAAATTCGGAATCAATGTTCTGTTGGTTGCTACCCTTCCAACATATAATGAGAAGCGTATAATGTTGTGATCACTATTACCAAAGGTCTCTCCTACGTTAACATTTTGCACAAAATTTTCCTCATTAGTAAGCACTAGATCTAATATTTTATTTTCCCTTGTAGGCTCGTGTATCATTTGAAAGAAGAAATTGTCCTCAAAACAAGCCATGAAACATCTTTCTGATTTGCTTACACCTATTGTTTTGTTTCCCAATCCTGCTATGTTGAAATCCCCCAACAAAATAGTTCTCTCCTGTACTCTCCTACTTATCTCTTCCTGCATCAGCCTGTCAGTGTTTTCATTCTGGTCTGGAGGTCTATAGAATGCCCCAATCCTAAATTTTGTTCCATTCTTCAGAATTATATCTAACCACAAAGATTCTACTCCTGCACTATGTACTCCATCCTCTATGGAATGACATTTCATTACTTGCCTAACATACAAGAGAATGCCACCTCCTATCCTTGCCTCTCTTTGATAGGCATGCATGTTGTAGCCTGTCAATTCAAATTCTTGCAAGTTGTCTCCAAACATGCTTTCGTTAACCCATGCTTCTGTTATGCACACCAAATCTAGCTGTTCAGACAACATATATGCATGCAGTTCCCCAATTTTGTTCCTAACACTTCTGGCATTGACATAAAAACATGATAAATTATTCCTTCCATTGCTTGCTATGCTTCTCTCTTTATCAGCTACATCCCCCCATGTCCTGCCTAGTTTCCCTGTTTCCTGTTGAGAGCCTCCTCATACCTATTGCTGAGCAGTTCCACTCCTCTCTTGCTCAGATGTAATCCATCTAAAGCAAACATCTCCGTCCTCCCCCAAAACTCCCCCACAAATCCAAGAACTGCACCCCAAGCTCCTTACAAATGTTGGCCACCCTGGTATTGAGCCCAATGGCCCTCGAATACCACTCCATGCTTGCATGGACCATAGGGAGGATGGATGTCACCACTCCTCTTTTCCTACTTCCTGCTAAACTACCTATCAAAGCCCTATAGGCTTTCATTGTTTCCTCTGTATTATTTTTTCCTACATCGTTAACTCCAACCTGCACAATTACCGTTGCACCCTCTCCACTTCCCCTCATTACTCCCTCCAGCCTATCCCTAACATCTTTCACCTGCGCTCCCGGGTAGCAAACACGCATCCGTCTGCTGGGGTTCTTGTTACAAAATGTTCGATCCATGTACCGAACCCTGGAATCCCCTATGACTAAAACCTCTCTCTCTCCATCTCTATCTTCAGCCATCTGGTCATCCCCACCTCCGTCCCTCTCATCATTACCTTCCCTCTCCTCCAGTGCATCAAACCTATTTTTAATTGGGACGCCCATGTCCACCTTCCTTAGCGCCAGTCGGGTGCTATGGCGCCTTGCCACCTTCCAACTGCCACCATCCCGGACCAAGCCATCCGAACTCCCATCAGTCCTCCGCTCGGGCACCCGAGTTGCCTGGCTGGCACCTCCCATGATGGGTCCCGCCACCAAACACTTCAAGCGCTCCACCTCCCCCGTTAACATATCTAACCTCTTACTCAAGTCCCCAATGATTCCCACACACTTACAATTCCCACAGTCTCCTTCCATTTTTGTTGTTGTTTTTTTTTCTTTCTACTCTTAGTACTAAGTCTAGTTACTGTAAGCTTGTAAGCCTACAAGTATCTACTGTAATATATATACAGTAATACAGTAATATAGCCTATAAGTATCTACAATACACTATAATCCCGTGTAATTACACTAGATATGAAGATACCTACTGTAATTTATGCCCACTATTTTAGTCCTAAAATCTATCTTAAACTTACACACCAATTTGACACAAACTTATTCACTACAGAAGCCTACACTATAGAATTATACACTCTAGAATTACACCCTACAGAGCTCACACCACACAAATATACACCACTGAATCAAACACTGTAGTACCCGTCCACAACACCCAACAATCCTGCAGTTACACTAGGATATGAAGATATACCTAGTGTAATGCTATGCCTACTATCTTAGTCTTAAAATCTATCTTAAACTTAAACACCAAATTGACACAGCCAACACCCTTAGAACTTAACAAAATGGCGCTGGGCAGCCTCCCTGGGTTAATATAGCCTAATTTGCTGGTCAAAAATACTTATTTGATAAAAACTGTTGAAATATACGCTCAGAAGCAACCGCTAAATATCTATACACAATTTATCCCAGTACACCGTCCTTTTCCGCAACACTTAGCTCGTATGTAGTAGCTCCACCAAACACGTGCTTCCTCCTCAACGCCTGGCGGCAGACGATTTGATTTGATTTGATTTGATTTGATTTGATTTATGAGATTTGATTTTAAGTGCCTAAACATACATTTTCTGGGGCCAGGAATCCAATGATGACGCCTCTAGACTGGTGGTAGTGGTGATGGTAGCTGGCCGTGATAAACAGAAAATGCTGGCATACTACAGTGGCCGCAAAAATGTATACATTAACAATATTTGGCCAATAAAACAACAAGATCAGGGTGCTTATTTTTAAGCGCTGATGCGGTAATTGCAGGCTCTGATAACACAGCTCTCTTCAGAATATGGTCAGTGCGTGGGGAAGTCTTGCGGGATGCTCTAGAGCCATTCTTTCTCTCCGGAATGGTGCCTGGGGGTAGGGATGCGGCGGCCATTTTGAGGTTGTAAAGAACCTGCCTCGTGACCCGTAAATCTCCGGCAACACGTATCACAGACATGCCCTGCTCCAACAGGGTCAAAGCCCGACTCTACTCAACATCCGTGAGCTTCTTTCGTCCCATTCTGACCATTGAGAGCAAAGTCATTGGCATCCAAAGTCGGGCGTCGTAGCAAAAAAGGCACCCAGAAAGGCATCAAACAGTTGCACCCACCCCTCTCAGAGCCCATCGCTTACTGAGCTTTCCCGTTGTGTGTGAGTCAGGGTAGTGATGGCTAGTGATAGTGATCACGTTTCTTGATTGATTCCCTCCACAAGCTTGGCTTCAGCTGCTCCTATCAGGAAGTTCAAAGGTTTGAACGGAATGCTGTGATGTCACATGGAACAGACATACCCGACTTCAGTTCGGAGTTTGTCCAGTATGCTGCAGACAATGTAGACCACAACATCCGTACCCTGGATGGTAACAATACCTTCCATGGCATGGGGATGATTGCTGCCATAACTCCAGCCACCAAGACCAGCAGACCTATCCTCAGGGCGCAGGTCACCTCCAGTGATATCTCCACGGTGGGACGAATTCCTCTCCAGTACCACAAAGAAGAGAGCCGCGGTATGACAACACTGGCATACCAGAAGCTGGTTAACAAGAAGGCAAAGGATCCAACAGCAGACCTTGATCTCCTCTGGAAGACATCCATCATGTTCACCTCGTCAAGACCGGCATGGTCTGGACTGATGCAGCTAGTGCATCATGGTGACCATCCCGGGAAATCATCGATGATGTTTCTACCAATGATCGACATGAATCCCAGCGATGTCACGTGCATCTATTCCACACTGAAGTTCGTGTGTGAGCATGCTTGTCGCCATGGTGTTACGCCCATCATCACCTTTGACCAACCACTGTGGTGGAAAGCTCTCATGATCATCGAGACTGAGCCCACAGGAAGTGTCTTGAATGACATAGTCTTGAGCCTGGGGGCTTTCACACAGAAATGAATTTCTTGGGAAGCATCGGGCACCTCATCGCTGGATCAGGACTGCAGGAAGTCTTGGAGTTAATTTATGCAGACAAAGCGGTGGTACACATGATGACAGGCAAGGCTATTGCACGAGCAATACGAGGACATCTCATTGTTGATGCAGCACTGAATGCCTTGATTTTGTCAGACGCACTTGGTGTGCCACTCCCTCGACCATCTGCAGAGCCATATGAAGTGAAGGGGACCAATGAGGAAACAGTGTCACCAGATGATGAGCCTACGACAGATGGAAACGGAAACACTGATATTGATGAACTTGCTGCCCTTTACAAGTACCTGATGGAAGGTTCCGTGTCTGCAGAGGAGTTCTGCAAAGTTGATGTGTTAACCAGGATCAAGGAGCTCCTCAGGGAAAAAACTGAATCCTTGAAGTCCTCCAGGACTGCAACACTTTGGCTGCAGTACATGGAGATGGTGGACATACTACGGAAGTTTGTCAGAGCAGAGAGTATCGGCAACTGGGCGTTGCACTTTGAAGCTGTGTCAGAAATGCTGCCCTACCTGGCAGCCTCTGGGCACAACCTCTACACCAAATCAGCCCGCCTCTATGTGCAGCGGATGAGCAAGCTCAAGGATGAATATCCAGATGTGTACCAACGATTCGAAGAAGGGTTCCATGTTGTCAGAAAAAGTGATCGCCTATGGGCTGGTCTGTCTGTAGATCTCACCATCGAGCAGGTCCTGATGAGGAGTATGAAGACCAGCGATGGCCTGACGAGAGGGCGAGGCATGACAGAGCAACATCGTCTCGTATGGCTGTTCTCCATGCCTGCCTGTGCTGATGTCAACAATGCTATGCAGCAGCTCACAGGTGTCAACTACAACACTGGTGAACAAAACAAGGACATGACAAATGCTAGACAAGCACGTGGCATGAAAGACACACATGCATTTATCAGCTATCTGCAAGAGATAACACCCCTCAGCTCAGATCCGAGCTTGCGCAGCATCTCGACAGGGGTGCATGCAACCAGCACAGTCAATGTTGACTGAGCGAAAACTGTTGGAACAGCTATCCTGACCAACATGGATGGACAAACTGTTGCTGACTACACATTCAAGAGAAAAGACCAGGCCATCACCTTGGCTGCGAAATCGGCAGTAAAGATAGATGGGGAGGCAGTACAGGTGGATCCCCAGCTGCTTTTCCAGCGACTGACAATTGCTGCAAAAGCTACAAATGATCTGGAGTCTGTGTTGAAATATGAGCTGTGCACCTGATGGAAGGTTCCGTTAACCCACCAGCTCTGTTTGATTCAGCACTGCTGCTCCGACAGCCACAGAAGCCAGTGCTAGCAGATGCTATCTGGACACTCCTGACACACGATGCACCAGGAATCACAGGCCAAGTCCACTACGTGTTGGATGGTGGGGCACTAGTCCAGCGCATTACATGGGCACGTGGCTCAACATACAAAGGTATCTGCACGCAATACACAGAGTATGTCACAAAGAAGTATGGACAGGCAACAGTCGTGTTTGATGGCTATGATGGTACATCAACAAAGGACACTACGCACCAGAGACGTCCGAGAGGGAATGCTGGAGCAACGGTGACGTTTGATGAAGATATGCAGGTCACAATGAAGAAGGAATAATTCCTGGCAAACAAGACAAACAAGCAGCGCTTCATCAATATGCTCAGCGCCAAACTACAGGCACATAACTGCCAGACACATCATGCTGCAGGTGACGCTGATCTCCTCATAGTGCAGAAGGCAGTGGAGTCCGCAGCCACCACTGATACCGTGCTTATCGGAGATGACACAGATCTGCTCATCCTGCTCATCTACCACACCAACCTCAAGTCATGTGACCTGTTCTTCCAACCCGAGCCAAAGAATAATGTGAAGAAACCGCGTGTCTGGAACATGAAGTCTGTCAAGGAGCAGTTAGGCCCCGATGTATCACAGTACATCTTCTTCATGCACGCTCTCCTGGGATGTGATACTACTTCCCGCGTGTATGGCATTGGCAAGGGAGCTTCTCTCAACGAATTAAAAACCAGTGTGCACTTCCGTGAACAAGCCAATGTGTTTGACAGACAGGCAGCGTCCACCGATGATGTTGTAGAAGCAGGAGAGAAAGCCCTGGCATGCCTGTACAATGGGAAGCCTGGAGAGTCACTCAACGTGGTGCGACATAAGCGGTTCTGCCAGAAGGTCACCTCCAACACTTTTCATGTGCAACCCCAAAGTCTACCGCCCACATCAGCAGCAGCGAAACACCATAGCCTTCGTGTCTACTACCAGGTACAGCAGTGGAAGGGCATTGCAGCTAATGAGCTACGGCCAGACGACTGGGGTTGGTGGGAAAGCAGTGGAGGACTAGACTGATGAGTGATCACGATGACTAGACTGTTTGAGGAAGACTGATCAATGCTTCTGTACATGTATCGACTATGGTAGTCTGAGGCGATGTTCTAAGGCTATGGTATGGTAACTACATGCAATATTATAATAATTATGACCTATATATGTATGTCGTCCATCAGAATATTGCTTTTTGGTCAGGTGTAGCTTATTGAAATGTGTGTCATTGGATTCCTGGTCACATAAAATATATGTTTAGCACTTGAAATAATACCTCTATGTTATTTAGAAGCGGAGATATTGGGAAATATAAGGTTTATGGCGGCCATTTTGAAAAATGGCTGCCATGGCACTTTCCACCACCAGGATTCCTTAAGACTTTTGATATGTTATAGAGGACACATTTCTGGGTATAAAACAGTTGACAGATTTTCTGTTGCAATTTGTCCGAGGTGATATCAAATAATGCCTGGACTAATAGTAGATAATTCAAATGTATGGACGGGCAGCGCTCGATACAAGCCGGCCCCGGTAACAAGTCTGTTACCGGTTGGTTGGTTGGTTATTTGTCTTACGACACATCGACCGTTGAGTCATGTAACGCCGCCAATCTCTCACGCCGATTGGTCGCGGGCGAAGAGTAGCGACAGGCGGGACTCGAACCCACAACGTTTCGATTGCGAGGCGAGCAACTTATCCCTAGACTACCTGTTCCCAAGTCTGTTACCGGGGCCGGCGCTACCCGAATGTTTTTTTTTCTCATGAATTTTGCATGCACCTCTGAGGGTCTGATGATGGAATTGGAACTAGACAAGACCTGAATTTCTCTTGAACTTAGCCACAAAAAGTAGCATACCATTCGTGCTAAAATTGCATGATGTTGTCACATTTCACATACCGGCAATAGGCGTCATTAGAGTCTGTGGACGAGAGAATGCATGGACCTTATTGTGTCCCAGTATTGGCATAAGTGCAGAAATATAGGAAATGAGCAATATCAAGCGCGACAATTCGACATCGTACAGTGGCAATCCGTATGCTGTTTGCATATCTGCACGAATAACTCCCGTTTAGAAATAGTATCTGTCGTTTTTGCGGAATATTGAGGAAGAACCAAGTACCTAAGCTAAAAAATACATACGCGTTACATATATGATCTGAAAAGAATATGTTCATGCCGGTTCTGACAATAAAAACGCCTTTCTATCCTTTCGATTTTCTGTCTTCCTATTCAAGAGCAAGCAGTGTGCAGTCATCGTTAACAGCAACATTCAATCTTTTGGCAGAGTGGAGAATAATCACCAGGAGAGGATAATGTTCTGAATGAGAAAAAAACAGGGCAAGGCCAAGTTACAGGTCCACAGTCAGTCATAGGTATTAAAGCATCATAGGTAACTATTTGAATGTGAATAGCAGCATAGTCCTTCACGCAGATTGTTGCAAGCTAATTACCGTTCTCGCACAGATGCAGGGCAACACACGCGAGATAATCGGAATTCCCTGTACAATGCACGACCGTAAAAAAAATTGGCAAATGCACACACTTCGTCATACACATCACACATTTTGCGTCATAGTAGTGCAAGAAGTGTAGCCAATGATTGTATGGGACGAAATTGTTGAGTACGGTACCGAAATTATAATGTATTTCTGATGAGTATCAGATCGTGCACTTTCACGCAAAAATGGAAACACCGTGCATGCTGTAAATTACCCTCGGAGTTAATATCACATTTATTGCACACCATGCTCGCTTACCGTAGAGTTGAGAGACCAAAAGCAAGCTCTGGTCTCCAGAGAACGGAATTGGCTCAAAGTTAATAGCACCACACGGGCTCTTGGAGGTTGTAGTAGGCAGCGTATGGATTTTGCACTTCAGCATGTACATTTAGCACGCGGGTGCTAATTTTGTTTTCTGAGTGCGGATGGGTCAAGGGTTCTGGACCCGCCCTGGTTTGGTACCTACACTGCTAACGCTAAGTTGTCATTTCCCCCATTCAACATGAACATATGTTGTGAAAATAATGACTTTGACCCACCTAGCTTCCTGAGAGATGTCCAACACTGGATTTGCTGGAGTGCTGTTTGTCCGTCCTGGTACCGGCATCAATAGCATTCTGGTGGAACCGCCTGCCAGTGTTTCCCGTGCCAAAAGCAACATAAATGTACCGTTGCAGTTTATGAAAGCATTGCATACATGTCTCTGTTGTTGCATCAGCCTGCCCGTCCCCCTTGGGTTGATCGAGCACGGGCAGTGCTTGAGCAACCTTGCTGGCTGCTTCCAAAGCTAGTCAGTATGCTAATGCAGTGTTCTTCATCACCCACAATGGTTCTTAACCACAATATTTCCACTTAGTTTACAACCAGGAGCACTGAATGGGTACATTGGGGACGCACTGTTCCTCCGCTTGACCTGACACCTCTATGTTATTGTAAGGAGGCTTACATTTTTTTCAGCATGAAGTTTTCAATATTTTCCCAACCGACCAGGCCGCAAGACGCCCGGTCAGATCCCGGCCACCAGCTCCCACCATTCTCATTGTGTTTTTTTATCCGCCGGCTGGACCCGACAAGCGCGCACCTGCGCGGATCAATGGTGGGAGCGAAAACTCTGGAGCAACAAAGCGCCGAACCCGGGTTAATCACCTCGTTCTGGCCCGCTACCCCATCGCAACCAGTCAACAACAAGAATGTTCTCATACCAAACCGGTCCTGATCGATATAAGGAGAAAGGCTGGCCAGCTGTGATATCGGTGACCCCGGTGAAAATTACAGACCCCGACAGACCGTCTTGACGGCACTAGGTGGTTTCAAGATACACCCGGCCTAAGGGGAAGAAAAATGGCCTCGCACCGATCGGGAGAGGGAGCTGAGTCCGAAGCTCTGGCAGTAGCCTGGTAGTGGAAAAGGCGGAGCTAGAGAGAAGGGTTCTGGCTCTCACACTCTCTGAAGCTCTGGGAAACTCTCTCTCGGAGGTTCACTCTCATTCGGACGGTCTCTCACTCACGGACGGGGCAATCTCGGGCAGAGTCGAAACGACCGTGGAGGTCAGCCAACCAGCAAAGATGTGTGTGCCGTCGGGCTGCCATTCCTTCTTCTTTCTTCCCAACCGGCCTTGCTTCTATCACAAGTATTTCCTCTTCAGTATAATTCACTGCTGAAGGGAGCGATCCGTCTGATGGGGGGAGGGTAGACGGAGAAGGCGCGTGCCAGGACCGCGCTCCGGCGTGCACTGTAGATACCTGTAATTATGTTACCCTTGATGATGGAAACGTTTGAGCGCTCAGCAGATACACGCAACAGTTTCCCTAACGTTAACGAGCATAGCTTGGGCTCACGAGCAGGGATGCTCGCCACATATCGGATCCTAACATCCATCCGGTATTAGGACTTCGGACTGAGTGGGTCGTGCAAATAACAATCGCTCGGTCTCGAATGCCGTACGTTGAAAGCTGTACGCGCAACATCCGTAATTACTAGGGCCTCGGGCCGAGGTGGACCGTGAAAATGCTCATCTGTCGGTACGGTTTTCCACGCGTTGAAAACTGTGTGTGCAATATCCTTGTCTTCCCTCTCCTCGTCCTAAGCATTCGACCCTCATATTAACCGGAGATAAATAAATGATGTTATAGCAGAACTTCTCGCCGTAGTGCAAACTAATTCAAAATCCCCGAACCCTGGAGGCGTCCTCCAGCTACGCATTGAGTGGCGGGACCTTCGGGATAAACAAGATGGCATTGAGGTCAGAAGCCGATGACCGAGTCAGCGGCCTTCCTTGGGGACCAGCATCAACGGATGGCGTAAGGAATATGATCCTCCCATACCCACGGTGGCATAGTAAATACCTCGGCGACCAGCTGGACGGAGGGAATGATATTTCCGTCCGTGACTAAATGGGATCGGGGGCTGAGGGGCGCGTGCCGGACTTTTAGCTGAAGGGTACGTGTCACGCTTTTCTCTCGGACGGAAGAGAACGATAACGCGGGTTCCTGGCACGAGGTAATGATTCACACATGATGATTGGATATGTGCCTGATATTAATTTGTTGTATGAAGTAAATTTACAAGTGAGACAGACGACCTGGGAGCTGTCCTCCTATGGACTGAACGTTTCCGAGGGTGGTAGTGAGTGTTCAAACCAGTTTAAATTGTCTAGAATATTGATGTTGTTATATATATGATCTGCGTTTGGATGATGTCTAATTGCGAGAGGGGGCGAGGAGGGCACACTTCGGGGGCATTAGTTCACATGCTCTGGACATTTGACTGCAAAATCCCGCTGGCCTCTATGGCCCAGGGGAGCAGATGGGGGCGGGCAGGGTATGCATGTGATGCCGGTAAGGAAAGCACACATTGCGTCCGTCGAGTTTGGCGCCAGAGGATAGGGTATTGCAAAACACTGCACGGTTGTGAGCCCGCTCCCGTCCGCTGTGCGCTTGGACACGGATTTGTATAGAGGATCAGGGGTGAGGCGTACCGACAGATTTAGCGTACCGTAAGTCCCGAGGCTGAAAGGGCAGGCCCGGCTAGGTAACATAGGCGGCCGGGGGACATGTCCAACGAGGATGGGATCCGTGCCCGTCCACGGACGCGTTGGTCTGGCAATGCATTTACTGCGTTTATGGACCTGTGTGGCATCGATTTTGAGACTAGGTATGTCGGTCAAAGACACCAAAGCACTTGTATAAGCTCTCGGAAACACTACGATGAGCCCCCTCGTTGCAGTAAAACTTTGTCCAGGCGAGGAACGCTGCCAATAATGGCGAGGCCGGCTATGATGACAGTGGAAGGTTTACATATTTGGCCAACCTAACATCAAACATAGAGCAATGGTCTGTCAATATATCTATGAATTTGTGTACCGCTGAACGGGGGGGGGTCGGGAGCTAAATTTGGGAACCACCAATTCATTAATTAATAAGGAGAGTATGGCTGGGGCGAGCGAATGTGAAGTAACTGAGGACAATGAATGTGTGTAGATGGCGTTAAAGACCAGCGGAAGCCACTTTTGGGCTCAGCACAGGCACCTATTTCGTGCGGTACATTGCACAAAATTATACTACTACTAGCGTCCAAAAAGTCCAAACTCGGGACAAGACATTCAAACCAATGGCAAATTACAACACTCTCATCAATTACCTAATACAACGTATTAATTAATATCTGGCAAAAGCACTCACTTACCTATACGGTGTTTCCAAGACTTTTACCTCGCACATATATAAATTCATGTTAGGGATGGTAGCTCAAACGAACATCAAGTCGGCTGGGGTTTGGGGAATGTGTGGTGAAGGTGGCGGGGAAGCACAACACAACGCACCTCACACACAGGCATAGCAGAAAAGGAGATATTCAGCCCAGTTTAAGTCTACAGTCAGCCCATGTTCAGCCGTTCTAAAGTCCAGTCTTAGTTAAGATTAGCTGGTAATCAGTCTCAATTAGTTCAATTAAGTTTGGGGTTAATGGTTCCCTCCCACAATATCTTTCACATACTCTCTTTCACACACACATACACCCTTTCCTACCCACCATTTCTTTCAGCCCCTCACCTCCACCCCCTTCACACGCCCAGCACAGCTCCCTCACCAACCCGAAACACCCCGCACTCCCGCCACCCACCACCCCAGACACCCCACCGACGGCAGAGCCGCCACCCCTACAGTATTATATTCGTAAGAGTGGTGGTATCACTCAACAAACCCATGCTAATTTACATCATTTGAGTCAAGTTAGCTAAGACTATTCTCAATGAAATCAATTGTCCGCCTAATTTTCCGGATGTTTTGCTTCGCTATCGGTTCAACCGTATGTACAACCAGTCAAGCCAACTAACTAAAACAAATTCTTCAGCTGGTTTTCGTTACATATATGTCTTTACTGCTTCAGTGCTCCATTAGACCGTTATATGACTGCCCAAACTCAGCATGTGGTGCTTCGTCATGCTTCTCTTCTGGTGATGCTGACAGCGGTAGCACGCTGATGCAATCCCCCCTCCCCATGGAGGGTGTGATTTGTTTTCACTGGGGGAGGGAGAGGAGGGAGGTGGGCAGTGCTTCAGAAATATGTGCGAAAATGAACCATTTTGTTAGCTTAATCGATATTGCTCCTGAAACCTAATATGTATGTGCCGTGCTGATACAGTACCTGACAGTGACCTTGTGTCGGCAGCATTGCCAGGTGACGCTGGCTGATGCTCTGCTGGTTTGTGTCAGACCCTGGCAGAGGCAGTACTACACTGATACAGTCCCTGACAGTGGCCCTGTGTCGGCAGCATTACCGGGTGACGCTGGTTGCCGCTCTGCTGGTCTGTGTTGGACCCTGGCAGAGGCAGTACTGCACTGATACAGTCCCTGACAGTGGCCCTGTGTCGGCAGCATTACCGGGTGACGCTGGTTGCCGCTCTGCTGGTCTGTGTCGAAGTGTGGCCCCTGCCGCTGGCCGCCGCCAGCGAGAGCTCAGATGGCTGCGGCCAACATCCCCTGGCGATTCTCATGGACGGCACGCAGCAATACCGTCAGTACCATCCGGACATCCTACCCAACCTCCACTTTCTCTACTACAGGTCACGGCACAAACACGTCACCACATCACACGGGAGGGCTCCAAGGCTCCAAGGAAAACAAGATCCCGTTGTGACATTTATTCTGATGGAAAACGACTCCACCGATACAAGGCTAGCGTCGTCTGTGCGAATTCATTCGAACCAGTATCCCTCCGGCTGTCGCAATGGCCCCTATTAACACGCGCCTTGGAGGGGGCGAAATCCGCCCACCCCTCCGGCTTTTCGTACATAACTCCAGCTTTTACCGGTCGGTGTACGCTATTTATTGCGTACCTGTTTAGAACTGACCGGCGGGTCGTTTAAAGGAAGAAAACGGAAATCGATCTATTTTTTTCGAGTTATGGGCCGTTAAAGCTTACAAAATCGCAGTGTCCGACCACAAAAGTCGGCGCTGATGCGCTTCCCGTATATTGGAAAAAGGAAAGCATTCGTGGCAACACTAGCGCCTTGTTTGATGTATATTGTTATGCTATACAGTTTCAAAGTCATGTTAGGTCATCGAGGTCAAGTCAGGTCAAGTACATGACAGGTTAATGGTACCAAGCTTGGTCAACTTGAATGTTATCATACATGCAAATGACTGTCATGCGATTGATGTCACTTTGCATGTTGCTTCCTACATATCCTGAAAACTACTGTTCGTCATTGTGCACCTAAGCCTTTCCATGCTTTGCTCATGTATTTCACTCCTTCCTTTGCGAACCCGATTGCGCAGAGCCACCCAACGGAGCATTCGGGCGGGCGGCCCGGTTTCGATAACTAGAGCAGCTAATGACCTGATAAAGTGTTATCATATAGGTGTCCTGAGGTCAAATGCCGGGTCTAGCATCTGCATTGCATCATTAGTAATGTCTAAAACAACACTGATGCCAATTTTGGAGCATTTGAACCAAATCACAGCGATCCATATCAATGACAATCCAAGCCACGCGAAACCATGCTTTTTGTTAACATTTTGACCTTATTTAACCTTGAAGATATTAATATAAGGCCATGAAATTTTCACACAATAGAGTTCACTACCGTACTCATCCACCTTGCTAATTTCGTTGCTTTAGTTTTAATAGGAGCCGAGATCTTAGGGGGGGGGGGTGCTGGCGGAATCCGCCCACATTCCAGTGCGCGTAATTTTCAGTCCCTCCAGGGCGCGTGTTAATGTAGGGGATGCTGACACAGATTTTACCAGATTAATGCTTCATTAAACAGTTTAATGCTATATCGGGTTACAAGCGGTCTTATCAACATGTTTCATTTGTGCATTTTTTCAACATGTCTTCGAGAAACATCGGTTTGTTGGAACACATGTGGTTTCCTGATGGTGTCTGGTGGTACAATGCATGCCAGATATATATAGGGAGAGAGGGTGAGAGAGAGAGAGAGAGAGAGAGAGAGAGAGAGAGAGAGAGAGAGAGAGAGAGAGAGAGAGAGAGAGAGAGAGAGAGAGAAAAAAAAAAAAAAAAAAAAAAAAAAAAAAAAAAAAAAAAAAAAAAAAAAAAAAAAAAAAAAAAAAAAAAAAAAAAAAAAAAGGGGAGAGGGGATGGCGGAGGCGGAGGCGGAAGCGGAGGGGGAGGCGGAGGCGGAGGGGGAGGTGACTGACTGCTTGCAGAAGTGTATTATGAACTTTTGTGGAAACGCGCCATATAGGGAACTGCGTACTTTTGTGGTCGGAGCCGATTGCGTTTTACTGTGCGACCGTCAGGCACGTGCATGGGCTTTGAATTGGGTACCTCCGAGCTGAGAGCAGCGCATACTGGAGCTATCAGAAGTGTTGGGCCGGTAGTCCGTCGCCGAGGCTATCCGGGCATGCACAATGCGTAGGGGTGGACGAAGCGTAACGCGCGCCATGCGGTCAAGATTCGCCCGACACACCCAGTTCTGCTTAACACGGGCTGGGGCTTCTTCCAATGAAACGCGCGGCCGTCACATATTGGCTTCCAGGTCGGCGCGCATCGCAGGGAACGGGATATATGTGACACCAAGTGACAGTCCACTGTGTTGGCTACCATTTGAGTACAAGTTCTGTGTGATTTGGTCAATGTGCTTCATGTGAGCAACACTATCGGGGCAATGTGCTGCATTTGAGCGACACCATCGGGTCAATGTGCTGCATGTGAGCATCACCATCGGGTCAATGTACTGCACGTGAACATCACCATCAGATCAATGTACTGCACGTGAGCGACACCATCGGGTCAGTGCGTTGCACGTGAGCAACACCATCGGGTCAATGTGCTTCACGTGAGCAACACCATCGGGTCAATGTGCTGCACGTGAGCAATACCATCGGGTCAATGTGCTGCACGTGAGTGACACCATCGGGTCAATGTGCTGTATATGAGCGACACCGGTGTCATGGGATAATCATCTGTCTTTGACTGGTTTAGCGGGTGAAACCTGAAGGTTTTCGCCGGAATACGACCAATTTTGGCGCGATGAATCAGTTCAGTCTTAAACGGCATCGCTCGCGAACGGAAGGATCGATCGACATGAAGCCGACACCACGCTATATGTATTTTGTGAAGTGATGCCATCTTATGGCCGAAACGGTGGAGCTCTTTCACAAACGGAAATTGCTTTTCCTTAGAAAACTTTTCATTCAGCTTTTAACGTCATTAGAACTGCTTGCGACGAACAAAAGGGTAATGCAGAACTTGCATTACCCTTTTAATGTATGCAGATTCATACCTTAAAAGGGTATCCTTTCAATGTTTTAATATATGGAGAACCATACATTAAAACTAGTGTACGTGGTAGCACTCTTCGCAACAGCTCCGCTACAACCAAAACCACACACATCATGGCAGGCTGGTCAAACTCAACATACACACGCCCACACACACAACGGTTACCATGTAATGCGCACACGCTATGTCGTGATATACTGTGTACTATGCATATCCTATCTAATGCTATCCAATACAGTGCTATATATGCTATATGCTATGCCATATGGTGCTTATGCTATGCTGCTATATGGTGTTTGTGCTTATGCTGTATGGTGCCCCTGCATGCTATTTCACGGTTGTAAAGCCTGATCGGCGGTATTCTGTGCACAGAGGGCCTGTCGATAGACGAACTGACGAGGGCACTGGAGGAGAACCCGGCCGCGTTTGGCCAGGTGGTCGGCATGATTCAGGCGTACCACGACTGCGTACGGACCGGCGACGGTACGCGCTACAAGCGCACGCGCCATCGCGCTCGTGGCGACATCTACTCCGTACTGTGGCCACGTGGCGGCGCTAGCGTCGGGCCGGCAGGTGGCGCACACTAATCATCGGGTCACGGCGTGACCTGATGAACGGCTGGGGGCGGAGCTGCGCTAGCACTGACAGCACTTCGTGAAGCTGGCTGTGACCTATGTACCGTACCGCAGTAATACTTCAATATTAAAACGGAGAAATGTGAGTTGCTTGTCCGCATCAAATATTTCCAACAGCGTTGACCGTCCCAGGAGGCTGACACGAGGCTGGTACCTCTTGGGAGAGGTGCAAGCGTTAACTGAACGTGGTATCTACGAAATCATTCATCCCAATCCTTCCTCCCTTCCATCAACGATTTTCTTGCCGCTCTCGTCGAGTTCCGCCATCTCGTACCTCGACCACACACCAGAAGCTTAGAACGCATAACATCTCATCTCCTCCTGGCTAAACGAAGCTTTACTTCAGGTTGCGATAGTCACTTGCCACTGCATTCTTGCCAAGCACTCTAAAATAAAATATTTCCTTACTTGCTATACTGTTGTTCTGCAACGCTCTCTTAAAATATGTTCAGGAGTGGAGGACAGTCAGATTAGATACTGGGGGAGTGGAGATGGATAAGCCTACATCCTAGATGGGTGGAGGAGGGTAAACATGGAGGGATGAAGGAGGGAAAGCCAAAGCATTAGAGGGATGGAGGGGGATAACCCTAGGCTTGAAAATTGTCTTCCGTGGCTCAGGGACACTAATTTCCAGCTTCAGGCGGTCACTTCAACACTCTGAGGCACCTTTACAATCTGCAAAGCACACCTTCGCTGTGGGGCCAGAGGGGGTTTCCATCTGCTCTACCGACAGATCGCCATTTCGGAAAATATTCAGGCTCTCAACGTTTATATTTTAGTTATGTTATTAGTTTGAGATTTCTGCATAACCTAAATCCAATAACCAAAATGCTAAGATCTGACACAAAACCTGACGCATTCACGTCAGGTGAATGCGTCAGGGATTCACCTGACGCATTCACGCCAGACCATGCCTTGCACACATATCGACTAGACTGCATGGACGTGTGGGAGGTAGGAAGAATGGCGATGCATGAGATCTTAGTGGCCGATTTAGACGGAATTCAGACAAATAGGATCAACAGGATGAAGCCCTCCCACCAATTTTCGTGGTAAAATTTAGAAAAGTAAGAAACCACATAGTAAGAAAGCACGTCAGTATGGCTAAACCTTCCCTTACAGCGTCCGCGGTCGACTTTGTGTTAGGCCACGGCCAGCAGAACGATTGATGTCAGCGCTTGCAAAGCTCGTGAATACAGGAGAAAGATGGGAGAGTGATGAACTGATACTAGTCATGTAACCTCTTGTCGATGTCAATATATCATTACGACGGAGAATGGTGTTTGGTATTGCAGTATTGAAGAAAATGTGAACAAGAAGAAGCTGGGATCATATAGGCTCACACAGTAGGATGCTCTGGATCATCGTTTTACCGATATCATTGTACGGCAAAACATAAAGCGTAAGAGTAGCAAAAATCGCCAAACGTTGCCGGTGGAATTTGTGCCACAGCGAGTTGGATCCGTGGATCGCCGGCTGCACACACACTGCGGTCGGAGAGGAAGTTAACCTGTTTCCCATGATATCTCGGAAATGAGATCACAGGCAGGACTAGAACTTAGAGCAACGGCATTAACAGGATAGCTGGCTCTCTAGGGAAGCATGGCACTATTGCCGTGTCATCAGCCGCACTATCGTGCTCTCACTCAACTGGCATACAGCACCACCGTTCGGCTGGTGCACCTCCTAAACGAGAGGTGTATCAGCGTACAGGAGGTGCGGCAGCCGCATTTCCGGCATGGAATTGGAACACGGGCCCGGATCACGCTTTCTTTATTGCAGATTTCGTTCTCTTTGTTCATTGCAGTCGCCGCAGATGCAACCGGCGAACGACTCAGGTCAGCGTCGGCTTCCTCTGACCCATGGCGACCCAGCGTCATCACCCTCTGACACCACCGCCCCTCTGCCACGACCCAGAGACCAGACTGGAGACGACCCCAAGACCCGCAGGCCAGAGACGCCGTCCTCAGTCGCACCAGCCGCGGTCTCCTGCAATAGCCGGATGACTGATAAGCACCCATGGGAGCATGGACAGTCCCCAGTCGCGATCACGCTCCACTAGCCCATACAGAAATTCCCTGGAAGAAAAGACGAAATCATCTGGATAAGCACGATGGAATGGGGTGCCATGCGGTTAAGCACTTGAAATGCAAATCGAGTTCGATTCAAACCAACGGGAACATGCTGCAACCAGAACAGGGCGTTCCTCAGACTGACAGAGATGCGCCTTAGACTTACGGGGACGCGCTTCAGACTGCGCAGATGTTCCTTGGATTGGTGGGGAGAAAATCTTTGCTAGAATTCAACACTAGCCTGGGTTGACTGCTCTAGCCACGTGTCCTCCGCACCTATGACTAGAAGATTGTTTCAAAAATAGCAATATTGGGCAGAATCTGTATGATGCAAGCTAGCGGCTGCACACTGGGTATATATATATATATATGTGAAGATACACCTCTGCTCATCACACAGCGGCATATACAAAATAACGGAAGAGAGGCCCAGGGCTTTAGCGCTGTCGGGGGATGAGACACCACCTGCTTCTCATGAGATTTTGAAAGCATTAACCCGCGCCGTCCCGGGGGGTCGGTGACGACGACCCCTCTAAGGTTTTCCACAGACTGTGAAAGAACGGCGCGCGGGAGCGCGCTGAAACTTGGCAGGCCTTTTCCTACATCAATTTGGCATGTCGTGTCAATTTTTTTAGTCGGGTCATCTAGGGTCAACGAGCTAGTCAGTGTCAAGTGAGGTCACCTCCAAAAAAGGTCAACCAGCCGTCATGCTTTAACGGATAAAGATACTTGAATGAAGCTTTCAGCGTTTGGTTATCTTTAGGGATACAACCAAACACATCAGGGGAATTTTTCATTTATTCAGTTTTTGATTACTTCTTAGCTTTGTATATATGCCCATTAGAGTTAAAATCGACGATTCTGGTTAAAGTAAGCATTTTGTATTAGGGCAAGTTGACTTCGAACGACATTTTTCGGTCTACCCATTAGAAATGGAAAATTGAAGAGAACATTAAAACTTAAAATTTCGAAATTAAAAGCATTTGTCGGTGGCCAAACATTTTATAGTCCTGGTCGATTTAACTTTCCTTTTCTAATTCCTTTTTCTTCAAATCACCCTTAACACGCGCCCTGGAGGGCCTCTGAAAATAACGCGCCCTGGAGAGGGGGGGGGGCGGATTCCGCCCCCCCCCTAAGATCTCAGCTCCTATGAAGGCTAGAGCAACGAAATTCACAGAATGGATGGGTACCATAGTAAACTCTATTGTGTGCAAAGTTCATGACCTTAGGTCAATATCTTCAAGGTCAAATGAGGTCAAAATAACACAATTTTCTAGTTTTGCGTGGCTTGGCTTGTCATTGTTATGTATCGCTGTGGTTGTGTTTAAATGCTCCAAAATTAGCATTAATGATGTTTTGGACATTACTAATGATGCAATACAGATGTCAGATCCGCCATTTGACCTCAGGTCACCTATATAGGAGCACTTTATTAGGTCATTACCTGCTCCAGTTACCGGAACCGGGCTCCCATTCCGACTGCTCGTTGGGCGGCTCGGCACAATCGGCTTCGCAAATAAAGGAGTGAAATACATGAATAAAGTATGGAATTGCTTAGGCACACAATTACAAACAGTATATTTCGGGATGTATAGGGAGTAACATGTAAAGTGACATCAATCGCATGACAGTCATTTGCATTTATGACACATTCCAGTTGACCAAGTTTGGCTCCATTAGCCTGTCATGAACTTGACCTGACTTGACCTCGGCGACCTAACATGACTTTTAAATTATATAGCATAACAATATGCATCAAACAAGTCGCTAGGGTTGTCAAGAACACTTCCCTATTGCCAATATACGGGAAGCGCATCAGCGCCGATTTTTGTGGTCTGGCGCTGCGAATTGTTTTCAATTTAACGGCCCCTAACTTGAAAACTTCTCAGCCGAGTTCCACGTTTTTTGCTTTAAACAATGCGCCGGTCATTTCTAAGCAGGTACCCTATCAATTTGGCGTATATCCGGCGGTACAACATGGAGTTATGTACGAAAAAAACGGAAGGATTTGCGGATTTCGCCATACCCCCCCTAGGGCGTGTGTTAACCTGTTATGAACTTGACCTGACTTGACCTCGGTGACTTGACATGACTCTGGAACAATGTAGCATGACAATGTACATCACACAAGTCGCTAGTTTTGCGAAGAACACTTCCTTTTTGCTAATATACCGGAAGCGCATCAGCGACGATATTTGTGATCTGGCGCTAAGAAAATCTTTTGGCTTTAGCGACCCCTAACTCGAAAAATTTTCAGTCGATTTTCATTTTTCATACTTCAAACAACGCTCCGGTCATTTATTGGCAGGTACACAAACAATGGCGCATATCGGCCGGTACAATCTGGAGTTATCTACGAAACACCGGAGGGGTGGGCGGATTTCGCCCCCCCTCCAGGGCGCGTGTTAAAATGAACCCCGAGAGCCACAAGCATGATGTAAGTCGTGAAACTCCATAGCCCCTAGTGACGTCACTTTTTTTTTAGAGGGAAAGGGATTTGGGTGGTGTCTGGCCCTACTCGTCGAGCGCTTCCCGGAGACACCTATTTCGTTTTTGTGCGATGCTTAGTTTGGAGGTTTGAGGGGGTTCCCTATCGACACTTCCACCGGGACGGGTTATGAGGATCTGACGGGCGAGACTAGGCGGATTAAATAAAGCTGACAAGTGAGCATTACAAAATGTGCTCAATGAGAATGCTGAACATAAAAACATGTCTGAACATGACTCCAAGGAAAACTTGTCAAAGTCAGCTGTCTGATCCAGACATATAGGTTAAACTCACTAAGTTCGTCCCCAACGAACAAAATGCTCTGGCTGCGCGTGTGGGCCAGACTAATTCTGATGGTTGCCGTTGTCTCGGAGAGGCGCAAGGACATGATCCGGCAACATTCTTCTTTTTGTTGTTGAACAATTGAAAGCTCGATGCGAAATTCATGACATCCTTTAATATATTTATCCTGGATATCAACATGTCACCGTGTATCTATCCACTTGAAGTACAAAGTAATTATTCAATGTTATACACTCATTGTAAAAGAATTGCACGGAGGATTCTCAGTGGTGACATCAACACCTTGGGCGCGAGGACACTTCGACGACTTGAAAGAACACCTTGATATTTCCATGATAGCCCACAGGTGTGGAAAGGCGCTCCAGACTGAGATAAACGAACATCACCATGGCTTCCAATCGGCACGTTTTGAAGCCTCGGAAGCGCCCTCCCAAGCATCAAAGTCGCACACTTAAGCCTTGGAGTGTCACTCAACGACTGAGGGATACCCTTCCAAGCACTGGAGACGAGACGCATTTCCAGGTCTGGAGAGCCCTCCGCCATCTCGGTATACCTCCTTCCTCTAGGTCCGCAGCGTTCTTTCGACGTACTTAATTTTAGATCTGATGGTTTCTCTTCAGATATTGAGTTGCTCTTTCAGGGACAGACCGCCAGTCCCCTTGTATCCACCCCTGTCCACAAGCCAATTCCGACCCAGAGGGAGGAAAATTCAGGCCTGAGATATGTCATTATAATATAATGACGTATTATGATACACCATATAATTTATATGGTCCAAAACCCAATTCTTGATCCAAAGTACAAATGTGCATGTCACTGACGACATTGCAGACCTGGAAAAGAAACACGACTGAAGATGCCAAACGAGCTCTGGATGAGCTCTGGATATTATGTGCATAAACTGCTGTCAGCGGGGTACAAAAACAAAGGGTTTCCGAAGCGCAAAAATTGGGCAATCATTGTCATTTCCATAGGGACGCCACCTTTGCCCACTCACGGGTGTAGCACGGTTTAGTATAATTTTGCCGCGATCATGCACAGGTATTATAATAGTTGAGGCTTGGGGGACATACAAGAAATTGAGGGGGACAACTCACCACTTTTCAAAAGTTCGGGGACATGCCCCTTAGCCCCTAGAGATTACACCCATGCGACCAAGGACAAGGCCATGGCCCAAACACTTTCTCATTCAGTAGGCCAGTGTGAGCAATGGCGACAGGTAAAATTGGTGGTAAGGAGATTATTGGTTCCTAGCCACTCATTGATGCAGGTGAAGCACCACGATAGCTGTTGAATGTCCACCAGTCTGTGAAGCTTAAGTGCAGAGGCATAGCTGAGGGATGGGGCCGGGACCCCTAGTGACCAAATATACTTTAGATCATCAGATCAAACAAGGAATTTTGAGTTTTCACCGCCAATAATTGCAAATTTTTGTCGAGCGAAACGCACCGGAATCTGTCCATGTTTTCTTGCACCCTATTTTTCGGGGTCGGACCCCCTAGGAAAACCCTGGCTGCGCCACTGATTAGGTGCAACCAGAGGCGAAACCAAATGTTTATCGAAGCATCAACGGTCTGTGGCCGCACTGTACCACCGGCCTTCCATTCCAACAGACAACGGCCGGTAACGCAGCTGGAGACTGCAGAACCGAACGGTCGCTAGCACCATTTGCAGGCAGAATGGTACAGCCTATGCAATTGAAACTCAGGAGACGTCAGGCTACCTGCTCCTCGAGAGCTGCAGTGAGAAAGAAAGAGAGAGAGAGAGAGAGAGAGGCTATCATTCACAGGTTTACTGACAAAACCTGGAAGAGATTGAGAGAGAGAGAGAGAGAGTGAGTCACACGGACAAACAGAGAGACAGACAGAAAGAGAGACAGGTAATAATTTTAAACACAGTGGGGATCTTGACATATCTTTGAAATCGCCCTTGCAGTGTCGTTCATGAACATTCATCAGCACTTGTCGGCAATACCTCGATATCCAGCGTGGTGCGTATCATCCAACAGCTGGTTAGAACGTTAAGTTTTATACAGATGCGTCGCGAAAGACTCGGATTCCGATATGAACCCATGACGTGTCTCCCGGGCCAGTTCCGGGCCGGCGTCCGTCCAGCCTCCTGCTGCCGAGCCTATCGCTGGACAGGGCTCCAGATGTCTGCGCAGGTGCGTGCGCAGTGGGCGGAGCCTGCTGACGGCGCGTGGCGGCGGCTCCCTCTGGCGAACACAGCCGGCAGACGAGCTCCAGAAGTCAGCGGGACGGCTGGACCGACACCGTGGGGCGTCGCTCTCTCAGGTGAGACGGCCGCGAGGTCACCTACACGGGTGAGACGGCCGCGGGGTCACCTACTCAGGTGAGACGGCCGCGGGGTCACCTACTCAGGTGAGACGGCCGCAGGGTCACCTACACAGGTGAGACGGCCGCGGGGTCACCTACTCAGGTGAGACGCCCGCGGGGTCACCTACTCAGGTGAGACGCCCGCGGGGTCACCTACTCAGGTGAGACGGCCGCAGGGTCACCTACTCAGGTGAGACGGCCGCGGGGTCACCTACTCAGGTGAGACGGCCGCGGGGTCACCTACTCAGGTACGGTCACCTCAGGCGAGACGGCCGCGTAGTCACCTCCTCAGGTGAGACGGCCGCGGGGTCACCTACTCAGGTGAGACGGCCGCGAGGTCACCTACACGGGTGAGACGGCCGCGGGGTCACCTCCTCAGGTGAGACGGCCGCGGGGTCACCTACTCAGGTGAGACGGCCGCGGGGTCACCTACTCAGGTGAGACGGCCGCGGGGTCACCTACTCAGGTGAGACGGCCGCGGGGTCACCTACTCAGGTGAGACGACCGCGGGGTCACCTCCTCAGGTGAGACGGCCGCGTAGTCACCTACTCAGGTGAGACGGCCGCGGGGTCACCTACTCAGGTGAGACGGCCGCGGGGTCACCTCCTCAGGTGAGACGGCCGCGGGGTCACCTACTCAGGTGAGACGGCCGCGGGGTCACCTACTCAGGTGAGACGGCCGCGGGGTCACCTACTCAGGTGAGACGGCCGCGGGGTCACCTACTCAGGTGAGACGGCCGCGGGGTCACCTACTCAGGTGAGACGGCCGCGGGGTCACCTACTCAGGTGAGACGGCGGTGCACCAACACAGGTGAGACGGCCGCGGGGTCACCTACTCAGGTGAGACGGCCGCGGGGTCACCTACTCAGGTGAGACGGCCAACGCGGGGTCACCTACTCAGGTGAGACGGCCGCGGGGTCACCTACTCAGGTGAGACGGCCGCGGGGTCACCTACTCAGGTGAGACGGCCGCGTGGTCACCTACTCAGGTGAGACGGCCGCGGGGTCACCTACTCAGGTGAGACGGCCGCAACAGGAGGCCGCGGGGTCACCTACTCAGGTGAGACGGCCGCGGGGTCACCTACTCAGGTGAGACGGCCGCGGGGTCACCTACTCAGGTGAGACGGCCGCGGGGTCACCTCCTCAGGTGAGACGGCCGCGGGGTCACCTACTCAGGGTACCTACTCAGGTGAGACGGCCGCGGGGTCACCTACTCAGGTGAGACGGCCGCGGGGTCACCTACTCAGGTGAGACGGCCGCGGGGTCACCTACGGAAGCCGGGGTCACCTCAGGTGAGACGGCCGCGGGGTCACCTCCTCAGGTGAGACGGCCGCAGGGTCACCTACTCAGGTGAGACGGCCGCGGGGTCACCTACTCAGGTGAGACGGCCGCGGGTCACCTTCAGGTACCTACTCAGGTGAGACGGCCGCAGGGTCACCTACTCAGGTGAGACGGCCGCGGTGTCACCTCCTCAGGTGAGACGGCCGCGGGGTCACCTACTCAGGTGAGACGGCCGCGGGGTCACCTACTCAGGTGAGACGGCCGCACTAGGGGCGTCACCTACTAGTGAGACGGCCGCGGGGTCACCTACTCAGGTGAGACGGCCGCGGGGTCACCTACTCAGGTGAGACGGCCGCGGGGTCACCTACTCAGGTGAGACGGCCGCGGGGTCACCTACTCAGGTGAGACGGCCGCGGGGTCACCTACCAGTAGAACTCCAGGTGAGACGGCCGCGGGGTCACCTCTCAGGTGAGACGGCCGCGGTAGCGGCCGGTCACTGAACGGCCGCGGGTCACCTACTCAGGTGAGACGGCCGCGGGGTCACCTACTCAGGTGAGACGGCCGCGGGGTCACCTACTCAGGTGAGACGGCCGCGGGGTCACCTACTAGAGGGTGAGACGGCCGCGGGGTCACCTACTCAGGTGAGACGGCCGCGGGGTCACCTACTCAGGTGAGACGGCCGCGGGGTCACCTACTCAGGTGAGACGGCCGCGGGGTCACCTACTCAGGTGAGACGGCCGCGGGGTCACCTACTCAGGTGAGACGGCCGCGGGGTCACCTACTCAGGTGAGACGGCCGCGGGGTCACCTACTCAGGTGAGACGGCCGCGGGGTCACCTACTCAGGTGAGACGGCCGCGGGGTCACCTACTCAGGTGAGACGGCCGCGGGGTCACCTACTCAGGTGAGACGGCCGCGGGGTCACCTACTCAGGTGAGACGGCCGCGGGGTCACCTACTCAGGTGAGACGGCCGCGGGGTCACCTACTCAGGTGAGACGGCCGCGGGTCACCTACTCAGGTGAGACGGCCGCGGGGTCACCTACTCAGGTGAGACGGCCGCGGGGTCACCTCCTCAGGTGAGACGGCCGCGAGAGTCACCTCAGGTGAGACGGCCGCGGGGTCACCTACTCAGGTGAGACGGCCGCAGGGTCACCTACTCCACTCAGGTGAGACGGCCGCAGGTGACTCAGTGAGACGGCCGCGGGTCACCTACTCAGGTGAGACGGCCGCGGGGTCACCTCCTCAGGTGAGACGGCCGCGGGGTCACCTACTCAGGTGAGACGGCCGCGAGGTGACTTCCTCAGGTGAGACGGCCTCGGGGTCACCTACTCAGGTGAGACGGCCGCGGGGTCACCTACTCAGGTGAGACGGCCGCGGAGTGACTTCCTCAGATGAGACGGCTGCGGAGTGACTTCCTCAGGTGAGACGGCCGCGGGGTCACCTACTCAGGTGAGATGGCCGCTGTGTCACCTACTTAGGTGAGATGGCCGCTGTGTCACCTACTTAGGTGAGACGGCCGCAGAGTGACCTCATCAGGTGAGACGGCCGCGGGGTCACCTCCTCAGGTGAGACGGCCGCGAGGTCACCTACTCAGGTGAGACGCCCGCGAGGTCACCTACTCAGGTGAGACGGCCGCGGGGTCACCTACTCAGGTGAGACGGCCGCGGAGTGACCTCATCAGGTGAGGCGGTCACTGAGTTGCTCACTGGGGGTGACAGACACTAGTGAGTAAATGAACCATGCCTGTCTAGCCTAAAGGTAGATCTAGCAGCATTCCCTCTTGAATGTGAGAATAAACGAACAAGGAGAGTGAGAATGTCTTCGTTGGAGGAAAAAGATGTGCCAGATTCCGAAGCACACTTCAGGTTTGGAACAATTGGCGAATAATAGCCATAATTGGCTGAAATCACGCCGACACTACATAGCGTACAAGATAAGCAATTGCCATAGTCACAATCAGAGGCGTAGACAAGGAGGACCCGCCCGCACCACTAGCAACCAAAAGTACTCTAGATGAAGCTAAACATCTTCAGATTTCTACCACGCAGAACCTAAATTTACGGTGTGCTTCGCGCGCCGAAAGCTGTCTGTTTCATTAATTTTTTAGCCGCCCCCTTAAAAAATCCTAAGTGTGTCACCCACTGGTCATAGTCAGCTGTCACCGGGAGATTGACCTTAGACGGATTGACTGCACCGGTAACTGCCACTGCACACTTCCTACTCTTAGAGTCGCCGCGGACCTCTCAACGCCGACTGCCAACGGTCCCACAGAGCAGAACACATCTTAGCTGTCGCCTGCAGAGGTTACAGCCTGAAACAGGCCACCAGTCTGTCGCCTGTAGAGGTGACAGCCTGACACAGGCCACCAGTCTGTCGCCTGTAGAGGTGACAGCCTGAAACAGGCCACCAGTCTGTCGCTTGTAGAGGGAACGGCCTGACACAGGCCACCAGACTGTTGCCTGACTGCACTCATTATCACTCATTGTCTGCATCTGCCATTGATACCGAATTGTACATACCACGCCATACAGCACTGTATCGTACCGCACGGTACCGTACCGGACCAGACCGTACCATACCCTACAATACCGTGCAGCGCTATATCGTACCACATCGTACCGTACCCTATAATATCGTACCGGACCGGACCGGATCGTACCATACCCTATAATACCGTGCAGCACTGTATCGTACCACATCGTACCGTACCCTACAATACCATACAGCACCGTACCTTAACACACCGTACAATGCCGTACCGTACCGTACCGTACGATACCGTACCGTACGGTACCGTACCGTACGGTACCGTACCGTACGGTACCGTACCGTACGGTACCGTACCTTACCGTACCGTACTGAAGGCGCTGTTTCTGGAGGTTGTATGGTGGTGTATGAAGTGAAGACTGAGGTGAACAATGACTTGGCGACCGTAAACGTTCAGGTATTTATCCTCCAAACGTGACTAAGTAGCTCAGAGTTTCATATATGCTATCCTATCGGCACCTCGGTTGACCTCTCGATTGTGTCACCCCTGGGACCCCACCGGCCTCTTGACCAGCCTCCCAACTGTGTCACACCACGGATCCCACAAGTCCCACAAGACCAGCGTCCTGACTTTGTTATTGATTTTCCATTGTCCCACAATTCAAAGCATGGTTGATTGTGGAAATTTTCAGTCAGCAGAAATCAGTTCTGTGATCCGCAACGGGTACATACAGAAGACGCAACTGACTTCCAATGTGGTGTGCTAGTCTCACGTCTAACTCAACATGGGCGGGGGCACACAGCTCCGCTGCTCTTTATAATTGTATGACACTTTGATGACGTGAAGCTTTGCAGTTTCTTAAACACATGCACGCGGAAAATGGATATACGAGACACTCATAGACATGCAGCAAATGCATGCGAAGCTGCCATGTACTGCTGCTGCTGGGGGGGGGTGCTCGACACTCCTGTCCTAACACGCGCCCTAGTGGGCCTCTGAAAATTATGCGCACTGGAGGGGGGGGGGAGATTCCGCCCCCCTAAGATCTCAGCTCCCATTAAAGCTGCAACGAAATTCGCAGGGTGGATGGGCACGATAATTAACTCTATTGTGTGTAAAATTTGTGACCTTAGGTCAATATCTTCAAGGCAAATGAGGTCAAAATAGCAAACTTTTCTGATTTTGCGTGGGTTGGCTTGTCATTGTTATCGATCGCTGTGATTGTGTTTAAATGCTCCAAAGTTGGCATTAATGATATTTTGGACGTTACTAATGATGCAATGCATATGCCAGATCCGACATTTGACCTCAGGTCACCTATATAGGAGCACTTTATCAGGTCATCACCTGCTCCAGTTACCGGAGCCGGGCTGCCCACCTGACTGCTCCTTTGGGCGACTCGGCAAAATTGGCTTCGGAAAGAAAGGAGTGAAATACATGAATAAAGTATAGAAACGCTTAAGCACACAATGACAAACAGTAGATGTCCGGATGTGTAGGGAGTAACATGCAAAGTGACATTAATCGCATGACAGTCATCTCCATTTATGATAACATTCCAGTTGACCAAGTTTAGTTCCATTAGCTTGTCATGATGACCTCGGCGACCTAACATGACTTTTAAATTATTTAGCATAACAATATGCATCAAATAAGTCGCTAGTATTGTCAAGAACACTTCCCTTTTGCCAATATACGGGAAGCGCATCAGCGGCGATTTTTGTGGTCTGGCGCTGCGAATTCGTTTTTAAAACTTTAACGGCCCTTAACTTAAATACTTTTTTCGGACGATTTTCATTTTCTTACTTTAAACAACGCGCCGGTCATTTCTAAGCAGGTACAGCAAAAAATGGCGTATATCAGCCGGTGCAATATGGAGTTATATACGAAAAATCGGAGGGATTGGCAGACTTCGCCCTCCACCACTCTAGGGCGTGTGTTAACCTGTCATTAACTTGACCTGACTTGACCTCGGTGACCTGACATTACTTTGAAACAATGTAGCATAACAATATGCATCAAACACGTCGCTAGTGTTGCCAAGAACATTTCGTTTTTGCCAATATACGGGAAACGCATCAGCGCCGATATTGTGGTCTGGCGCTGAGAAAATGTTTTGCCTTTACCGACCCCTAACTCGGAAAATTTTCAGTCGATTTTCGTTTTTTTAACTTTAAACAACGTACCGGTCATTTATAAGCAGGTACACAAACAATGGCGTATATCGGTCGGTTAAATCGGGAGTTAGCCACGAAACATCGGAGGGGGTGGGCGGATTTCGCCCCCCCTCCAGAACGCGTGTTAAGCAAGAATGTTCATCGTGCATCCTGTGTCGTTGGTAAAAAGAACAGTCTGCAATGCTACCTGCACCCCGTTTACATCAGGATGTGTTGCTACTGACGCAAAATAAGTACTGATATAAACATAAAACACAAAATACAACAAAGTAATGTCTGGTGGAATATTTTCAAAACTCAGTAGCTCATCAGCATATTTAATCATACGAACTTACGATTCAGACCCCATATAAGAACGTCTTCGTCTTCGGTTTTGTAAACACATGAAGTCTACCTTATAGGTCCACACACACACACACATATATATATATATATATATATATATATATATATATATATATATATATATATATATATATATATATATATATATATATATATACATATATATCTATATGTACGAATATATATGCATATATATATGCATATATATATGTATGCATATATATATATATATATATATATATATATATATATATATATATATATATATATATATATATATATATATAAAATGTGTGTGTGTGTGTGTGTGTGTGAACACCAACCTTCATAGGAAAAAAATTGTTGGCTTCTCGATCGCGTACCAGGAACACTGCGGATGATGCACGGCTACCGAGAAATGATAGAACGTGCACACAGTACAGATACTAGGAAACGATCGACGGTGTTTAGCTTGGATGTCGGAAGCCGGCTGGACGCGTACAGCTTCTATCCCAGGGACCGGTGGCCAGGGTGCATTGTAGAGCATGCATACCGGAAGACGTTGCACATCGAGGCCGGTGCACGCGAACAGACATTGTTTAAACTTGCCTCAATGCATCTCGAGGGCTGTGAGCGTAGTGGCAGAGAGGCCATTCCTCCACTTTTAGGGTGGACCTGCGATGCTGAGTGACCCATCCCAACTTTGTAGGAACATGCACTTCGTGGGCATCGTTTCGACGTTATTTTCAGCTAGGTTTCTTAACTTAACTTAACCCCCGCAGTGTGGGATAATTATATAATGTTCGCAGTGAGTGTGGGTGGTCAATTTGACCTCTTCACTAACTTCGTTGTTTGGAAAATAGAGGGGTGCAGCAAACAGCAGGGCGTAGCCACATCTTGGATCCTTCAGAGTTTCCGCAGGTATTTTTCCTACCACTTTTGACTGGCTTTCCAGGTCAGGTCAATCAGATGAGCGTCAGGGTGCAGTGTGTCGCTCGTGCTAGCCGTACTTCCCGAACCATAGTCTATTTCTTCGGACCATTTCTAACCATGGTCCGAACTAATGCAATTTCTTGTTTTAACATTGATGACTTGCAAACGGAGGACTTCGTCGAACACAAGTGACACGTAGAAAAGCAGTGTAAAGGCAGGTCACTGATGCCAGCAATGTCAGATACCTGGACATATGTGATGAATTGCTGATGATAGCACTTTTCTAAACAGAGCGCACTCAGGAAAGATGATGTAATAGAATGCAGTGCAGCAACCGAAGCCACATGTCTTCCATCATCCTCTTTGATGTTTTCCGAGGAACAATTCCTTTTTGAGGATCTGAATCAAAAGCCCTCATGGAGCCAACTATTCATATGGATTTCTAGATCCATATTACATCGGCAGTGCGGAAAATTGCCCCTGTTTAACTGTTTCTACCTCGTAGGGGTAATAATTTAGCCTGCACTCCACTCCACAAAATACTTTAGCCCGTAGAATACACGTACCTTCAAGCCATTTCAGGTTATATCTCAGAGACATATCTCAGGGACATATCTCATGGACTCCAAGGAGGGCCCTGTGGCTGATAGTTACACTAGTCTTTATGTGTTTATAACATAACCGGAGGTCGTTTGGAAGCCTGGCACGCTTTTAGAAGATGTAATTTGCCGCTGCATTTATTTCGTTAGGAACAGATTCCCAACAAACCTAAATGAATGGTTTTCTTGTTTCGCTATCGATAGTGAATTGCAACACCACAGACAAAAAAGACACCTTAACTGCACGGCCTGCTCTTTGTTCTCCGCATGTGGCTACGTAGCCCTTCAGAAGCTCTATAGTGATCCCATGGCCGGACCATGCACCACCGCTACCAGTCCCCAGCCATGACCGGCTGGTGACCAGTCGCCACCGGTTAGACATGCATCATCACCAGATGGTCACCACTCACTATCTGATTATTATTAATTAACATCGAATGGCATACAGTCACCACCGAGTGGTCACCAGTCACCACCGAGTGGTCACCAGTCAACACCGAGTGGTCAACATTCACCATTGGTTGGTCATTGTCATTAGTCAACATCGAGTGGTCATCAGTGACCACAGAGTGGTCACCAGTCAACCGAGTGGTCAACATTCACCATTTGTTGGTCATCAGTCAACACCGAGTGGTCATCAGTCACCACCGAGTGGTCAACACTTGAACTGGGGCGAACTAGTGGGCAGCACTACTCAAATCTGCACATGGTCACCACGGTGACTTTCATGCCCGGGCACTGGAACCATCCATTTAGTCGCTTAGCTCATAGTTGCCGCTCTTCCGAACTTGAGGGTGCGTTTATAGCCTTGTTTAGCGCGCGCTCCCGGCGCTAGGCCATTCATCAGCTGGCGTGACCTGTACTACTTTTCGTGTTGCCGCACGTGATGGGTTCCTCTACTAACTATTGAAGTTGAGGGGGTGGATCCCGATAGTTTTTAAAGCTTAATGTCATGTCTGCAGACGTTGTATGAAAATAATTGACCTAAACGCCTAATGTCCTCCTGAATCATCTTCACGTGATAGAACTAATTCTGCAGGCATTGCGATTCCCATAAAGCTTGGCGATCAATCGCACGAATCTGATAAAACACTGAAAGCTTATACAAAATGCGATATTGTATTTCAACAAAAACGCTTGGAAAGACTTTCATCCCTCTTCGATCCGTTTCGTGCAAATATATGAGCAGCACTGTTGGCCTCCCCTCCCACTTCTGCAACGAACTTGCACATCATACAAGGCCTCTTACCAGGAACGCAGTGAGGTTGGTAAATTTTGCGATATTGTGCCGGCGTCGCTTATTGGCTGCAGAGCGGTCCGGGTGCTGGTGCAGCCGTGTCGTACAGAAACGCGACCTCGAACTAGGGGTCACCTGCCCAGACAAAGACCGGCTGGTGCGAGTGGTCCACAGCCCCGCTACAGCCTGCCATCAATGTGTCAGGTACGTTGAGGTAGTGGAAGCCGGGGAGAGCTCAGCCGCCGCCGGCCTCCCGGCTGCAGACTTTACCGCCAATCAGACGACACCGTGAATTGTGAGTCAGCCTGGCCTCAGCTGCAGGATGGTGCAGCGGAGCAGGGTGGCATCGCTCCTGCAACCAGCCTCCCATCGGAGCAGGGGCCTGTCGGATCTGACCTGCGCGGCCTGTGCCGATCTGACCTGCGCAGTCTGTGCCGTCCTCACGTCGACACCGCAGCCGGGACTCTGAGTCTCAGGCGACGCCAGAGTTGGACCACCCGGAGCCAAGTCCCGGCCGAACCGGGACACGACGGTCGTCGTCACTTACGCTGGCCATTATCAGTTGGTGGGCTGAGGATCACCGGACCACCGGCCAATGTAATCACTGAATAATGTCACCACAGGACCACCACACAACCAAGCCACTTGACCACCATATCACTGGACCATAGGACCATCGGACCGTTGGACCATTGGCCCATAGAACCGCCGGACCATTGGGACACGGTGACGAGTCCAGACGTGGTGTCTGCTGGGCCAGGCATAGCCGCCGTTCCCCGGGCGCTCGCGTAAAGCTTCATGTCCCGCTTAGTCTGCAAATCTGAGCTTCGCGGCTAAATCTTCAGATTCCGCTTGGTGGGCTACGTCAGAGCGTCACACGTTACAGTTAGAGCCGCACTTGCGCACGCGAGCATGTCGCCACCGTCTGGGGATGGGCAGAATGCGTACTCGCTGGCTCATGCTGAGCAAGCAATTTTGACGCTCGTATGTTCTTCACCACTCTACAGTACGAGGTCGGGTGCCACTGACACCACCTACGGTTAGGGAAAATTAGTTTTTTGTTTGTTAACCAAGAAAGACCCTAGATGTGTAGTTGTGTGTCTAGAATTTGCATCAGGGGAGACAAACTTATTTGCATAAATGAGTTTTTTTTAATGGCGGAGGTGGATCTCCCACCATTAAAAATACTACGATTTCAACCTATATTTGCAGAGAAAGAACTAAATATTAAAATAATTAATTACAAACATAATATTCTTGTGGAGATGTCCAACCTAAACCATCGTATTTAAGTCACCAGATTTCAACTCCCTCCCACTAATAATTTTCTTTTCGTATCCTTTGATAAATCAGCTTACACTGCTGAAATTACGCCTGCACAAATCCCTAAATGTGCATAATCTATACATTGTACGTCTTTCAGTTCATAACGCCTGGTCGCCATCACGCCAACACTCATGTCCATGTCTTTCTCATGGGCATTTGGCACGTTCTCTACAATTCATGCGATTCTGCGGTTTCTGCTCGGTTTCATACGTCTTGCTAATGGCTACCACATCATAGTCTTGTGCCATATTTGAGGTCATGAAAGGTATGGGAGTTCGCTGATAAAATATAGGGGAGTTAGATTCGATGATACTTTTTCTTCCCGTATTTTCTAGTGAAAATGTTCTGGTGTTCTTTCTGTGCATCCGCTGGGTTTTTCTTCGTTTACTGATGTGCTTTTGGCCCCGGCGCATTTTGTCAGGGGACTGGTACGGTTTTAGATCCCGGTGCTTTTGAAGGCCGATTTATTCATTTTTGTACCCACGCTGTTCCTGAAGCGCCAATGCGTTTTAGAAGGCTCGATTTGTTTGTTTGATGCCCGGTGGAAATGTGTGTTCCTTTTATGACTATGTCGCTTTTGCGGGCCCAAGTTTGTTTTTGTGGCCCTCATGCTGTCTTCACGGCACCGATGTGCTTTGAAGGCCACCGGTGTGTGTTTTGATAGCTCCTGATGTGCTTATTTAGAACCTCGGCCATGTTTTAAGGTCCTGCCGCTTTCTGCGACTTTGTGTACTTTAGTCGGCTCTGGTGCGTTTTCGGACTCTGACTGCTTTCAGGGTCCGCATGTTTATTTGGAGCCCTCGACGCTATATTTTGTAGTCCCAGTGTGGTTTCTATGGGCTCCAGTGCGATTTCTCAGTGTATCGGCGCGATTTTCCCAGGCGCGTGGTTTCGAGGATCCACGTGAGCTTTCTAGGCTCGACGCGATTTTTTCGGGACCTGTTCTGAATTGTTAGAAGCTTGAGTTCCAAAATGACTTTTCCGTCTCCCGGAACCATATTTGTGGGCGCCTGGTTTGTTCGAGCCTCGGTGCATTTTTTCTTGGCCCTATGCGATTGGTGAATGCCTCTGGGGCGATTCTTGAAGATACAGAGCGATTTTCGGGACCAGGAAATTTTTGGTGTCCGGAACCCAGACACGTCTTGGTTCTTATTGGATCTCGATGAGATTTTTCTTCGTCGCGCTGTATATATTTGTGGTCCTCGACGATACCTTTTGTTGTTCCAGTTCAAGGTTTTTTTTTCAAGGCCTCGATGCGATATTTCGTGCCCAGGTGAAAATGTTCTGGACCCAGACGCGAGTTTTCTGGTACTTCCAGGAGTCTACAATGCCACGCTGTGTTTATTTGGGACCCCGGATGCTAATTTTAGGGGGATCAACGGAAATATCAGAAGACAAGTGCAAGTGTGAGCCCCGGCACGATTCCTCAGAGTCCGGCACGATTTCTCGAGTTCTCATGTTCTCGTGTTCCTCACGAGTTCTCGTGGCTCCACTGCACTTAGCTTAGGTCCAGATACGAGTTTGCATGGTCCGGAAATTAATTTTAGGACTCAGCGCATTTTTGTTGGTTAGGTTAAGTTAGGTTAAGTTCGTCGTAGGTTAGCCCAGCTCGATTCGTCGGCCGCTTGTGCGGATTATTTTGGGGCCAGATAGTTGCCGGATTCCATCGTGCTTAGTTAGGCTTTCGACACATATTTGTAGCGGTCCCGACGGGAATTATGGGGCCCAGCACGATTTTGGAGATAACGGTGCGATTCTTGGGGGAGCATCTGCAGGGAGTTAGCGCTCCCTACCACCTGTCAGGGGGCATTTATCCCCTCCATCCTCCTTCGGTACGCCATTGTGGATATGTATTACTATCCCTGGACGGGCTGAAATCACACCATGCGGATCATTTGCCAAACACCATCATAGCTGTCCCCATTAGGTTTCGAACTGGTCAAAATGAAGCCATTCACAGGACAATCTTGGGAGTAGAAGCTAACGCGGTCCGGACCGATCTCTGGTGCAACCTTCGCCAGGCCGAGGTGAAGATGTCAGGGGAAGGTGACTTCTTCACCTCCCCCCCGCCATGATGTCTGGTGCCACCTTCGCCGGGCCGAGGTGAAGATGCCAGAGGAGGATGACTTCTCTCCTCTCCCATGACTTCACCTCTCTCCTCTATTTGGTGCTATGAAACATACAGAAGAAGTGAAAATGTCATCGATCGGACGGTAGAGCGAGAAAGAGAGAGAGAGCGAGAGAGAAATAGAGAGAGAGTCAGAGAGAGAGAGAGAGATAGAGAGAGAGAGAGAGAGAGAGAGAGAGAGAGAGAGAGAGAGAGAGAGAGAGAGAGAGAGAGAGAGGGAGAGAGAGAGAGAGAGAGAGAGAGAGAGAGAGAGAGAGAGAGAGAGAGAGAGAGAGAGAGAGAGAGAGAGAGAGAGAAGGGGGAGAGAGTCTGCAGTCCAAGTGTTTGACCCAGTGCTCTCGTTCTCTCCGCGTGTCACAGCTCCACGCTCTACATGACCTGTGACCTGTGGCCGGCAGTGACCCTGTCGTGACCTCACTGGCGGACAATGTTGGTCCTGTGCCGAACGGTCCTGCTGCTGGCGGCCGTCACATACCTCACCGTCCCGCCCGGCTGCTGTGGAACTCGCTTCAGCGGTCTTCACCGGTACGCCTCCAGCCTAGCCATCCGGCTGGGTCGGCGCCAGCCTCAACCGGTCAGGTGGGTGTATTTGGTCAAGTCAGGTCAGGTTAGGTCAGGTCGGGTCAGGTAAGGCCAGGGCAGGTCAGGTGTGCTTCAGCCTGGCCATCTGGCTGGGTCGGCGCCAATCTCAACTGGCCAGATGGGTGACCTGAGCCAGGTCAGGTCAGGCCGAGCCAGGCCAGGTGAGCTTCAGCTTGACCAGCCAGGTGGGGCGAGAGCAGCCTGAGGCGATCATGTGGGTCCTGGGTCAAGTTAGTCCCAGCAACGTTCGGCCAGGTTAGACCAGTTGCATTATCCTTGTATATGAGAAGTACTCTAACACAAACGACATTTACCCATGATGCGCATTATTCGTTAGTTGTTTGTGTACCCTGATAATATATCCTCTGCCTGTAGGTTTTGTTTTCTGCAGCGTTATCAGCTTCTGAACCAGTGGAGGGCGATCGGACACTTCCTCCAGGCTACTATTAAGAGGCCATATACGACCATTGATGGTCAACAGACCATTCGGTATCCCAAACCGTGCGAAACCCGATGTTCAGAAATTAATCTCGCGAGGTTCTAGTTAGTAAATACCTAACATGAAGCATCGACCAGCTCTGCTGATATGGACATTTTGTCTGCGGGTTCAGACATGTCGCTCAGACCTCACTTGGATCCAGAAGTCGAATACGGAGTCTTGTCACTCCCGCATATATACATACATACATATACACACACACACACACACACACACTACACACACACACACACACACACACATATATATATATATATATATATATATATATATATATATATATATATATATATATATATATGTATATATGCACCAATATGAAAACATAGACGTCGCTCACTCATCTTGTCAACCGATGCTGCAGAGCGGTGTATAGTTCTCACTACGCTGCGCTGCGACTCTGTCACTCTGCTGACCGGGGTCGTGTCTGGAACAGCGTCGAGTTGGACGCAGAGAGCTTCGGATCGCCGTCGGGCGGCGACAGACCTCGCTCCGTCCTGGCGTCCATCGACGGTGAAGAGCTTCGGCGACTGCTTCATCGCCAGCACGCTCACCGCAACACCACGATCAAGAAGAGGCGCATCAGCAGCAGGAACGGTATGTTGCCACGCCACAGCATAATTTCCAACAAGAAGGTAGGTAGACAACACGAGCCGCCTTAGGACAATGCCCACCCCTAGATTACTTGACTTCCTCTGTGGTTCGGTTACCTAATTTCGATGTAAGCGAGGGAAAGAGCCGGTGGCCCAAGCAGACATTCGCGGTGTATCAGTGCACGGCTGCACTCCTTCTGGTTTTTGTTCCATACTGGTATCGGGCCACGTTGCCGAATGACGCCGAACACATCAAGGGAACCTGTGACGAAGCCGGAGGCTGTCTGGGAGCTCCGTGGCTTATTGTGGCACAATTACTAGCAAGCTTTTTCGGGCTCGCAATTACTTGACTCAAAAGCCTGCTGAGGCCGCTTCACATCACTGAACTCTAGCAGCTGGCAGTAAGTGGAATGGCAGCCGGGCTCGCCATCTACGTGCCCGGCTATTCTGACAGATCAAAGTGACGACCTGTTCAGAGCAGTCTGACTGACCGACGTCGTTGTCATCAGAGCAGTCAGACGGACCGATGTCGTTGTCATCAGATCAGTCTGACGGACCGACGTCGTTGTCATCAGAGCAGTCTGACGGACCGACGTAGTCGTCATCAGAGCTGCCTGACGGACCGACGTCATCGGAGCAGTCTGATGGACCGACGTCGTCGTCATCAGAGCAGTCTGACTGACCGTCGTCATCATCAGATCAGTCTGACCGACCGACGTCGTTGTCATCAGATCAGTCTGACGGACCGACGTCGTCGTCAGAGCAGTTTGACGACTGACGTCGTCGTCATCAGAGCAGTCTGACGGACCGACGTCGTCGTCATCAGAGCAGTCTGACTGACCGTCGTCATCATCAGATCAGTCTGACGGACCGATGTCGTCATCGTCATCAGATCAGTCTGACGGACCGACGTCGTCGTCAGAGCAGTTTGACGACTGACGTCGTCGTCAGAGCAGTTTGACGACTGACGTCGTCGACGGCTGGCTGACGACTTCTGAGCGCGGGTGGCTCCCCAGCGAGAGCCGCGTGACCATCCTCCGCAGAGGGCGACAACACCCCACCAGGCAGCCGATGAGCACACATTGAGTGTGTAGGCAATGATAATGTCTCCAGTGAAATATCGTCGTCGTAGGCAGATGATGGACTCAGCCTGCGCCGAGTGTTGTGCACTGCCGCTGCACCCAGCTATTTAGTGAGTGTGTCACTGGATCGGGACGACTGCGGTGGAGGCTGAAGAGCACCAAGTTATGTTTCTGCTGAGCTAACTGCCAGCTAAAGGTACTGTCAGCTATATCTGACATCCATGCGTGCAGTGGCTATTTCCGACAGCTGACCGTGTCGTCAGCTGTATCGGGCAACAGGCACAACAGGCACTCGTTCCCTTGCTTCCAGAGATCTGCCTCTTTAAGGCTTTGCGACGATGCGGGAATCGCCTCATCTCGAAGATCGCCTCCAACCCCGACTTCGACACCCGATGCACGACCAGGGAGGTAGGTAGCTGTGCAATGTCTGACAGGACACGACCAGGGAGGTAGGTAACTGTTGAAGGTATGGCAGGGCACGACCAGAGAGGTAGGTAGGTGTTGAATATCTGGCATGGTACGACCAGGGAGGTAGGTAGGTGTACAATGTCTGACAAGGCACGACCAGAGAGGTAGGTGGTGTTGAATATCTGGCATGACACGACCAGGGAGGTAGGTAGCTGTATAATGTCTGCAGGGCACGACCAGGGAGGTAGGTAGGTGTGCAATGTCTGACAGGGCATGACCAGGGAGGTAGGTAGCTGTGCAATGTCTGACATGGCACGACCAGGGAAGTAGGTAGGTGGCAATGTCTGACAGGGCAGACAGGAGGTAGGTGTGCAATGTCTGACAGGGCATGACCAGGGAGGTAGGTAGCTGTGTAATGTCTGGCAGGGCACGACCAGGGAGGTAGGTAACTGTTGAAGATATGGCAGGGCACGACCAGGAAGGTAGGTAGCTGTGTAATGTCTGACAGGACATGACCAGGGAGGTAAGTAGGTGTGCAATGTCTGGCAGGGGACGACCAGGGAGGTAGGTAACTGTTTAAGGTATGGCAGGGCACGACCAGGAAGGAAGGTAGCTGTGTAATGTCTGACAGGACATGACCAGGGAGGTAAGTAGGTGTGCAATGTCTGACAGGGCATGACCAGGGAGGTAGGTAGGTGTGCAATGTCTGACAGGGGATGACCAGGGAGGTAGGTAGGTGTGCAATGTCTGACAGGGCATGACCAGGGAGGTAGGTAGGTGTGCAATGTCTGACAGGGCATGACCAGGGAGGTAGGTAGGTGTGCAATGTCTGCAAGGCACGACCAGGGAGGTAGGTAGGTGTGCAATGTCTGACAGGGCACGACCAGGGAGGTAGGTAGGTGTGCAATGTCTGACAGGGCATGACCAGGGAGGTAGGTAGGTGTGCAATGTCTGACAGGGCATGACCAGGGAGGTAGGTAGCTGTACAATGTCTGCAGGGCACTGAGCAAAACCTCCCTGACCAAAGGTGTTGCTTTCGAAACCATGCGTATATCTACATATATATGGATATATGCAGATATATACATATATATATACATATATACATATGTATGCATATATACATATATATATACATATATATATTTATTTATTTACATATATATATATATATATATATATATATATATATAAATGTATATATATATTTATATGTGCGAGTAGTTTGGAAGCAGATTATTGCATATGCACGTTTCGTTGAATTCGACTGTGAGTTTGGCGTTCATGATCTTCTTGCTTGTTGAACCCATTGAGCGTATTATGTTCATTGTCTCTTCATTGTGTTTAGGTAGTAATTCGCTGTAGTGCATGATGGGTCAATATTGCGATTAGCACGTAGGGCATATCTGTATTCGATCGACGCTTCGTCTTAGCCTAAGACATTTTCAAGACTATGAGTTGATAAGTCACCTTGATGAAATATACACGTTTGGAATTGTGTTTTGGTTCACTATTCGCGTGCGTTATGTAAGTGGTCGATAGGAGTACTGGAAATTTACATTTCCAGTGTCACACTGCAAGGCATGTCACTGTAGGGTGGGGGCTGCTCCTCGCAAAGTTTGAGTGCTCCGCGCGGGTTGATTTGCTTGTTGATGTCTGCATCTATGTGTCTGATGTACATTGCCTCTAGGGCAATAAGACATCGTTTGTTGTGGGTGGTTGTGAGTATTTTATTGTTTTCTACCAGTAATTTCCTTGTCAGCGGTGTGTTGTGGTGTTCGTGTGTATGAGAGAGTGCACCGCCGTTTTGTCAAACAACCACTACACTTATTCGAAGACTCACAATGCACCTACAAAACGGAGAGATTGGTATATGCCACCAGCTTCCCCCTGAATGCGGTCATGCAGCTGTTGTAGATGCAGCACCAACTTTGATTTGCACAGCACCAACTTCCTCTCACTTTACAATGTCTAACTTAACATGCAACATCAGTGTAATAATTTTGAACATCAGCCATGACTGTGTTCATTCACCTATGCATCTAGGATTCATCTGGCCTCGGCTTGCCACTTTCCCTGCAAAAAATGTGCTAATTATTGGATGGATATTTCTCTTCATGGTCCAGCATCCGTTTCCGCTTTCAACAAGCGGAACTTCGGCGTGACTGATCGTATGAATCATAATCGGTCATGTCAAACAAAATAATATGTTGATTTGCGAGAGATCGTGAGCAAGTCAGCAAACAGTTCCACATTTTTAGAGCTGGCATTGCATCCCTAGTGGTCTGTGACGTTAGTTGCACTTTTTCAACCTTGGTGCTACCTTTTGAACAAATGAAGGCTATCTATATTTGGTTCGAAGCTTGGTTGCGCCATGTTGTACCCATGATAAAGCATTCTTCGTTTGTCAATGTGGATAATTCTCATATATTTCATGTAGGCTTACAATATCTGTAGCTAGCAGTCCACGTGATGAAATTTTAGTGTGTGGGCAAGAATCCGTGACTGCCGGGCAAAATCGATCATCGGAGGGGGGGGAGAATTTTCCGTGCATTAAGCACATTCAAATCTGTACTGCAGCATCATCACAGGACTTTCCAGACTTAATTCACGAAATCGTCACAGGACTTCATGAACTTGCTGTACGGTGTCGTCAGAGGACTTTTTGGACTGACTGCACGAATTTGTGGCAGGACTTCCTCGACTGCATGAGTTGGATGCAGCTGGGCGGCTGCCGGGTGAAGCACGCTCGTCGCGGACCTTCGCGAGCGCTGGTGGACCAGTACCAGCAGCGGCTACGGCGACTGCTTCATTCCACCCGCGGCTGTGTCATTGGCATTGACCTGTCAGCTCAGTCATCAAACTGAGGTCACGTTCAGGTCACGCAAACTCCCCTGGTCGCGCTGAGGTCACAGTCAGGTACCATGGCATGAGAGTATTACACCAAGACACCTCAACCTGGGAGAAGCAAGAATTCTCAACCGCCACGATAAGGTTTCACGATAAGGTGTCTTTCCTCGGAGGATGCTATTGAAGTACCGCGTTCTGAGGAGGGAGCACCTCAGTGTTCCTCTCTCGGGGTAGTGCTACTGGAGCGGCCTCATTGGCGAAGCTGATATCACACCGAGCAACCTTTCCGCAGAGGCTGCACCAAGATACCGCTCCGCAAACATGATGGAGAGGCGATCCTGGGCTGATCCTTGTGTGCTCCCGAGCCAATCCCGAGGTGATCCGGAGGCGACCTTGAGATGATCCCCAGGTGTTCCGAAGGCGGTCCAGAGGGGATCTCGAGGTGATCCAGGGGCGATCCTGAGTTGATCCTGAGGTGATCTGGAGGTGGTCACAGTTAATTCAGAGGCGATCCTGAGGAACTCACCATTCGTAATGTTTCAGTCGGAGACTGTGTGTGTCGTCAAATCGCTACGGCATCCTTCTGCACACGTTCCTTGGCCCCTAGTGTGACTGTGTTCGCTGGCCCGGTTATCGGCTGTTCATGCCACTGTTTGAACTTTACATGTTGGCTAGATCAGCGTCTGCAGAGGAGTCACTCAAAACACTCATTGCGTTGTGTGCGTAGCGACTTTCGTATGTGTGATGGCATGCAATACGCGTCGACTGCATGTTTATCATCCCTCCTTGCCACGAAACTATCGTACCCATTTCTGCATCCACATCACCAGTACCAACAGCGCAATGTGCTATACCTCCCTATTGCTAAGCAGTATGTATGGTTCGCTTTCGTACTCATGTCACATGTGATGGGTTGTCATAAATTCAGTCAATGTTCGGGTAGTTCGGCAGACGGTCCGGGTAGTTCGGCAGACGGTCCGGGTAGTTCGGCAGACGGTCCGGGTAGTTCGGCAGACGGCCCGGGTAGTTCGGCAGACGGCCCGGGTAGTTCGGCAGACGGTCCGGGTAGTTCGGCAGACGGTCCGGGTAGTTCGACAGACGGCCCGGGTAGTTCGGCAGACGGTCCGGGTGGTGGCGACGGCCCCACGCATGGCTCCGGATGGATGGGCCGTTTGATTCCGTTACCGTGTGCAGCAATACAGTAGCGGATCTGCGAGAAGACTAGGGTATTGGTCACCGCGAAGATGAGTGTGTGGAAGGTCCGGGTTCCGATGCAACGGACCACCCAGAAGACCAAAATAATACTGAGTCACTTTTGAGACGTGCGAGTCCCGGCTGAGCGAGCGATTGGATATTTCCGTCCATTTGATCGAAAACAGATGTCGAGAGAGATCAAAACCGTTTCCATTTGAGCGAAGATATTTCGAATTTCAAATTTATTACCACTGACCAAGATCTGGATGTCATAGGCGTATTGGATAATCACTGCGTTCTCGGCCGAACAGACTGAGGTCATTGGCGAAGACGCAGTAGAAGAGAGTCCAAGAAATGATCCTTGAAAAACACCGATGCTGTTGGGCGACGGGGCAGATTTTTGTACCACGCCCTGACTGTCAGTGAGACTGACACTCTGCGTGTGGGTCTGAAGGCAAGCCGAAAACTATGCTGGCGTCGATGCTGTGGAAAACTATGACAGCGTCGATTTATTTTTGACAGCAGCTTGGAATGGTCAATCGCATTAAAACATTTGTTCAAATCCAGCAAGCAAAGAAGAGACACCTCTCCATGCGGATAAGATCTGGTAGATAGGATCTGGTAGGTAGGATCTGGTAGATAGGATCTGGTAGATAGGATCCGTCAGATATGAAGGTCAGGGCGGATTCCGCCGAGTGACGGGGACGGAAACCGCGCTGAGTTGGAGAGAGGAGGTGGTTTTTGGCAGATGATCGTATAGCTGCTGGTGGACGGCACGCTAATAAAATGCCACAGTTACTGGGACGATGGAGATAGGACGGAAAACAGGAGGGCTAATGGGATCGCCGGATATGATGATGGGATGGACGAGGGGGTGCTTGCAGGAATTAGGAGCATCGAATTTGGTAATGCTGAGATTGACTAAACGCAGGAGAACCGCACCTATAGAGTCAAAGCACACCCTGAACATGTGGATGCTGATGCCGTCCTCACCGCAGGCCGACGAGCTGTTCATCCCGAAGACGACGACTCGCAGCTGATATAGCGACAACGACACCAGGGTGAACGCACAGGTACTGACACGCGACAAACAACAGGAGATACTCGGGGTCGCTCCCATGCTCCACACCTCGTCAACCAAGCGCGGACCCACGCCCACAACCAAAAATCGGTGAAGGTCATCAGCCGTCGCGACAGACAAGGTTACGAATGGTTTGCTTGCCCGCCGACGAATGACCTGATATTGCACCGTATCGACTTCGGCCCATCCTCACGGATGTAACGCTCAACATCGTCGTGACTAGCACGTTTAATCGCCGGTCGTACAGCTCGGTTGGCGTCCCTGTATTCCGAAGGTTGATATCCGGAGTCCGCCAGCGCACCACAGCGGCGACACGTTAAAGCTTTGGTTCCATTCGATACAAGCGGGGCACTATGGTTCCTGATTTTGACAGTCCTGGTGGGACCATGGATACCAGTGATGGGTAAACATATTTTCCGAAACTGCCCCACTTGAACGTGACGGCGGGATAAAAGAAACAAGAAATCCAGTCTCCTAGAAAAAAAAATCGTGAAGTAAAAGATTAGGATTTGCACGGCGAAAGCATCTGACGCGAACAGTGGCGCTGCTCGGTCTAGATCTAGACATATCGACAGAAACACGGACAAATATACGCGGACCTCGGAATAAATTGACCTCGTCACAAACGTTTGCACGACAGTGCTTCACAATGGCACGACAGCTGGTGACAACCGTGCGTGAAGAGGAGAGCCAATCGAATAGTTGGACGAGGTTACACACTGATGTGGCGAATAATCAGAGATAAATCAGATCATGATAGTCTACCCGGGTCGGAGTCTGGTTGGCGTCCTGGCCCGAATTAATTGCTTTTTTCTGTTCTTGTTGATGTTTTTTTGGGTCCGTCCTCGGTCGGTTTAATTCTGGTCCCAGTTCGATTTTGTGGTGCCAGCGTAATCTTCCGATATCCATGAGCAATCACTCAAAGCCCAAACAACATGTCAACGACGAGGCATATACCTCTACATTTTTTAACAAGCAATTGTCTGATGCCATGGCTGGCTGTGCCTTAGCACATATCAACATCACAACTAGCGCTGCTCTCCGAACGTTTGCCGGGCAGCAGAAGCGTCTCGTTTTGTCGTAATTGCTGCTCACGATTGGGCGATTGCAGGACATGCCACCAAGCTTCACGGTTAGCACAAGCGCTCTGATTTTGGCTTAAATGAGTCCATGTGGTTATCAACAACCTAAGTTGTGATAGCTATATATTTTAGTTTTCTAAATTTCATTGGCCACGAGTCACAGGTCATCGATATTTTAGGTCACAGGGAAAGTGCTTATATAATGGAATCTTTATCTATTCAATGTTATCAATTAGCGTACCAATCTTATAGATTAATCGAAAGATGAAGACCTGTCCAACGGAATAGAACAGCTTGGAGTTACTTCGGTCAATCTTCAGTTACGTTAACCTTTGACCGTTATTGACCTTGTGACAACTTGAATGCCCTATTTTGTGTTTCCATTTCTTCACCGAGCATTACCCCAGCAATTTCCTAATCGTTGGCGTTAAATAAAGTTTTGTAAAACTGACTCCATTATGAGTCACTGAGGTGAAATGACAGGGCATGGCCTGATCTCCAGACAGTGTCATTGTGCATGACTATGTATATAGCGGATGTGGATGTTTTCCAAAGCTGTTCGCTCATAGAACACGATGGTGATATACCTCAGAACGTTAGAGGTCAGAGAGGCCACATCTAGACCGCTGGCCTGATCTCAAAATGGTGGTTTGGTGTGCATTGTAGATCATGACTGACATGGATCTCCTCTTAAAGCACACTTCTCATAGACCAATATATTCACACGTGTAAGTGCAGGTCAGAGGTCCGAGAGATTATCCATGGGTCAGTGACCTGACTTCAAAATGGAGGTTGTATGTGCATTAATAGGAGCTTAGGGACGCGCCGACTATTAGGGCCATTTTACTATTTAATAGGTGCATTAATAGACAGTATTTGGTACGGGTGTTGTTGAAAAATGTTCAGAGAGCACGACAATGCTAAGACCTGTTGTATAAGGATGCAGAGGTCACAGGGACATGTACGTTGACCTAATCTTGAAATCAAGAGCTTGAGTCCAGTGAAGGTTCGCCTCGAGAAAAAGTGTAATCATTCCATCTCTTAGCGAATTATTTGATATCACACGACGCATTTCACTTATGAGCACATTTAGGTAAAAGCGAATTGTCAACATGGTGGATGCATGTGTACATAATGTGCGTGATCCTCCAAGGTTCAACACAGCACTATTCGAAGCAGGGTCGTGCGTGTCAGCTACGGATGCGGCGCATGCAACGGTCAACATCCTCATATTTATCAGTATCACCACCTCACACTACACCTTTTGGACGCTGAGACGAAGAAAAACTTAATACAAGTGCTGAGACACGGGTAACCCAACAAATGTACGTTAGCGCAAATGTACGCATGCGCAAATATACATATGGCAAATGTACGTACGCGCAAATGTACGTATGCGCAAATGTACATAAGTTGTACGTAGGCGCAAAAATGCGTAAGCGCAAATGTATGCAAACGCAAAAGTATGCCAGAGCAAATGACCTATGAGTTAACGTACGTACATTCACGCATACGTACAACTTGAGTTTACGCACATTTGGTTAGACACATACGCCGTACGCCATATTTGCCGCCCCGGTAGATCAGTTGGTTAGAGCGCTGGCCAACACTGGTCTGCCCTGTCTTGGCAACGCAGGGTTCGAGTCGCTTCACGCGCTCGCATTTAGCCCCGCGTGGGAGGGACAGTTGGCAGCTGACCCGATAAGGCCTGGAACGTACTACCGGGCGGCCGTGTCGACGCATTGACAGCACGCTAAATTTTCGGTAAAAAACCTTGTCGTTGAGCTGGACTCCATGCATCTGGTGGTGGGGCCAGGGTTCACACATCAAGCTTTGCTTAGCAATTGACCGTTCAACCTGCCACCAGATGGCAGGACAACAATTTAAAGATGGCGGCCACAACGGAGATAAACAATTCGCGTACGGTGTTTGAGTGATACTGTCTGGAGCTTGCTTCAGGGTAAAGGAGATGGATCCTACTGCACCTAAAGTATCAATTGTGCAAATATCTGAGTATATCGGCGATAAAAAACGTTGTGCCATTGAGGGGGAAGCGTACTAGATGCAGGGCACATAATTTATTGTGGTACGATTGGGAAAGAACCTGGCAAGGTTACAGTGCAGGCGCTCTGCGTAAAATCCAGCCACCTACGCGAGAAGCCCCATGAGCTACATGCTGTGGTTGAGTGTGGAAGATTCTGGGTACAGTGCTCCTGCAAAGCTGGTCTCTCAGAAAGCTGCAAGCATTGCATTGCTCTGCTACTATACCTAAACAGGTGAGGAAAGTGAAGTGTTGAATGATTGCTATTATTGACAGAACTGCACATGGATGTAATATTGAAATAGCAAATTAGCTTTAGCAAGGCGTAAAACCAGTAGGTTCTGACCCCTGATGACATCAGAATTTCCACCTATGCCTGGCATCATGCAAATGTGGAAGCCTTTTTGAATTATTGATGTTGGGAATATCTGATTCACCCACAAAGGGCAGTTGTGTCTCATAGTTGCACTGGTCTATTTATGTTTTATGTCTACATTCTCTGAAATATGTTGTTATGCCAGAGCTTGAAGCTCATGCACTTTAGTATTCCTAGCACAACACCAACCAAAAGAAGCAATGCTATGCAACAGCAACATTTTGATTGACCTGCTAGTGGTCACACAACACCGGTATCCACCATGATAATTGTATGCACTTCAAACTCCTTTTAGGGTAAGAGAGAAACATGACAAAGTATTTCAGATACTTTTATTCTTATTCAGATAAGGCATTTCAAGAAGACAATTTGTTGATGATGCATACTTCTTGAAGTGACTAAGATGATGTTCAGTTTAGATACAAAATAAATCCATTCCATGTTTTTTTTTACCATCAAGCAAAGGAGATAAGGCTACGCTTGGATGATTCTATTTTAATTTGCACATTTTTAGAAATGTTTGTGCATTGTTTGAGGATAATTAATTTCAATTCTTCTCCCAACTTGAAATGTTACACTAGGATAAGTTTTAAGATGGTAAATTTGTGCTTAAGGTGTTTTATAATTTTGGGGAATTTCTTTTTCCAATGCAATGTTTCTGGATGTGATCAACGTGATGTGACTCCCTATTTTATGTGCAAATGCTCACTTTTCAGTTTGCATGTAAAATAACACGAACAAGGGGACTTTGAATTAGGTAGCATAGCTGTATGCCCATTGCAGTATATTTGCCCCAAAGCCCAATAAACAAACAAGAATTAGGCAACCTAACTAAAAAAAAGTAATTTTAGAAAATAATATGGATTAATCTAACCCAACTTCCATGTATGTAAGAAACAGATCGAAAAAAAGTGGAATCGAAGCGCCCCTAAGCCCAAATAACTAACTGAAAAAAATGGAACATGCTAAGCCTTTTTCACTATGTTCCGAACCAAAAAACAAAGTAACATAACCTATCCAAACCTGCTGTTGGGAAAGAAGCTGATTAAATCAAACAAATGTGTATATTTTTAACAAAAACTGACCAAGCCTTACCTAACCAACACTACAACACCCACCCTTTAAGTCTGCTTCATGCAGGGAAATATGTAGAAGACTTGTCTTGTTAATACAATGTAGCACAATACTTCCTATAAAATACCATCATACCTTTTCTTTGAAACGATTTCACCTTCAACCCCTTTTCATATCATCTCCCATATGAACTGAAAAGTATGCATTAGAACCAGAATTGAGGGGTCACATCATCTTAGTCAGTTCAAGAAGTATGCTCTTACAAATTGTTTTCTTGAAATTCCTTGGGAGCCCCAGGAGACATTTTAGAACACTGACATAAATATGCCTTGACAATGCATATCAAACATCAATGCAAATTGTTTTCTTGAAATTCCTTATCTGAATTAAAATACAAGTGTCTCAATTAGTTTGTCTGTCCAGGAACTTGTGCAAATTTCAGTGTCAACAGGTGCAAATATTTGGGTGCTGATGCACATCATCAAGGCATGTGTCATGCTTTTCATCTAGACAGACACCCAGGCCTCAGGAGACATTTCGGAACACTGACATAAATAGACCTTGACAATGCATACCAATGTCAATGCATATTTGTAAGCTGATGCAGGCAATGCATTAGGAGGCAGATCTACCAATTGTATTATGGCAGGGGGCACTTTTTGAGGAGAGGATTCATGTATCCAGAGGTAGCATCTTTTTTAACCTTACAGAAATTATCTCAGCAGAGGAACACTGATTGGGGGTGGGTACACTCAAGCATCTGAGGGGCAGCCCTTCTCACTCAAAGAGAGGTTGTATGTGTGGTGTGGCTGTGGCATACCTTGCCTAATGATCCACCATTATAATGCGTATTTGCACCAAAGAGCACCAATGCTCATTAATGGCTGATGCCTGGTGTGCACCAATTTTCTGTTCTGGTCACCCTTCACTTCCAGAAGTTACTTCCTCGTTTCTTTCTGCCAAATTCACCTGAATGCCTTGCCAATCTGACCTGTTTTGAAAAACAAGTGCACAGCAGTAATTGTTGTTCAACACATTTGTGTGTAAAATAATATATAAAGCATATCTAGGGTCTACAATTGTTTGAAATTTCGGTAAACCACAGCCGTTAGCTAATGGTCTTCTTCTGGATATAAAGAAGGGATTATCAAAACTTAGAACCCTTGAATTCCTTCGTATGTTCAGTAACATGTTTGTTTGATTTTGTTTTTGTTTGCCAATGTATGTTCGGGTATGCATGATGCTTCTGATGGTGTTGTGTATATTCATTATTGATGTTGTTTCACCTTCTCAGGGTATCCCTGCAAGAGCTGAAAGAGTTGAGCTGCACTGACACCACCCAGAAGTGGGGGCGTTCTGCAACTGCCGGCGTATGTCCACCGGTACCAGTAGAAGAGCTCTGCCATGTGGGTACTGTTAAGTATCAGGAACGAAGTGGTCCATCAAACCCTGGGCTGTACACAGATGATCTGCTGTCCGTTGCTCCAAAGTCTGCTCTAGCCTTGCATCGCAAGCGCCGCTTAGTAGATAATAGCGATAACAAGAGCCCACCTGAGAAGAGCTGCAAATCACTGGCCAAATTAGTCACTTCCAGGGCACCTATCCCTTCCTCAAGACAGACGCCAATGATGGAAAAGGAGGAAGCTTTTTTCAATCGGTTTGTGCATGTGACATGTGATGGTGCTGCCAAGATCTGTTCGGCCACCTTGTCACAGACAGGCAATGTGTGGGAAAATGAGAGAAGGGTGCGGATGACAGCCAGCTGTGCCTATCAGTGGCTTACGTACAAGGGTCCAAATTGGGAGGAAAAGGTGACTAGGTTCTTCAAGAACCGTGAAGTCTTCCAGGGAACTCGGCAACGGCCCACGGCCAGCATTACGAACCACGTGCAATCGAGCTATATGCTGAGTGTTCTGGTAGCCAGGTCGAGTGACTGGGCCTTGTAGTGCCACCTAGTGCTCCGTGGCTAGGCTGTTCACCAGACGGCGTTGTTGTAGAAAATGGCGATATCAAGAAGCTCCTTGAGGTAAAGTGCCCCTTCGCAGGCAAGGATATGAAGCTGGAGACCGTCGTCGCCACAAACCAACTGAAGTACTTGGACTGCTCAATGAAGGAAGATATACGTCTGAAGAAGAAGCACACCTATTATGGGCAGGTACAGCTGAGTTTGGCGATACTGGACCTTCCGATCTGCGATCTCCTCGTGTATGGTGCAAAAGGAGACGAGATCATCATCATCAGTGTGAAACGAGACGAGGCATTCATCTCGTCAATGCTCAAGAAGCTTGAACAGGTCTATTTCCAGCATGTGCTACCATACTTGGCAAAGACCTTCGGATAAATAGGCCATCACGGTTGGCCGTCTGTGACTTGGCTCGCGGACCATCAGTGGTGCAGGGCGTCCACCATCTTGTGGAGCGTGCCGGCCGTCAGGGTGCCACGCGCCTGCTGTCTGTGGTGCTGCTCGCCGTCATCTGTGGTGCTGCGCTCCGGCCGGTGCTGGTGAAACTCCGTCTGCAGTGCCGCTCGCCGGCTGTCGGTGGTGCTGCGCTCCAGTCGTTGCTGGTGCAGCCTCAGCTGTGGTGCCGCTCGCCGGCCGTCAGTGGTGCTGCGCTCCAGTCGTTGCTGGTGCAGCCTCAGCTGTGGTGCCGCTCGCCGGCCGTCAGTGGTGCTGCGCTCCAGTCGTTGCTGGTGCAGCCTCAGCTGTGGTGCCGCTCGCCGGCCGTCAGTGGTGCTGCGCTCCAGTCGTTGCTGGTGCAGCCTCAGCTGCGGTGCCGCTCGCCGGCCGTCAGTGGTGCTGCGCTCCAGTCGTTGCTGGTGCAGCCTCAGCTGTGGTGCCGCTCGCCGGCCGTCAGCGGTGCTGCGCTCCGGCCGGTGCTGGTGAAACTCCGTCTGCAGTGCCGCTCGCCGGCCGCCAGTGGTGTTGCGCTCCGGCCGGTGCTGGTGAAACTCCGTCTGCAGTGCCGCTCGCCGGCCGTCAGTGGTGCTGCGCTCCAGTCGTTCCTGGTGCAGCCTCAGCTGCGGTGCCGCTCGCCGGCCGTCAGTGGTGCTGCGCTCCAGTCGTCGGGCAGTAGTTTCACCACGTCGAAGTACCTCGCGCGCGTTTCAGATTGACGGCCGTAACATGACCTCACTGTGGTGTACGTGATACAGAAAACACAAATACGATATATTGGATCAAGTCAGTGTCCGTGAATTCCCTACAAACCGCCGAAACCACCCACATGGTGGCAGGCTGGTCAAACTCAATCACACACACACACACACGCAAACAAACACATAGCCTATGTACGAAGCGCATACTCATACCACTTCCTAACCTCGACCATCCTAGGCGTCGATCGCGAACTTGTCTTCCGCAAGAATTGGAGAGCACAGGTTGGTAAGCCCACAGATGACATTGAGCAATGATGACACATCCTCATGATGACACCATCCTCCACGGCAGTTTCGCATTCAAAATACTGAATTGCCTCAAACGTCCGATTACCCTTTCAACGTGTACTCGAGCTCGAGCAAGATCTGCAGTGTGCAACGCATCAGACTTAGGCAGCTGTTTCTGCTTGCGGAGGTACGGGGGCCGATGGAGGGCGATGCCGCGTTGAAAAAGTGCATCATCTATGAGAAAGCCTTTATCGGCCATCACGGCATCTACAAATGGTTCCAGCTTCTCGCACAGTCCGCTATGCTCAAATATAAATTTGTCGGACACTCGTCCACCATACACACGACTCACAAATGTCACAGTACCCGCGGGCGATACACCAACCATAAACTTCACAGTGTGTGTGCCTTTATAGTGGGAGTAAGTAGCCAGCCTACAAGAGACATTTTGTACGCTCGACAGGTACCTCAGTGCAGTCAACTACCACCCTGGTGTTTTTGTATTTCCCAAAGCAACGTGGCATATTTGCCTCGGCTTTGTCTGGCCACAAGATTGCGTCACTTAGTACTGCACTTAGAGTTGGCAAAGTCTGATAGAAGATATTACTACATGCAGTTCCGGATTTACGACAGAGTATTGCCAAAAAGCTGAAAGAAAGATTGAGCTTAAGCTTCATACATACAAGAATGATGCCTGTGGACATGTCTATATCCTTCCCTACTTGTTTCTTGCAGCAGGTGTCAAGTGCATTAAGCAAAGCAAAACTGTTAATTCCAGTTGCTACTCGCAGCTTTTCTTCTGTATCCAGCATGTTCATCATCGTATGGATGTGTTGGTTGATGATGTCTGGTGATGATATTCCGTGCTGTTTTAGAACGGAGTGCACGGCGTCCATGCTGGGCAGCTGAGGTACATTTTCAGTGTCCACCAGAGTTTCATCAGGCACCTCCGCCGACTCTTGGTAGGCAACTAAAGGAGTTACAATTTCGATGTTATGCAAGTATGAGAAATTATGTACATACACCGATGTTGCACATGACAATGGAGGCTGGGGCTTCGTCAATTTATGAACGTGACCAAAACCAGTTGAACCAATTGTTCCCATGCAGTTCCACGCCAAGTGTGCAGAAGATTGCATGGCGACGCACCTGTACACCTGCTAAAATATTACAAACAGCATAGTATTGAATGCTGTGATATCAATAGCAAGACTAATTAATGTATGCCAAGAAAAGGCACAGCCAATTATCTGAACTATGCGATGGGAAAATTAACAGCATAATTCTGATCAAGGCACTGACCTGACTCCTGGAGGATGATCTCAGGGTCAAAGATGCTGTGGACGTGCTCCCCCATGCAGGAAGAGGAGCTCTCAGTTCCTCATGCTGTTCATGTACATTTTCATCTCTGAGTTGTTTTCTTAACCGGCGGAAATCAAGCTGAGCATTCTGCTTTGCAGAAGTAGCTCTAGAACAGCTCAAAACAGGCAGATTTTGAGAAGGCAAGGTGTTCCTCTTCAAGTAAGGTTTCTTCGATGGGTACGCTGCAATTAGCAACAGAAGTTAGCATAAGAGCATGGAGAGCCACATCTTTCATCCGATCAGTAAGTGGTCTGAGACCTGAAAAGGGTAAATGGGCACTGAATGACGAAACCTGGTCGATGCACCCTAAAACTCAAATAACCAACCAACCAATCAATTCGATTAGTGCCTACCTATATTTCATAGCAATTGCGAAAAATAACAGCAAAGCATGCCATATTAGCTTGCAGAAAAATGGGAATTAAATATTTATAGAGTAATCATTCTATTTTTCACTGGCACATGTTCATGGATACATCAACCACTGCGATTGCCGACATTGGTGCAGCATTAATGTGGGACAAGTATAACAATTACAACATGAGTATGCATGCTACATTACCCAACATTAGGTATACAATAGTGGTGAATCCCTGATTATGCAACACCAATAGCAGAATTACTCTGGAAAGAAGACCAAGAAAGCGAAGAATCATGAGACCAAAATGTAGCAGTTTTTATATAAGCTAATGTACTGTCAAGCAAATGAACCTTCAGAGTGAATATTAAGAGGTAAGAAAATATATTTAGAATGATATGTTACTTGGAAAGTGTTTGGTTGAGCGATGTCCATAAGATGCCACTGGTAAGATATTGTATGCAAAAGATATCAAAAGGGTAATAATAAGAGATAGACAAAAAATAATTCATTTGATGTAGAAGAATATGGTCAGTTGCATAATAGGCTTCACCACGAGTCCAAAACTGGCACAAAACTTTATATAAATACCAAATAAATTTGAACGCATCCCTTATGTGCACATGATTTAAATACCGACAATTCCTCAAGGTTGCTTAATTTTACCTTTTGCATTACATGCTAATTGTACATGTAGATATGCAGTTTATTATTATGTGTATGAAAGCAATATGGTTGAATTACATGCTGGTAACACCAATAGTTTTATGAAGCCTTCATCCATATATACATACCAGAAAGTATATAATCATCCTTCTTGAAGTGCTTGCTGCATACCTGCATGTGCCTTGATGCTTTCTTGCCCATTTTTAAAATGTTGTGCCACTTTTTTGAAAGTAACTTATCTCTCGGGAAGCGATGGAAGCTGACTTCAGGTTCCCTCCTGTGCAATGATTTGCATTGTGGAACACAACAATATGTATTGGACTTGCTCACCTTATCCACTTGATTCATCATGTTCACAGCTTTGCAAGAGCCCTCACACTCCGAAATAGTATGTTTCTGATAGCGCGCCAGATTTGTCACACTTTTATCCCACCAACTGTAGTTCAACGTTTCTGCCGGCAGGCGGCAACCCTTTCGCCTTGAACGGTCAATAGAACCTTGGTTCATAAAGCCACCCCAACAATAATTCGGATTCAATTAATTAAAACAAAATTTAAACGTGCATCTGGTTCTTCGTGCAATTGCCATGAGTGCACTTGCCATACATACTTTTGTGTTAAGACAAGTATCTGCTTACACATATGCGTCGTGCTTACTTTTGTGCATGCGTACATTTACTGATGTACATATAAAACATGTACATTTGGTGACATACATTTCTTTACGTAAACCTGTGATACGTTCACTTGCAGTTGGGTCTATATACATTTTCATTTGTATGTACTTGTTTTAACGTGCCTTTGCGTCTATGCACAGTTGCGCTTACGTCCTTTTACACTTACGTACATTTTGCTATGTGTCCTTTTCCGTTTACGTACATTTGTATTGACGTATGTTTGCTCTTGCGTACTTTTTTATTCACGTTCATTTGCAATTGTGCATATTGGCTCGTACGTACATTTGCGCTTACTTACATATGCGCATACATACATTTGCGCTTACGTACATTTGCGCTCACGCACATTTGCGCTTACGTAGTACATTTTGCCCGATGCACTTTTGCGCTTACGTACGGTTGCGCATACGTACATTTGTGCTGGCTTACCTTTGCGCTTAAGTACATTTCCACATATATACATTTGCACTTACGTACATTTGTACACATGTCTATATGTGCATACGTACATTTGCACTTGCGTACTTTTACGCTTACGTACATATGCTTAAGTACCTTTGTCATACGTACATTTGCTCTCACGTACATCTGCCATGCGCACATTTGCCATACTTTCTTTTGCTCTCTCGTACATCTGCGCTTATGTCAACATCTGCGATACGCGCTCTTACGCAATCGGATATCTGCTTAGATATATGCGTTTATGTAAGTCTGCTATGCGTGCATCTGCCATACGCACACGTACATCTGTCCTAGAATCGAGGAGCGATTTGCACGATTTTCAAAGAATACTGAACCGGAACGATTCGCTCATCGAATGGCCGTTGGAGATTGAGGAGATTTACTGCATACTTAGCCGACTCCCCAATGCCATCGCGCGCAATTTTGTCGTTCTCGGTAACAAAACAGAGTCCGCTCACATATGAGGCTGCAATCGCTCTGGTAACTACACACGTGTGTAAAGCTGTGGTTCTCTTTATACTTCCCAGCGCAACCCTGGGGGAGGGGGGAGGTGGCCCTTCTGCAGTTCTGAGTACATCTGCCGTATGTAAGGAATCAATAGAAACCAGAACGTTGCCACTACAACAGTGCTTTGGGGTGGGGAGTCAGACCGCGCAAAAACCTCTGTATGAATCGCTGGTGCATAGCGCAAGCGAATGAACGATGCATTGGGAATTATTCAAATGCAAACTTGGACCCAAAGTGAAGCAAGTGAAAAATTCCGAGAAGAGAACCAACCGACCACGACCACCTCACTGTCAGAGATAGTCACATAGCTGCTTAGCGTATTGAGATTGCGCGTGGAGGAATTCCACGACAGATCGACCAGGGCCCAGCACCTTCATGTCTCAGATTTTTAGCAAAATTGGCGTACAGCTACCCTATGACCTCAGTACAGTTATTTAGAGTTATCTTCTGACCTCATATCACGTGACCTCCGGTGACCTCGATGCTTGTTACAATTTTTTGACGGAATGGAAGGACCAGGTTTGGCTTGGTATATAGCAAATAAAGATACCTGTTTTTCTATAAATCCTTATTTGGAGACTGCAAACTTTATCATATTTGAGGTCTTTCGAAGATTGAGCTACTTACTCGGCAGTCCCTCCGTCCAAAATCGAGACGCGGTTTGTTAAAACGTAGCAACGTGTTGTCTGGCATTGTGTAGATTTATGTCTTCTAATGTGCTAATTTACCTCGAATATCCATTTATTTATATAAGATAAAAGGCGCCTACTGACGTCCGAAGTGGCCATTAGCCTCAACTGAACTGTGGTCCGTACCAATAGCCTGTGTTTTGTTATATCCAATTAGTAAAGGCATCTCAATTTAGTTCGCCGATAACACTTCCTGACATCTGTTAATGCTTGCATTTTCACAGAAAGCACGATCGATAGGGATTGTTCGGGGGCAATGTATATACCATGGTTACATAGCCATTTTATGCTTAAAACAAACACGTATCAAACTGAGAAATAAGGAGGTACATCACGTCACAACCATGCCCGTCAGAAGTGCATCCAAGTACCGTTTGCATATTTGAGGGCATGAAAACGATCCAAAGTTTTTGTTACATGCCTCCAAAAGACAGATCAGCACACATATCTGCAGGTAGGTGCGGTAACAAACCATGTTTCATATGTGCACCAATTGTTTCTGTCTCGTGTCTGACTTGTCTTTATCCACCTATCGTGACGCTTTCACGGCACGTCCCTCTCCGTTCGACAATACATTCCTCACAGTGTATTATCCTCAGAATTCCTCACAACGATTGCTAGCCCTTAGGGAATCTTTAGATCTCAGGTCACTGTTCAGCTCATAGAGACCCCTTCCATTCCTCTTGGGCATCCCAGTTCAGTCCCCTATAGCGCTCAGTTACCATTTCCAATCGTCAGGGGTCCTCTCCAGCTGTTATGGCCCTTCCCTGTCCTTGACAGTCTTTCTAGCTTCAAGGGCCTTCTAGCTCTGGCATTAACCCCCAGTATTCCTCATAATCATTGACCTAGGGACTCTTCTTAGCTTTCAGGATCTCCATTCTCCCTCAAGAGCCTTCTTATGCTCCTAGGGAGCATTCCTGGTTGTCCACAGCTTTCGTGGCTTCAAGAGCATTCTAGCTCCGATGCTGGTCCTCGGTATTCCTCGCGTCAATTGCCAGCCAACAGAGAGTTCTTCTCTCGGGTAGCGATGTCCATACATTTGGAGCCGCTCTCAACATCAGAAGAATACCAATACAGTCCTCTCTAACTCTCAAGAGATCTTCTGGATCACTCAAGGCCTTCTTTTGGTTGTAGGGACCCATCGCAGTTCCCAATAGTCCTGTCTAGCTCTCACCTCGGGGAATCTGAGATGGGCTTTCACTAGGCCTCTTCAGCTCGCATGGGTCCTATTGGTCCCTCGGGTGCGCTTGCAGACCCAAAGAACATCCCAGCCTTCTTATACCCTCACGCGCCTGTATATTCTTTTGTATTTTCTCTTCACCTTCGCGCCCTCTAAATGAGGATTTAGAAGAAGAAGAAAAAAACAGTTTTTTTTTGCTATGTATCAAGCCAAAATATGGTCCTTCCATTCTATCAATGAAAAACAGTTGACGGGCATCGAGCTCACCGGGGGTCATGTGACCTGAGGTCATGGGGTGACTATTTTATTGTTCATCACATAATACAAATATTGCCAAAATTGGATTTCTTGAATCGTTGCGGATTCAAAAATGTCTGGATGCTTATATTTTGGCTGATAGTTAGGCTATAACTCCTGAACGGTTGATCTGATCCAAGTAAAGTGGATTCATGGCATAAGGTATCCCCGTAGACCAATTTCAGTCAAAATCTGAGACATGAGGGTGGACAATCACCCCTTTGCCTTGTCGAGATATCCTAGGATCTTCCCTGGGCAATACAGTGGTGACGCGTCAGCTTCGATGTTGCATCACAAAGCATAGAAACATACACGTCGGTTAGAAGTACCACACTAATCCACGCGCAACGATCAACAGTTCACAAATAGACGGTGAATACCTCGTCGCTGGGCAGCCTTAGACACACAAAGGGTGAAAACCAGATGTCAGGTCTGTCGATTCTTCATAACAGTGTGCAATTCGCGAATATTGCCCAAAAGTAGCTGTAAGTGGCTAAATGTTTCTGTACTGTACATTTCTTGCATTCCGCACCTCCAACGACTTCAGCCTCTACCTACCATGACGCAGCCTACTAATGTCGGGCTCGTAAGACTACATCACCCTCCTGTTCAATTCGAAGTGTGTAGTTGCGACGGCTTCCACCAGTAACTCTAAAAATGACGTCATAAAACTGTGATGACGGGGACGATAACTCGTGTCTCACGCATCAACAGGCCCTAGCGACACGAGAACACCACTCTGTTTTGCGGACCGTGGCCAAATCCTACCATCACCGCAAATTTGATTAGTCAACAAAGCAAACAAGTTATCCAGATGTGACCGATGCCACTTTTCTTGGCACGTTTATGGCCTTCTTGTTTTCTCCGAGCAAATGCTTCTAAACGCTCTTGCATCGAATACTTTCTATAATGCACACCCTAAGCTTCAGCTTAACACGCGCCCTGGAGTGGGGGGGGGGGGCGAAATCCGCCCACCCCTCCGGTTTTTCGTACACGACTCCATATTGTACCGGCCGATATACGCCATTTTTCCGTACCTGCTTAGAAATTACCGGTGCATTGGGTAAAGTAAGAAAAATGAAAATCTGCCGAAAGGTTTTTATGTTATGGTCCGTTAAAGTTTTTAAGAAAAATTGCAGTGCCAGATCACAGAAATCGGTGCTGATACGCTTCCTGTATATTGGCAAAAGGGAAGTGTTCTTGACAACACTAAGCGACTTGTTTGATGCATATTGTTAATTTAAAAGTCATGTTAGGTCGCCGAGGTCATCATGACAGGCTAATGGAACCAAACATCGTCAACTGGAATGTTGTCATAAATGGAAATGACTGTCATGCGATTGATGACACTTTGCATGTTACTCACTACACATCCTACTGTTTGTCTTTGTGTGCCTAAGTGTTTCTATACTTCATTCATGTATTTCACTCCCTTCTTTGCGAATCCGATTGTGAGAGCCGCCCAACGGAGCAGTCAGTGGGAAGCCCGGTTCCGGTAACTGGAGCAGGTAATGACCTGATACAATGCTCCTATGTAGGTGACCTGAGGTCAAATGGCGGATCTGGCATATGTAGACATCTGGCCTATTGCATCATTAGTAATGTCCAAAGCATCATGAATGGTAATTTTGGAACATTTAAACACAATCACAGCGAGCCATAACAAAGAGAAGCCAAGCCACGCAAAACCAGAAAATTGTGCTATTTTGACCTCATTTGACCTTGAAGATATTGACCTAAGGTCACGAAATTTTGCACACAATAGAGTTAACTATCCTGCCCATCCACCTCGCGAATTTCATTGCTCTAGCCTTAATGGGAGACGAGATCTTATGGGGGCAGAATCCGCCTCCCCCTCCAGTGCGCGTAAATTTCAGAGGCCCTCCAGGGCGTGTGTTAAAGGCAGATTGTTGACTCATATATGACCACCGCGACCTCTTGTGCAATTACGCTGGTGTAATAGTGACCTTTCAGGAAAGGGATCTAAAATGCGACCCACGTCGACCACTTTTCCAATGTACACAAAGCCACTATATCGGGGCCAGGGCACTGACCCACATGTGACATTTTTCACCTTTGACTATCACCACCATTTTCTACGGCCGAGTGGCTTATATACGGCCGAGTGGTTCCAGTCCTCCCCAGATCCCCTAGCGGGGAGGTGTCCGGATTTATTTCTTTACAACGAGAAAATGTGCGAAGAAGAAAAATACTCGAACTTAATTAATCGAATTTCCCCCAGCGGACCTCACACGAAGCATTTCATGACATTACATATGGTACAAGACTATCATATGACAGCAATTAGCAAAACGTAGGTATCCTTGCAGAAACGTCAGAATCGCACGAAGTATGGGGAATGCGTCGACTGCGCACTTAGCAATGCACGCGTACACGTGCATGAACGTTTGTGGGCGGGGATGGCCGAGTGGTTAAGGTGTTGCGCTCTGGATACCAAGGTCCGGGGTTCAACGATCGCACCGCTCAGGACATTTCCCAATCCCATTGCCCACCGGCGAAGCAGTGTGGGCGACACCATTAGCCATGATCGTGCGCAAAGTACCTCGTGAATCACACAAAAAGCAACAGACAAACAACGAACCTTGATACGGAAGCGAACGGACGTCGTGAACTTAATGCGTGAAATAGGAAAATTGTGCAATTCAAGACTATTTATGCAAGTGTAATTTCAGCAGAGCGAGCCGACATATCAAGTGATACCACAAAAGGAACTTTGAAGAGGAGGGAGGGGGGGGGGGTTGAAATCCGGCGACTTAGAAAAAATGGTTATGGTTTATGGTTATAGATTTTATAACAATGATAGTTTGGGCCCTGTCCACAGGAAAATTAAGTTGACCACGGATTATTTTGATCAAAAGATAAAAATGGGTACCTTCGGAAAATAGTGGTCGAAGTCTGAAGACTAACGAAACGTGCTAGGACACTAGGATGCAAGGACACGCAAGGACACTGCAAGGACCCATCCGTTTTCCACTTCCCCTCCATGACACAATTTCTAGGTTCGCCACGAGCCGCAACAGGCGCTGGCGGGCGGAAGATGTAGTTGTAGATGTGGTTGCAGATGTAATTGCAGATGTAGGCGGCCCAGTTTAGCTGGTCGTCATCTGTCGGCCACGTGACCGACAGCCAGTGTACCTCGAGTGAGGCTCCATCTGACACGTCAGGCCGTTCACGGTGAAACTCGCTGCGGAGCATAATCGCTGCCTTGCCGCCGACACGTCCCACGCGATCACAGCTAACTATCACGTGCCCGGAAACTACAAGAAGGAATCCCGGGTACTTGCGCCAAGCGATGTCGCCGAAACACACGATATGTCCAGGTCAGTAGTCTGCAGTAGAACATTTTCTCCGTATTAAGTCGTATGCGTTGAGTGACTGCACTTCTATAGCGTTCATCTTCAGTAGCGATGTGGTAGTGTGTCGATTCCCCACGCTAGGTGGATGGCGCCGAGGTCGAGTGCTCCGAGACGGGGTGTGGGGACCGGAGAGACGGCGCGGGTTAAAGGTTCGTAGGCGTTCGTAAGGGCTCACAGACGTCGAAGGTTCGAAAGTCCGAAGGTCCGAACACGCTGGTAAGGGTCCGTGAAGCTTCGCAGGACCCGTAGATGCTCGTAAGGACCCGGGACTGTTCGTAGTAATGCGTAAACTTTCTTAACCCCGTGGCCGAAGGGGGCATTTTACGCCCCCTAAAGTTTTCCGCGGATACTGAAGAAACAGTGTGTGTCAGCGCAAGGAAATTTACCCCGCTTTTCCCCACGCCAATTTGACATGTTGTATGCAAATGTTGAGGTCAGGTCTTCTAAGGTCACCAAGTGATTCGAGGTCAAGTGAGATGACCACCAAAAACGTTCAGCCAATAGTCACGTTTTAACCGGTAAATATATTTGGAAGGAAGCTTCCAGCGTTTTCCGATAATCAGTGATGCAACAAAACGCATCAGAGGAATTTTGGATATTGTTGGACGACTTAACTGTCTTGCATATTTGCCCATTGGGACTGAGGTCTCAAATCTGGGAACAGTAAGCAATTTTTTGGAAGTTAAAATTGACCAACGTTTCCGGTGTTAGTTAGACAACGTTTTCCGGTGAGCTCTAACCAATTACAAAAATATGTAATTTAACACTGATTTTTTTACATTTGCAAAACTTAAGATATTGGCATTTGGGTGGGTACGCATCTTGTGGATGTGATCGATTTCGCATTTCTTTTCTGATTCCAATTTTGTTTTCTTTTTAAGCCACCCCAAAATGAACCCCCAGATCCAAAAGCATGACGTCAGTCGTGGTCCCATAGACCCCCATGTGACGTTACTTTTTAAGGGAGAGGATTTGGGGAGGGGGTTGTTTCGGTTTTATTCGCTGAGTGCTTTCCGATGATATGACCTTTGTTTTCGTGTAGCGTTTAGCTTGGAGATTAGAGGAAGCTAATAATGACCCCTCCCCGAGACAGGGTGTGATAACGGGAAGACAAGGGCCAAGGGCCCATAGACGTTCGTAAGGGCCCGTAAACGTTTACAAGGGTTCGAACAGTCACGTAAGAATCCATGGCCTTACGTAAAGGTCTGCAGTGATTTGTGAGGGCCCGTGAACTTTCGTAGGGCATGTGGACTTTCGCAGGGACCCGTGGACGTTCGTAAGAACCCGCAGCAGTTCGTAAGGCTCCGAACATGGTCGTAGGGGTCAAATACTATCTTTGGGGCCATAGACATTCGTAGGGTCCGTAAGAGTTATTAAAGGTCCGAACACGCTCGTGAGAATCCACGAATTTGTTGTGAAGATCTGTAGGTGTTCGTGGAGGCCCGTAGACATTCGTAAAGGCCCGTAGACGATCGTAAGGGCCCGTAGGAGTTCATAACGGGCCGCAGGCGTTTGCAAAGGCGTATAAACATGCTTAAGGGGAAAATAGCCTCGGGGGCCACAAAAAAGCGCCGACCGCCTTTCCATTTTCGACATGATAATTCCGTTGACAACTACGTTCGGCTCAATGGAGCATTCCTTCTGGTGCGCCAGAGGTTCGCTCGCACAGGCCAAGGGAGATGGGAAGAGAGGGGAAGACCGTCACCGTCGCTCCCTTTGGCTACATCCGTGATACGGAGATTTTGTTTTGTTTTTCTCGTTTTCTTGAATTAGGCACTTCGTCGTGATACCTAGACGCCTGGGATTGTTCTGAACCCGAATGTCACGATCGCCGAATGTTGGCGTCAGCACTTCGCAATTTCCTTGAAAACAGATGATTGCTGAATAGTTTTCGAAGCAATATATACAATTTCCCGTTCTCGATCGTTTTCGTGGTTTTCGTCAAGGTCTCGTTGTAGGAATGCCTCCGCTGTATGTACGTGGTGTTGTTAGTTGTTCGCTTGCAGCGAGATCTCAACAAAGAAAAGGTTCTTTGTTGGCTTTCCATAGTGACGCTGCCGCAGTAGTGGTGACGTGACGCTGCAATGACGGTAGTGACGTGACGCTACAATGGACTCTGACGGTAGTGACGTGCCGCTGCTGTGACGGTGTGACTTGCCGCTGCTGTGACGGTGTGACATGATGCTGCTGTGACGGTGTGACATGATGCCGACGGTGTGACATGATGCTGCTGTGACGGTGTGACGTGCCGCTGCTGTGACGGTGTGACATGATGCTGCTGTGACGGTAGTGACGTGACGCTGCTGTGACGGTGTGACGTGCCGCTGCTGTGACGGTGTGACATGATGCTGCTGTGACGGTGTGACGTGACGCTGCTGTGACGGTGTGACGTGCCGCTGCTGTGACGGTGTGACATGATGCTGCTGTGACGGTAGTGACATGATGCTGCTGTGACGGTGTGACATGATGCTGCTGTGACGGTGTGACGTGCCGCTGCTGTGACGGTGTGACATGATGCTGCTGTGACGGTAGTGACGTGACGCTGCTGTGACGGTTTGACATGATGCTGCTGTGACGGTGTGACGTGACGCTGCTGTGACGGTGGGACGTGCCGCTGCTGTGACGGTGTGACATGATGCTGCTGTGACGGTAGTGACGTGACGCTGCTGTGACGGTGTGACGTGCCGCTGCTGTGACGGTGTGACATGATGCTGCTGGGACGGTGTGACGTGACGCTACTGTGACGGTTTGACATGATGCTGCTGTGACGGTGTGACGTGACGCTGCTGTGACGATGTGACGTGCCGCTGCTGTGACGGTGTGACATGATGCTGCTGGGACGGTGTGACGTGACGCTACTGTGACGGTGTGACATGATGCTGCTGTGACGGTAGTGACATGATGCTGCTGTGACGGTGTGATATGATGCTGCTGTGACGGTGTGACATGATGCTGCTGTGACGACAGTGACGTGATGCTGATGTGATGGTAGTGACGTGACGCTGTTCTGCAGGTAATGACACAACTCTGACGTGACGGCACGACGCCGCCCTGGCGACAGTGACGTCACGCTGCCGTGATGGCAGTGACGCCACGCTACCGTGACGTGACGTGACGTGACATTGGTGGTGCGAGCAGCGGGCGCGCAGCGGCGGCGGCGGCGGCGACGGCAGCGGGACCCATCAGTCCACCTCGCGCAGGTGGGCGGCCACGAGACCCTCCCGCACACAGCCGTCCACTAATCGCCGGCACGGATGCGTAATCGCCGCCGGCGGCGACGGCGGCGCGGGTCGCGCGTCGATTTGGGCGCGGAAAACCCGACCGACCAGCAGACTTCACCAGAATCGTTTAGGGCACCGTATCCGGCCGGGCGCGGCCAGACCACGGCTGTGGGCTGGCCGCCGTCTCGGCGAACGAGTGAAGGGCCACCAGGAATCGATTCGGCACTTCCTGGCGACAGCGGTACCGGTGGGGGTCGGCAGGTTCGCGTTGGCCTTGCTGTGCGCGCTCCGTGACATGTGCGCCTTCTATGCGAAGAGGGAAACTTCCCAATGCGATGCCATGCTAAAAAAGTGCGACAATTTTGCTGCGCTCTTCAGATGTGTTCATAAGTCACAAGCTCGTTTACAAGCAATATTTTCGTCAGTTTTTGCTCGTGTGTTGGGGAGGTTCTCAGCTCATGTAGACGGTGTAATTGTGAAGCCTCCGTGAGCGGTGTGTCGGCAAGTGGCAGCCGCCGAGGCGAGACAGCACCACCAGAGAGAGCTGGCGCCTCTTAACACGGGCCCTGCATGGCCTCTAAAAATTACGCGCACTGTAGGGGGGGGGGGTGGATTCCCCGTCAAATCTCGGCTCCCATTAACCCGTCCCGTCTCGGGGGGTCTTCAACTGCCCCTCCTCAGGTTTTTCATGGATGGTGAACGAACGGCGCGCGGTAGCGTGCCAAACTTTGGCATACCTTTTCCCCCATCAATTTGGCATGCTGTTTCAAAATTTTGAAGTCAGGTCATCTGGGGCCAACGAGTTAGTCAAGGTCAAGTAAGGTCACCTCCAAAAACGTTCAACCAGACGTCACGCTTTAACGGATACAAATATTTTAATGAAACTTTCAGCGTTTGCTTATCATTATGGACGCAACAAACATACGAGAGAAATGATTCATTTGTTCCGTTTTTTGCTACATATAAATTTTCCATATTTGCAGTTCAAATCAAAGATTATGGCTAATTAAGTTTTTTGTATTACCCCAGGAGAAAGTGAATTATCTCGGTCCCATGAGAAAGTGAAAATTAAATAGAACTTGAAAACTAAACATTTTAAAATTTCAAAAGAATATCTTCTCTTTTTTTTTTGGGGGGGGGGGTGGGGGTTGGGGGAAATTTTGTATGGCCCTGGTCGATTTCGATGTCCTTTTCGGATTCCAAATATTTTTTTTCTCAAATACCCCCCAAAATGAACTCCCAGAGCCAAAAACATAATGTAAGTCGTGAAAAGTCGTGAAAATCTAGCCCCTCTAGTGACGTCACCTTTGGTGGGAAATCGTTTTGGGGGTGGATCCGCACCCTACTTGTCAAGCGCTTCCAGATGACACCTCTTTCGTTTTAATGCGAAGCTTAGTTGAGATTTTAGAGGGGGTTACTATCCCACCCCAACCCCCCCGAGACGGGGTGTGAGGATCTGATCGGAGAGACGGCGAGTGTTAGGCTGGAGTAATGCAATTCGCCGGGTGGATCGTTAAGGTAGTAAACTCTACTCTGTGCAAATCTCATGACCTTAGGTCAATGTCTTCAAGGTCAAATGAGGTCACATTTGTCAAATGTTTCTTGTTTTGCGCGTCTTGGCTTGCCAAAGTTATGGATCGCTGTGATTGTGTTCATATGCTCCAAAATGAGCATCAGTGATGTTTAAAAAAAAATATTACTAATGATGTAATACAGATGCTAGACCCGACATTTTACTTTGGGTCACCTATATACCAGCACTTTATCAGATCATTACCTGCTCCATTTACCGGAACCGGGCTGCCCACCCGACTGCTCCGTTGGGCGGTTCGGCACAATCGGCTTCGTAAAGGAAGGAGTGAAATACATGAATAAAGTATGAAAACGCTTAGGCACACAATGCTAAACAGTATATTTCGGGATGTGTAGGGCGTAACATGCAAAGTGACATCATTCGCATGACAGTCATTTTCATTTTTTACCAACACTCCAGTTGACCAGGTTTGGTTATATTAGCCCGTCATGAACTTGACCTGACTTGACCTCGGCGACCTAATATGACTTTTAAATGATATAATATAACATCCCCATCAAACAAGTCGCTAGTGTTGTCAAGAACAGTTCCCTTTTGCCAATCTATGGGAAGCGCATCAGCGCCGATACTTGTGGTCTGGCGCTGAATTTCTTTTACTTTAGCGACGCTCAACTATAAATATTTTCGGTCGATTTTCATTTATGATACTTTAAAGAACGTTCCAGTCATTTATAAGCAGGTACAAAAACAATGGCGTATATCGGGCGGTAAAATCTGGAGTTATCTACGAAAAACCGGAGGGGTGAGCGGATTTCGCCCTCCCCCTCCCTCCAGGCCGCGTATTAGAACCCTGACACGTTTATGATCACTTCATGTTTTAGTTCCTTCACTCCGAGTTCCGTCTGCACTTAGCAATGCAATTGTGTGGATATGTCGCGGGTCTGTGGGCACTTTACACCTGTGAGCACTTTTCCTCTGTGGTTTCTTCATCTTTGTGAGCACTTTATCTTTGTGGGCACTTTACGTCTGTGGGCACTTTACGTCTGTGGGCACTTTACTTCTGTGGGCACTTTAACTCTGGCCCAAAGGCTCTGCCCACTTATAGATAAATGTTGGTGTCCTTTATCTGTTCCGTGAAAAAACCAACACGCTTTGGTTCTTCTAATTATGCTACGACTGACTATTTTTCGATCCGTCGCTGGTACTTCGTAGAAAAAGCTCGTTTGTTGCGCAAAAGCCAATATGTTTCCAGGACATATGCACTCAGAACCACATTGAACTAAGTTGTACGCTCAACACTTGTGCTCGTTTGTCCAGTGCCCCCAATGCCGTCATATCTTGCTAAGCCCAGCACCAGTAATCTAAAGTTATTTAGTCAGAAGTGAGAAATATAATTTCTTTTCTAATCCGCACACATTCCATGTGCTCCCCTTATTATTTAAAGGGAGCTTCTGAAGCATTTCCCTGAAGGTTTTTTTTGCTCCCCGCTTCTAATCGCATAATAATAGAGGAATATAACTTTGTGACTTTTCCTGGAGGATTTTTGCGTCAATTATGCCAAAAAGATTTTATTTTCTCCAAAGGCGGATCCAGACAGAAATGAAGTCATGCGGGGCCAATCAATGGAGTTCGATGAGCTTTCAAAGCTTGTCAGATATCTACAGGTTTTGTTATTAAACAACACCATCGATGCAAAACACATGTACGATTTTCCTAACTAAATGTGCACCTAGATGGCAGTACCGGTTCCAGGGGAAAGGAGCAATGGGTTTTCAATATCATAATAATACAAAACTCTTGTACACCATTGACGCTTTCTTGGATATTCCTATGTATGTACAGCGAGACAAAAATCGGCTAGCATAACCTCGGTAGCTTAACATGACCTTGCAACTATATAGCATAGCAATATGCATCAAACAAGTCGCTCGTGTTGGTGACAACACTTGCTAGTATACGGGAAGAGCATCAGCGCCGATTTTTGTGGTCTGGCGCTACAATTTTTTTTTTACTTTGACGGCCACTAACTCGAACAAAAAATATTCGGCCGATTTCCGTTTTTCTTGCTGGTAATGCAAAACCGATTTTTCTTACACTATGGGCCACTAACTCGAAAAAAATAGTTTGGCCTATTTACGTTTTTAAGCAACGCGCCGGCCATTTCTAAGCAGTTATGCAAAAAATGGCATATGTCGACCGGTAAAATCTGGAGTTATGTACGAAAATCCGGTGGGGTGGACGGATTTGCGTGTTAAATTGATTGCCTACACCACTTCCCTATTGGTGCTATTTAATGGTCTGTTTCGGTGGAGCATCGGCTTCCAGGTTTAGTCGAACCCCAGGGGCGCAGGGACAATTGCTATGCCAGAGGAGAAAGCCGTGATCGTCTATTATCCTGGGACCCAGTCCTCATTTTCAGATCCTCAGGAACCCCAGTGGTGGTGACGCCCTTGCTACGTAGCATAAATAATTAATCTTGCTCCTCGGAATACTTCGCAAAACTTTGGCAAAATAACTATTTTCCATTTTAGATGACGAGCTGGGTCTCCGGTCAGGAGCTGGCAGCTGGGAGTTGAAAGCTGGGTCTCCGGTAATGAGGAAAACACTCCGAACCTTGCACGACGACCGACGCTGCAGTGCTGGAGCACGTGAAAATGACCCGACCAACGGCCCATCCATTGTGTTTCACGCTCCGGCTCATCATCGGGTGGGCAACCGGAACTTCTTATGAGGAACTCCAAAGGTCACCAGGTTCGGTGCCATGATAAGACTCACGAAGAGGTGTACATTACATTACAAATTTACAGTACATTATACATTTGTGAGAAATGGCCACTTAGTTAATGTTCGACCTATTGAAGATAACTAGGCTTAAAATAAATTCAAATTAATCTCAACTATTGAATGTTTGTTGAGAAAATAACTTACCGATCAAATGTAAGGAGTTATGGACACCAAAATAAATTAGTTGCGCTTGCACTGATGAAACGTCTCTCTCCGACATTCACAATGGTAGGACAGGCAAGGGGAAACAAAAACAGATGCATAGGAAGGGATAGAGTCAGAAAGAGGAAATGCTTCAGCAAGGTTCGTATTATACAATTCGAAGCTGTTATTGCGAAGTGCGAAAGAGGGAAAGTGAGTGATATGGAGATAAATGGATGGAGAAAGAGAAGGAGAAGGAGAAAGAGAAATAGAAATAAAAAGAGGAGAGAGAAAGAGAAAGAAAAAGAAAGAGAAAGGGAAACAAAAATAGAAAGAGAAAGAGAAAGAGAAAGAGAAAGAGAAAGAAAAAGAGAAAGAGAAAGAGAAAGAGAAAGAGAAAGAGAAAGAGAAAGAGAAAGAGAAAGAGAAAGAGAAAGAGAAAGAGAAAGAGAAAGAGAAAGAGAAAGAGAAAGAGAAAGAGAAAGAGAAAGAGAAAGAGAAAGAGAAAGAGAAAGAGAAAGAGAAAGAGAAAGAGAAAGAGAAAGAGAAAGAGAAAGAGAAAGAGAAAGAGAAAGAGAAAGAGAAAGAGAAAAAGAGAAAGAGAAAGAGAAAGAGAAATAGAAAGAAAAAGCAAAGAAAAGAAAAAAGAAAAGAAGAGAAAGAAAAAGAGAACGAGAGACAGATAGACAGAGAGACAGAGAGACAGAGAACAGAGAGACAGAGAGACAGAGAGAAGGACAGAGAGACAGAGAGACAGAAAGACAGAGAGACAAAGATAGAGACAGAGACAGATAGATAGAGAGACAGAGAGACAGAGACAGAGAGACAGGGAGGCAGAGAGACAGAGAGGCAGAGAGGCAGGGAGACATAGAAACAGAGAGGCAGAGAAGTATGCACAATTTATTGTCGTCAATAATCCCCAGATATATGCTGAGGTCCTGTAAATCAGAATAATTGTAGGTACGGTCAAGTGGTCCGGGATGCTTAGTCAGCGATTCCCCGGCTCAATTTATGGCTTCTGTAGAGCAATTTCTATTAGCTGGAGATCATGCTTGACGTGTGTCTAGAGCGTGGCTCTACCAATTTTTGTATGTGCCCTGCAACAGAAGTGTTGCACTGTGCACATGCATTGACCGCTACGCTTGCGTACATTTTCACACTAATTCGATCGGAATTGTGGTTTACAGCATGTATGCCTAACATGTAACGTCAGTACTTTCAGCAAATGAGCCCATATCTGCCGTGCATGGGGTACATGAAACACACCGAAGCTCCACACGATGTGCACCAATGCCACTCCCACTGTGGCGATGCCAGACGGGGCTACTCAGCCCGATCCCACATTGGGTGCAATGTGACATCACCCCAGTATTGGGTACAGCTTGCAGGACATGCAGGACACGTCGGAGTACAATGTGATTAATCACGTGCAGTGCGGTCAACTGACATGCGGCCCTCTTATAGAGGGACAGCATGATCCTGAGGGGTGGGGGTGCGGAATGTTCTGATGGATTAAAACTTTCTTCAGGGTTTTGTTACGTCTCGGATATGCCAGCGTTTGGGCCTCGATGCGATCAGTCTTTGTTCTTGCCGCGTCTAGCTCGCTGGAATTTCAGGTATTAGTTTTCGAACAAGGCTATCATGAGCAGCGCCGGTATGACCGGAGAGCCCCATGGAGTCCGCCGGTGCAGTTGTGTTGCGTGCCAGCATACCCTGGTAGTCACCAGACCATACCTGGGTCTGGTGACTACCGACGACCAGACGCAGATCACACTCCCAGACCGCCGACCACCAGACGCAGATCGCAGTCGCAGACTACCGACCACCAGACGCAGATCATACTCGCAGACTACCGACCACCAGACGCAGATCATACTCGCAGACTACCGACCACCAGACGCAGATCACAGTCGCAGACTACCGACCACCAGACGCAGATCATACTCGCAGACTACCGACCACCAGACCCAGATCACAGTCGCAGACTACCGACCACCAGACGCAGATAATACTCGCAGACTACCGACCACCAGACGCAGATCATACTCGCAGACTACCGACCACCAGACGCAGATCACAGTCGCAGACTACCGACCACCAGACGCAGATAATACTCGCAGACTACCGACCACCAGACGCAGATCATACTCGCAGACTGCCGACCACCAGACGCAGATCATACTCGCAGACTGCCGACCACCAGACGCAGATCATACTCGCAGACTACCGACCACCAGACGCAGATCACAGTCGCAGACTACCGACCACCAGACGCAGATCATACTCGCAGACTGCCGACCACCAGACGCAGATCACAGTCGCAGACCGGCCACCACCGGCCGCAGATCAGATCCGAGCCACATTGGCTCCTTACCAGGCCGTCGGACTGGCCGGCCGCTGGACGGACGTGCGGCGTTCGGTCCGATCCCGGCCGGCTGCACCGTGCACACCCGTGCACAGATGCCGGCCGTACGGTATGTCACGTGCGCAGTGGATGATCCCCAGACTGTGACGTGCAGCGCCCGCGCTATGCACGCGGAATGGCGGAATGAGAAGGCTATCAGCGCGACCGTGCCCCGCCGCCGTCTGAGATCATCCGGGAAAACCGCCTAACTCATCAGAGCGGCCCTTCCGCCACTCAGCGACAGTGAAACGGCACATTGCAGCAGAATTATCAGCTTGACGGTTTATGCAATTGAGAGAGTACGTTGGCTTCGGCAGCACTCAGGACGGCGCAGGAAACTAGTCGATGGACGTCGCAGCCCGCTCAATAGTTTGTGGTCAGGTGATAGGGTATCAAACCGAGGCGAGGGGATATTGTATCAAACCGAGGCCAGGTGATGGTGTATCAAACCGGGGCAAGGGGATAGTGTATCAAACCGAGGCGAGGGGATAGTGTATCAAACCGAGACCAGGGGATGGCATATCAAGCTAAAGCGAGGGGATAGTGTATCAAACCGAGGTCAGGTGATAGTATTTCAAACCGAGGCGAGGGGACAGTGTAGAAAACCGAGGCCAGGGGATAGTGTATCAAACCGCGGCGAGGGGATCGTGTATCAAACCGAGGCCAGGTGATAGTATATCAAGCTAAAGCGAGGGGATAGTGTATCAAACTAAAGCGAGGGGATAGTGTACCAAACCGAGGCCAGGGGATAGCATATCAAGCTAAAGCGAAGGGATAGTGTATCAAACCGAGGTCAGGTGATGGTGTATCAAACCGAGGCCAGGGGATAGTGTGTCAAACCGAGGCCAGGGAGATAGTGTATCCGAGGCGATAAGATAGCGTATTCGACGCGAGGGGATGGTGTATCTAATTGGGGCAAGGGGATGGTGTATACAACCGAAGCGAGGGGATAGCGCGTCCCAGGCGAGAGGATAGTGTATCCGAGGCGAGGAGATAGTGTATACGAGGCGAGGGAAAGGGAAAGACTCTGACTACCATTTGGTGTATCATACAGAGGCGAGGGCATAATGTATCCGAGGCCAGGGGATAGCACATCCGAGACGGGGGGATGATGCATCAAATCGATGCAAGGGAATGGTGTGTACAACCGAGGCGAGGTGACAGTGTATACGAGGCGAGAGATTAGCGCATCCGAGGCGAAGGGATAGTGTATGAAATCGACGTGAGGCCATAGTGCACCCAACAAAGGCGAGGGGATAGTGTATCCAGCCGAGGCGAGGCGATGGGATGGCGCATCCCTCTTCGACGGTACAGCGCCTCTCGTGGCACCTGGGCTGTTATCTGTAGCCGTGTTGATATGCTCAGTTGTTCGGATCCATTATTTTAGTGACCCTGTTAATTTTGGTTCAAGAATGATGATGCTGATTATCAGATGTACGGACGTACTTTGATTGACGTCGAATAGCTCGCGTTCCGAATAGCGCGGGTGCACTTGTGTTGTGACGAGTATGCCCGACGTGAATGTGGTGAACGGTTCATGGAATGAGAAGGGTGGCCCCTTGTCGCCGCGAGATACAATGAATAATGGGACAACACACAGCACGAGAAACTACATCGGATCAGTGCATATTGCACGTACGTTTGTTACGTCCTCAGGGGCTCAAAAGTCGTGAAATTAACCATATGATACATGGGATAGAATAAAGATATCGAATGGATGCAACTTTATCGCAATGAAAGGGTCAATTTATATATTTTGTATCGCATTAGAATAGGGACATAAATTATCCGTGCATCGCTCTATCCGCCCTTTTGATCGTCGGTCAGGCAAGTCGATCAAGTATCAAGCATATTTGGGCCCATATTTAGCCGGTTTGAATTGCACCCAGTCGAATGGATTTGTGTTGTAATTTCACCTGATCTGAAGAATACATTGTATATGCAAAGTGATCAACTGATATGTTTAACTCGATTGATTCGCTTAATAATGCAAAGTCTTATACTGCCCTACGACCATACCGTAATACAGAGGTATCATCCCTTAAATGTTTAATGTTTTCACTCCAAATCTGTAATCTAAGTTTTCAGTTCTCCCGTCTGAAACGAACTGAACGTTTCTGACAAAGGGAATCTGCATTCATTAGACCTGTCCCATGCGCAAAATCAGCAGAGTGGCGTCTCTCTAGGGCTGTATCCTGAATACTTGCCATTGTGTCATTTATAATAGGAATTTTGCTGAAATGCTGTCGTCATGAAAGCATTTCGCTCGAAAGGCATTCACTGAATGGGCAGAGAAAGGCTTAACGCACACTACTTATGGTAAGCAGAGTCAATACTAGTCAATATCTTGCATTTATACTGCGCTTTAATGGGCATGCTCTGCACGCAACGCAGCAAAGTTGGTGACCGGTCTCCCTTCCCAGTGGCCTTAGGTTGCCACCGCAAGCGTCAGTGTTCGCCTCGTACATCTGCTGGGAGCTCTCCCGCTAGGTTAACATCTAGCACTCGCACGCTTCATTGCACGATGGACACCAAAAGCGGATTCGCTAGTTAGTGAGGGTTATACATACGAGGTGTATGTTGTACGCAAGTGCTGACAATATCGTTCACGTTTTGAGGAAAGGTACCAGTGTTTCAAGGGCAGAATGAGTGAAGCATTAGTGCCTTGTTGTCGTGGACATTATGACTGAGTACTTGTAACGTATTGTATATCACAATGCATTAAGCATAGATAAATCACCATGCGAGAGGATACTTCAATTGCTCTCGTACGAGTTCTTCACGAGCGAGGTACGCTCGTAAGCGTGCGCTTCGATCGCATACGATTCCCCACAGATCCTGTGCTTGGCAATTACGCACGCAAGTAATACATCTGTCCGTGTGCAGCCGACCTACGACGCAGGGACTGGCCGGTGCGCGGTCCCAGGGTCACTCCCGGGAACCGAGCCGGAGCTGCTCTTCGCCGGAGGTGAAGTGCGCCGCCGTCTCCGACGTAACAGGAGCCGCCGGCCAGCTCCGGTGACGTCTGCCAATCAGAGGTAGCCGACCAGGCGGCAAACTGGACACCGCCCCTCCCCCCCCCCCCCAGGACACGCCCCAGCCGCCCACGTGGGCGAAATTATGCCGGCTGACCGGCGCGCGGTGAGCAGGCTCTGAAGAGTAGCTGACTGGTGGCTGGTGACTGCGAGCCAAATGTCAGGGCTTGTCACGTGCGTGTGTCTAGAAGGTATCGTTGTCCTAATGCGACCACCTCACACACCATTTAGTTTTGTGGTTTATCTAATTGTACAAAATGCACTAGGGAAAAGCTGGGGACACGTCGAACGTGTTGCATTGTAATTAGTGCATCAGTGCATTAACAGCCAGATGCTCGGACAACCTTATGGTGTAAGGCATACAAAATAATTCCATTATCAGGCTCTGGAAGGGGGGGGGGGAGGGGGTAGAAACCATTGTTAGTAGCAGCACACTGAACATCTTTTAAAACAGCATAGACAATCATTATAAGAATAGAGGGCTTGCTTTTCGGTATTCCAGGGAGGGCTGATGGGCGGATTTGATGGACAACTGGTTCAGTGCACAGAGTACATCCAAGAACCCTGTGACTCATAGTTACACTGACCTTTTATGTCTTTATGTCTTTATATCTTTACTCCTTCCGCTCCTTCCGCTTCTGGATTTTGGAAGGAATTTTCCCTTTTCTTCTGGCCAGACCTGGCGAACATGATCCTATATTACATAAATGAAGCAAAAGGAAGTGAGGTGTTTTCATATTAGGTGTTTTCATATCTACCCATTAGAAAATGAAAATTAAATAAAACTTGAAAACTCAAAATTTTTAAATTTCAACAAAAGTTTTTTTTTGTAGGGTAAAAAAAATGTTAGGGCGATGGTCGATTTCGGAGTCCTTTTCTGATTTCAAATATTTTTTTAAAAAACATTCCCAAAAAGAACTCCCCAGAACCAAAAACATAATGTAAGTCGTGAAATGTGAAAATCTAGCCCCCTAGTGACGTCACTTTTTGTTATCTTTTTTGGAGGGACCCTACTCGTCGAGTGCTTTCCGCTGACATCTCTTTTATTTTCGTGCGACGCCTAGTTTGGGTTTTATAGGGGGGTTACTATCCGCCCCCTCCCCCGAGACGGGGTGTGAAGATCTGACAGGAAAGACTGCGCGGGTTAAAGGAGGCTTTCAAAGCGCTTTTAGGACAGAGTTCTACAATACACGTGGCGTATAACTCCATGGAAGCGCTCTGGAAGCCTCCTTTGATTCATTAAATTTTTCAAGCATTTCATTAAAGACGATAGTGCTTCAAGGAAAAGGAGTACTACTAATCTTAAGCTGTGTTAGTAGCGCTTCCGACAGAAAAACTAAGACGTAGCCAATCCTTCGCAAAGAGCACGCTTTCACCACCTTCAACCAAAGCTCACACAAGGGAGACCCGGTGCTCCCCCATCCAATAATCACATGGTTCAGGAAGAGAGGTTAAACGAGACATTTCGAGATTTTCACCATGCAAAACCAAAAATTTTCTGCACGTTTCGCGAACCGAAAAATATCTCAATTTCATAACATTCTTTTTCGCGTTGCCCCCTCTTCTTTCTGGTTTCACTTCTGACTTCAACGCAAAGCCAAGTGTTGAGAGTGGTGTTATTTGCTTCCACTGAAGGCTGGTGCCCCATTGTTCTCCTGGACCCATCGCTGCTAGTGGCCGACGCTGGCGGTGGCTCTTGACTTACCAGTCCCGAGTCCAGCGAAACGTTCCGAGATCATTCATTCTCAGACATTCAGATATATGAGAACGATATGAGTTCGGGCGATATGCTCACTTCGGTGGCACTTTTCGTAGTGCTTTGACATTATAAAATGAACGTTATGGGCGCTTAATGTTTATATCTTTCGGTCGAAGCATTCTTAAACCAAAATAACTAACCAGCTGTACCAGTCCCCGAGTACTTGTCGCTCCAATCTGGAGAGATTTGGGCGAAGTCGAGGTTGCTGATTGCCTCACCAGAGAGCAGTAAGATCGAGAATGACACCGCACACCAATGACATCAGACTGAGTGAACATCAGGGACCGCTCCACGGGGGAGGGGGTACGGGTGAACGAGTTTGAATATCGTTGGTGCGGCCCAATGCATGGGGTAATGTCATGCTAAGAGAGCACGAAGTTGGTCATTAAAAGGTAAATATGATGGCGTCCAGGGCCCACCAAAAGCCCAAAAGCACAGGAAATTCCACCCTTGAAGGAGATGAGGGGAGTGACCCCCTCGTCAATATTCTAATAGGGTTACTTCTGATCCGAATGACACTATGTATCACTTTGTATGCCCCGGGACCGCTATTCTATATTTCCAGTGGACTTCCACTTCTCTTGTGGTTAAATATTTTCATTAACACTCGCACGTCCAGCTGTTCGCACCAACTTCGCATGTCCGGGGGGGGGGCAGATGTCTACCTCCATAAGATCTCTAGAACTATGCTAGCTAGCGACAAACGGAAAACGGCGTTGGATAGCTGGTGATAGGCTCTATCGAAAGTGTTTCGGTCATTTTTTTCTCTCAGGTCAATATTCAGGCCACTGGGCCGTCATAGGTCAAATTCGACCAGATCGGGTGGTACTCTCAGACATTGACACATATGTCAGGACCTGTAACAGATAATAACAAACGACAAAGGCTATTCGACAGCCCTTGAAATGTGCTATCGATAATAGGCAGTGTTATTTAATGTCAGGTCAATACTATGACCTCAGGTCAAGGTCATGAAGTAACCTAGGGAGGGCATGTAATGTATTAATCGACATGTCTTGGCGATATAAGCACAATGGGGGTAATTTCAGCCTTCTAGTTCAATGCAGTGCAATATAATGCGCGGAAATGTGCTAGTGATCTCAGGTGACCTCAGATGGCCTTGGTGAGGTCACTGAACAAAAATGTCAGCAGTAGCATTGAGCATAGCTTCCAACTACACGCCACAACGGTTGTGAGGTCATTCCGAGAGCAAATATGTAACCAGGAAATATTTGTATATTTGCCATAGCCCTATAATGTGGGAAGCTATGGCCGCGACCTGACCTCAGGTCAATGCTACGAAAAAGAAAATATATATAATATATATATATATATATGTATATATATATATATATATATATATATATATATATATATATATATATATATATATTATGGTCCCTGATGAGTTCATAACGTGTTATAAGCTTAAAATCAATCGCCCAATTATTGCGGAAATTCTGCCACCTAGACTACTCCGAGGGACTTTGGTTCACTTCGCCTGACCTGGTGTCTTGACCTTAGACGACCCAGGGTCAAAAACGAATGAGCATACGCGAACAAGACTAATGAACAGCCATGCGAGGTTTAGCCTTGCTAACCCAATTAATATAGTGGCAAATTAGGAAAAACCGCAGGGGGCAGATATATGCCCCCTGGACGTGCGCGTGTTAAAGAAGATGGTATCTCTGATATCTCGTTGAGACAAGGGCGCATACAAGGAGTGCCAAAGGAGCATGTAACAACCATGGAAAGGCACATCCCCTCTCACTGAAAAAAGGCGCCTCTCTAGGGTCGCTTGAGTGCCTCTGGAGCGGCACCTTATTTTTGTTTTGTTGTTGTTCAGGCGAAGACGACCTTCTGGATAGAAGAGGCATTCCTCCAGGGAGACTCGAATGCGATCCTTTTAACGATCACGGTTATTTCAATCACGGTTATATACACCGTAGTCACAAACATTGCCATCAATCCTTTCGATCTTTTTCATAACCCTCCCTGAGTTAAAATAGCCGTCACCCCTCCCCTCCTCCTCCACACTCAAATAGTCTCCTCATGTATGATGGCACGCAGGCGTCCCCTCAAAATTGCAACACCATTACGACGAGATAAGTACCGAGGCCCGTGTGCGCTGTCAGCACTGGCGACGACCCCCGCTTACACTTGGCCCAGGGAGGGGGTAGTCCATAATGCAATTTGGATTTAGAATACCTATCTTGTGCACGCCATAGGCTTAATATTAAATTTGCCTGGAACCGGATACTCGCAATCTTCCAAAGTCTCCAAATATTTGGCTTGAGTTTGAGTTTTATCAAAACAGGCACTTCGGCCTACTCAGGCCATTTCGTGCCGACCAATTGTTGGGCATCAAGCCTCAGCAGATATGGTAAAGGGGTCTAATTCTACGGAGGAGTTGTCCGGGATGGTTTTCTCACCAAAACCATTGGAGAATAACTCGTAACTTGCTTTGAAGCGGATGATTCCGACAGGGATCACAATCAGGGAAGTGTCATCACAACCAGTCGAGGACGACCCCGAAGTGCTTCACGAGTTAGGTGTGTTTCATCCCCAGCGCAATGGCCATCCAATTCGGTGCGGCGACCGAGAAAGTGCCGTCCCAGGACCGGCTCGCAGGCCAGCGGCCGGCAGGACTCGTGAGGCGTACTCCCCTCCCCCCCCCAGATTCGGCCCTGTCCGCATACTCAGGCTGACTCAGGCCGCTCGCTGAGTCAGGCTGACCCTGCCAACCTATTCAGGCTGACTTGAGCAGCTTGGTGCGCCCCTGAAAAAAACAGGCACCGAGGTGGATTCGCCCTGGGCTGATTTTGGTCAAGTTCAGCTTGCTGAATACCTCACCAGATGACAGGACGAGCGTGGTGTAAGGTCCACCGTCATCCTGGTCGGCAACGTTCGACCGCCACATTGCTGTTATTGTTGAGTATATTTTATATAACACTCGCGAACGGCTTGTGACACTGGACAAGTCTGAGTGCCGCTGAAATCAACCGACCCATCATCTCCAGCACTGGGTAAAAAGGTATCGGGGTTCGGGCGGGGGACGAGTGGCCTAGGGGTAAGTTGCTTGTCTCACAATCAAAAGATTGTGGGCTCGAGTCTCACCTGTCGCTACTCTTCGCCCGCGACCAACCGGCTCAAGAGATTGGCGACGCTGCATGACTCAACGGTCGATGTGTCGTAAAACCAATAACCAACCAACCAACCAGGATTCAGGCAAAAACTACAATAATAAAGCCAAGGTAAATGTGTATAGCCTAACTGGCCAAGACCGCCTGCTCTGCGTCTCGTTTCGCTGGAGCTACTGTAGCTGAATGTCCCCCTTTCCGAGACATTGCCGTCGCCACGGCAGCGTGTCTCGAAGCCAGAGCCGCTGAAATGTAATCCCGGAAGTATGCAGCAACACCTTGACCGTTCTGCAGGTGGTGGCGTACCTAAGACTTGTGCCAGGGCGGGGGCAAACGGATTTGGATGGTGCCCACATATCCTTATTTTTAAAGTCCCCGGATTCAGACAAAAGTTTTCTTTTCAAAAGCTCCCATTTTTGTTTTAGTGAAATAAGCATTGACAAACTTAATTGTCCTGTGGATGGACCTAATCTACCACCACCGTTTCTGAGTCAGCAGATTCAACCCTGTAGAAAAGTCCCTTGGACTCCAAATAGGTGTAGATAGTCTAGGTTTAATACAACGAATAATGGCTCTTAAGTGCTCCTGGGTCTTAGACATTGCGTGAGAAGTAATGTAAGACCTTCAATAAGGTCGTACATTTCTTATTGAAAGTCGTACATTTCTTCTCACGCAATAGATAGTTTATGGTACCTTCGGTAGGAGAGACCTTCGGTAATAGTGATCACAACATTATACGCTTCTCATTATATGTTGGAAGGGTAGCAACCAACAGAACATTGATTCCGAATTTTACAAAAGGGAATTACAGTGAGTTCAGGAGCTTCCTAAGTGAAATTAATTGGGAAGTCATATTGAATGGCTTAGATGCTTATGAAATGTGGACAATGATAAAAGATAAGCTATTTCAGGGTCAGGATAGGTTCATTCCCAGTAGGCAAATTAGATCAAACAGGGTTAAGCACCCTTCGTGGCTGACTAGGGAAGTTAAGCAATTACTGGACTCAAAGAAACAAGCATTCAAGAAACTAAAAGATACTAACTCTGGGTTAAACCTAGAATCATATAGAATAGCTAGAAATAAAGTTAGGAGGTGTGTTAGAGCATCTAAAAGACTTGCTGAAATCAACTTTGCTCGAGAATGTTCAGCAGGTAATGCTAAGAGATTCTTTAGCTTCTATAAATTTAAGGCTAAAAAGTGTAGTGTAGGACCACTGGAGGTAGATGGGGAAATAGTGGTTGATGATTGCGACATTGTGGAATCCCTAAGCAAGCAATTCTCATCAGTCTTCACTAAAGATAATTCTGGTACAATAGGAACATCTGTAGGCCATGCCATGGCAGATGATATGCTGGAGGATCTTACAATAACTACAGAAGCCGTAGAGAAGCAGTTGCAGAATATAAAACCGAATAAAGCTTCCGGACCAGATGAAATATATGCTAGGATCTTAGTAGAGTGTGCTAAAGCTTTAGCAACTCCCTAGGTATCATTTTCAGGCGATCTATGGAGTATTCAGAAGTACCTGAAGATTGGAGAAATGCAAGTGTAGTACCAATTTTCAAAAAGGGAAATAGAAAGAGTGTAGGAAACTACAGGCCAGTCAGTTTGACCTCATTAGTTTGCAAAGTACTAGAAAAGCTGGTTAAACAGAATGTCCAGATTCATCTTGATAGGCACAACCTTTTAAGGGATACTCAACATGGATTTCGATCTCAAAGGTCTTGTTTAACTAACCTATTGGAGTTCATTGAGTATGTTACCAAAGAAGTAGACAATGAAAGCAGGATGGATGTTGTGTACTTGGACTTTAGCAAAGCTTTTGATAAAGTTCCACATGGAAGGTTAATTCATCAATTACAACAACATGGGATTGTAGGAAAAGTTCTACATTGGATTGAAGCATGGTTGCAGGGAAGGACACAAAGGGTAGTATTGAATGGATGTAAATCTGGTTGGAAAGATGTTCTGAGTGGAGTGCCACAGGGCTCTGTTCTAGGGCCCCTCCTCTTTATCATCTTTGTGAACAACATTGAAGTAGGGCTGAGGAATAGAGTGTTCAAATTTGCTGATGACATCAAGCTGGTAGGAGTGGCTAACAGCAGAGATCAATCTAGTAATATTCAACTAGATTTGGACGACCTAAAAGAGTGGGCTGATCAATGGCAGATGACTTTCAACTATGATAAGTGTAAGGTTATGCATATAGGGTCTGCAGGCGAGACATTCAGTTATAAAATGGGAGGGAGGGAACTGGATGTTATTGAAGAGGAAAGGGACTTAGGTGTGTTGGTCTCAAAAGACCTTAAAGCAGAAAAACAATGTATCTCAGCTAGAAATAGGGCACTCAGAATGCTGGGACTCATTAATAGAAGTGTGAAATATAAGAGCAGGGAAGTCATGAAAAAGCTGTACTTAGCATATGTGCGGCCCCACTTGGAGTACTCTGTACAAGCATGGAGCCCCTACCTAGAAAAGGATATAGATATGTTAGAAAGAGTCCAGCGCAAAGCCACTAGACTCGTCAGTGGATTAAGTAACTTAGAATATGGAGAAAGGCTTAATGCATTAGATATGTACTCACTCAAGTATAGGAGATTAAGGGGAGACATGATTGAAATGTACAAAATTGTTAGAGGGCTAGATCAGGTCAATTTGAATGATGCTCTGCAGTTTAGAGTATCCCATAGGGGTCATCAATTCAGGTTAGACAAAATGAGGTGCAGGACAGTTAAACGACAACAGGTCTTCAGTCAAAGGGTTGTTGACCAATGGAATAGGCTGCCTGCTGATGCAGTGGGGAGTCCCTCATTGAATGTCTTTAAAAGTAGGGTGGATAATTTTTTTAGACAGGAAAATGTTGTTTTTGAATTCTAACTTGTGATGCATGGGATATTGAGTATTTTCACTAGCTATATAGGGTATAACATTATGCTAGTATTATGTTGTACTATATGGGGTGTACCTAGCAGTGGATTTGGCAACTTCCTTTGCGATGTCATACTGATGAGATTGGCTGTGGTGGCACAGGTGGAGGGATTGCATGGGTTTGGAATTGATAGGTGTGAACATGTACTTTCTAATATCTTCTAGACAGGCTTGACCCAGATGGGCCCTTGTGGCCCTTATTAAGCCTTAACACTTTATGACTTTATGACTTTATGGTTTCCATCTCGTGCTCGCGTCACTTCGGCTGTTCAACACAGATCGTCCACTGCACGGCATATTATGCAAGTATGTTAGTCCACACCGCATCCGTTGTAAGGGTACGCAATAATGTTCTGGGGCGATAGCCGACAGCAATGATTCCCAGTTGTAAACTATAAAGCCGAAACCCAGTTATTAATTTGTACACGCGACGGATAGCGCGGCAGACTCGCACCGCTCGACAGTCCAGAGAAGTCTGAGCACCGTGGGCGGGTCACCTAGGTCCGTCGCGGGTGATGAAGGTACACGTCACTGTTGCTGGGCATCGGCCCGGCACTGCTCCAAAAAACGCTGATCCATTTCCGGTGGTCGAAACAGTACATTTCTAGAAACTTTGTTACAACCCTAAATCCCCCACCCTGTTGGAAAGTTTTCTTTTTGCATGCCTTGATAAGTCACCTCACACTGCCGGGGTTGCACCCGCACAGATCACCTTAAAAATGTAGTATTTTCCAATTGCAAGTATTCCTGTTCATAGCCCTCGGTCGCCACCACGCCAATGTTCGTACAAGTACACACCCGCCTTGTACATTCAGCTCATTCGCTATACTTCGTGCGATTCTTCGGTTTCTACTGGGCCTCCTATGTTTTGCTATTTACTGCCACATGATAGTCTTGCGCCGTATTTCACGTCATGGAATGCTTCGTATGGGGGTTCGCCAGGATAGCTCCAATAATTCAATTCGATGACTGGTTCTCTTCTTTCCACAATTTCTAGTGGTTAAGAAATCCGGATACCCTCTGAGTTTTGATGAAAGTCAGCTAAATATGCTACCTTTGGCCAAATATGCTCCCAGATTAACTATGGATCCAAGGCCCTGGCTCGGTGTTTTTTTTGGACGCACTGGGTTTTTCCTTGTCCACGGATATGTTATAAAGCTTCGGACATTTCAACGGTCACGAACGCTTGAATTGTGTGAGGGCGAGCCACACTCCCTGAGAGCACCCCTCGGAAGCTTTGGACAAGACTCAGAATTAAACCAAGTTCAAGGTCCCGTCATCGAAATTTCTTCATCAGTCCAAGCAGCCAATAAATCAGCAAAACACGTAGAACTATCGCCATGCCTACCAGCCGCCGAACAGCCACCAGCCGCAGAGGCGCAAGAACACCATCATCAATCACTTCGCACCCCTCCACCCCGTCTACCCCGCCCCCTAGGACAGCCGTCGCAGATGTCTGCGCGTCCGAAGGTCCGCTCCGACCCCGGTCAGCCGAGCCCGGCCGCGGCCGGCGCTAAAGTAAACAGCGTTGAGCCGTCCCCTGACCTGGTCCGCCCCGCCGAATCGGTCCCGGTTGGACGCCGACGACGGCTGAGGAGGCGAGGATGCCGGGATGGACAACAGGTGAGAATGAGAGCAATGCAACGAGCAATAACATCAGCTCAAAGGGAGTGCTGCTCTACAGACCACTCCTGGCACTGGGAAGTCCCCCAACGTGTAGAGTGCCCCCGGCTCGCCCACAAAGACAACCATCAAGCGGCACCGGGAAATACTACAAGTTGGGACATATTAACGCCAGGTCATTAGCACCAAGACTGGACGAGGTGAACCTGCTATTGGACAGGCACCAACTCGACATACTATGCGTCTCCGAGACCTGGCTACGGACAGAAATCACCGGCAGAGTGTTGGTCATTCCTGGTTACCGAATCACCAGATGTGACCGCATAGCGCCGTCGGGATCCCGCGCCGCATTGCGAGGCGGAGGAGTCGCCATACTAACCCGCGAACACTTCCGAGTCACGAGACTGGACATTGGCGGCGCCGACTCCGCAGTCGAGTCGCTCTGGCTCTCAGTGACGGGAGCCGGCTGGCGAACTGCGATCGTCGGCACCATCTACCGGCCACCCAGCGCATCCGTCACCAGAGGGTTGGGGCTCATAGAGCAGCAGCTCCAGGCGGCGGTCTCCACAAACAAGCCAGTCGTGGCACTGGGGGACCTAAATATCAATATGGACGCGGACAACTCCAACGCCCGCAGCTTGAAAAACGTCTTGAACGACCTGAGCCTCAAACAGCTGGTGATGCAGCCAACTCACCTCCTCCCTACACCCTCGCTACTGGACCTCATCATAACGAACATCACAGACCTCTCCACACCCGCAATTGTACTCCCGGATCCAATAGCAGATCACCAGCCAATTATCATTAACGCTCAGATCCGCAGACAGCGCCCAACGCGCTCCGCCCCCGTCACCACCAGGCCGTGGAGACGCGTGGACTGGAATGCTCTTTGTCTGAGCCTATTGACCACTGATTGGGGGCCACTCTACGAGGCTACCGACGTTGATAGGAAGCTGGCGGCCCTCATGATGGTTTGGAACGCGGCCATAGATGAGCACTGCCCGCTCATCACCGTGACACGGCGTCATCCGCACTGTCCGTGGCTCCGAGATAATGCCGAGCTCACGTCAGCCATGGAGGAGCGCGACGCAGCGAGAAGAGAGTGGGAGACATCCAGAACACCGGAAGCACGAAAAACTTATCAACAGAGCCGAAACTGCCTGAAAAGCAAACTTATCCAAGCCCGGCGCGAGTTCCTGTGCGGTGGTCTGCTGACTAACCGACGGGAGTTTTGGCGCCGTTTGAAAGAGTTTGCATTCCGACCGACAGAGGAACCCACCGACAGTGTTGAAGATGTGTTAGCCCGTGCAGACGAGTTCAATTTGCATTTCGCAGAGGTTGGCGCACGTATAGCGGCGGAGGTGGTGCGCGACGGTAGCCCCAAACATGGTCCCCGACCGCCCAGAGTGTGCGCGTCGGCGCTGACGCTGCACCCTGCCACTCTACCTGAGCTCTCAAATGCGATAGGGCGAATGAGTTCATCCAGAGCAGTCGGAGTCGACGGAGTCCCTCTCCACGCAATCAAAAAGTGCTTCGCTGTCATCGGCCCACATCTGCTCCATCTCATTAACTGTTCTATTACCACGCAGACCTTCCCCACTGCATGGAAAATCGCCCGTGTCACACCAATCTTTAAGTCAGGCGATCGCTCTGATCTTAGCAATTTTAGACCAATCTCAATTCTGTCTGTACTCTCCAAAATCACGGAAAAGGTCGTCTCCATGCAATTGGTGTCGTACCTGCATGACAATCATGCACTCTCGCCTTTACAGTACGCCTACCGACCGAACCACTGTACGGAGGACGCCATGCTTGATGTTGTCGAATGGATGCAACAGATTGTAGACAAGGGCCACGTCGCGTCGCTAACAACGATAGACCTCAGCAAAGCCTTCGACAGCGTCGATCATAGTGTCCTCCTGACCAAGCTCGGATGGTATGGCGTGCAGTCGATTGAATGATTCCGCAGCTACCTCAGCGACCGGAAGCAGACGGTGAACGGAGGCTCCTCCATCCTTCATCTGACTCATGGCGTGGCACAAGGCTCCATCATCGGGCCAATCTTCTTTCTCATCTTCATCAACGACCTGTCCTCTTTCCTCCCTCATGGCCGCCTAATATCCTATGCCGACGATACCCAGCTCCTAGATCATTCTCTACCCAACGTCACCGACTTATCCAGCCTCAAGGCACGCGTCGAGGAATCCATATCTAGTCTACAAAATTGGTTTCAGTCCAACAGTCTAAGGATGAACCAGGACAAAACTCAATTCATCCTCTTTGGCACCAAAGCGTCATTAAAAAAGGCAGGGAACTTCCAGATCACTCTCTCAGATTCCACGATAACTCCACGTCCCACCGTTAAAGTCTTAGGTGTTCTCCTCGACCAGCAACTTAGTTGGGATTCTCACATATCCATGGTTGTGCGCAAATGCAATGCCATCATAGCATCCCTATACAAATTTCGCCAACATTTCACCACTGATGTCTTCAAGCTCTTAGTCCAGCTCCACGTTTTTCCTCACATACTTTATTGTCTATCTCTCTGGGGTGGAGCCGCTCAGTGCCGTCTGCATCGCGTGCAAAAGTGCATCAACTTTGCCGCGCGACTAGTCACCGGAGTGCGCCGCAACGAGCACGTGTCCCCTGCACTCGTGTCATTAGGATGGCTAACGCTTGCAGAGATGGTTCGGGAGCACGATTGCATCCAGGTATACAGAGCCATGTGCATTAGGCAATGCCCGGAAGCTGTACGAAGAATGTTTACCTGGCGGTCACAAGTATCGCAGAGGGAGACCAGAGCTGGGTCAGTCAGTCGGTGAGCTTCATCTCACAAGATGTCGACTCACGCAGACCCAGCGAGGTTTTTCATACCGCGCCGCGGTCGCTTGGAATAGGCTACCACCAGTCACCAGGCAAGCACCGAGTCGCTCTGCATTCAAAGGTGCTTTAGCGCAGAGTCGCTAGTCTTACTATAGAGGTCTTTGTGCGCTGTATGTTCGAAATGTTTCTGATGCAATGTTCTCTACCGGATGTGCTCACGCAACAATGTCTGGGTGCAGAACAGCCACCACGTGGAAGTACCCAAATACATGACTTGACTTGACTTGATATTGGTGTTCAGGACATATAAAATATATAACTTTTTCCAGTTTGTCCGCTTTCCTCTTAATGGTTCAATGGGAGCTGTCAAATTTGCAAGAGAAGCTACACGTCAATGCGCACAACTTTATAACTAGCCCGAGTTCATAACCGCAAGAGAGCAATGTCGTAATCAGGTCTAGAATCCAGGAATTGTCATGTGGGCACCTGTCTGGAGGGGCGCCATTTCTTCGGAGAAGCGCCACTGTGAAAACACCTGAATTTGGAGCCTCTGGCTGCAAAATTCAAGGGGGCAGGATGCACTCAGCCCTTCCCTAAAGTGTGCCTTTCCTTCCAAGGGGTTGTGTTTTTATTTCGTAGGGGCGCCTCAGGCTGACAAAATCGAGCGGGTACATTGGAACCTTTTCAGAGGGGCGCATTTTCCCGGCCTGAGGAACGCTACCTTCCACGTGGGGGTGCATGTACTTAGTTTCAGACCCTTTAACCTCCCTGGTTGTCATTGCATCGAAATGTGTCCCCGTAAAACGAGATAGCATGGGAAGGGAAATTGCATGCTCATATTTGCTACCATACAGCCATCGTTCAATATTCTGTTTTTCTTTCTACACGAGGGCAACGTTTAAT